>OX453272.1:25653890-26048890 GCA_949710005.1 Ricordea florida
ACTCACGATGAAAGATGTCGAGTGGCACTGGACACACGACCAGGAAGAAGCCTTCAACAGACTGAAGCAGTTAGTTACAGAAGCACCAGTCTTGGAAGTATTTTGAGCCATCGCAGGAGCTAACTCTGCTGCATTAGGGTCCATTGAGCCAGGCTGAGTCAGCCAGACTATTCGCACTGAGGCAACGCGTGGCCAGGTCCGCGGGATTCTCACTTGTCTCAACGTACCTCCATTGGGTGGGTGAGGATACCCTTTGAATAATTTCTCCGCGGTTGGCGACGTAGACATAGAATCTTCGGCTCTCATTTTGGATATAGCCGAGAACTGCTTTTGAGTCGGTGTAGAATATGACTTTGTCTATTTGCATGTCAATTTCTTTGAGTATCCTGGCGACTGCTTGTGTGGCTAGCACAGCTCCACAGAGCTCCAGACGTGGGATTCTAGTACTCTGTAGATTAGCAACTTTTGACTGGCCGAATAGAAGGGGCGTGGCTACTTCCCCACTATCGCTGACTAAGCGTAAGTAGACGCAGACTCCAATGGCATCTTGGCTAGCATCGGAAAATGCGTGTATTTCTGTGTGAATAACTCTGCTAAAATTTGCTGGATGATAACAGCGGGGTACGGATACGTTTTCTAGGTCGACGAGGGAGTCTCGCCATCACTGCCACTTCTGTAGGAGACTGTCTGGGAGTGGGTCGTCCCATCCTAGCGTGGCAGACTTATTCTTCCCCTTCCCCATGCTCACCAATTGATGGAGAAGAAGCTTGCCTTCTAGCAGTACCGGAACAGCTAAGCCAAGTGGGTCATATACTGAGTTTACGACTGAGAGTACTCCTCTACGGGTGAAAGGCTTGCTGGATAGACACACCTTGAAGGTAAAGGCGTCTTTTGTTAGGTCCCAGTACACTACCAGCGAACGCTGGGCCGGGAGACTGTCTTGGCGCAGGTCAAGGTCACGAATGTCTTTTCCTCTGTCTTCTGGTGGGAAAGCTTCCATGACCTCTATGGAGTTCGAGACGACCTTATGGAGTTGCTAACATGGCCTGTGCATTGGTCACTAAGGAAATGGCTTGTTGTGGCGTTGCTGTTTTAGCTAAGCCGTCATCGACATAGAAATTTCAGCACACGAACTTCTTTGCTTCTTCCCTGAACTCCTCCTCGCCATAAGCCACGGTTTTTCTGAGGCCAAAGGTCGCTACTGCGGGACTTGGGCCGTTACCAAAAAGGTGGACATTCATACGGTACTCTATGACTCGTTTGTTGATGTCATTTTCTTCAAACCAGAGGAAGCGCAGAAAGTCCCTGTGTTTCGGGGTGACGTGAAAAGAGTGAAACATTTGTTCAATATCACACATGACTGCTGTCTTCTCCTTCCTAAAGCGAACTAGGACACCAACCAGGCTGTTCATCAGGTCGGGGCCAGGTAACAGGGTCTTGTTCAGCGATACTCCATTGTACTCCGCAGAAAAGTCGAACACAACTCTAATCTGCGTGGGCTTTTTGGGGTGGTACACGCCAAAGTGGGGGAGGTACCAAACTTTGCCGGACTTTGCTTCAGGCTTAAGCTCCTCTTCTGATACCAATGAGGCGTGGCCTTTCTCAATAATTTTCTCCATGAAGTTGAAGTAGTTGGACTGCATCTGTGGTTTTCTCTTGAGGGTACGCAGTAAGCCGTTCAGACGATTGATTGCTTGCATACGGTTGTTCGGCATTTGCACTTCCTCCTGATGGAAGGGAAGGGGCATCTCTAAATTGCCTTTGCTGTTTTTGATGACTTCTCTTTCCATGATTTCCAGGAACTTTCGGTCTTCTCGAGACAGGGCGACTTGATTGTCATGTCTAGTAGTGGCGAAGACGTTGTCTTTTATGCTTGTTTGTGCTGGGCTCCCTTTAACCGTAAACTCGCTTGGGCAAGGTACCAACCAGCTCATAACCGCCTATCTTCGTTAACTGAAAGTCGTCTGTGTTGGTCGCGTGGAGACTGGTACGGTGTACGAGCACGTGGGCCGGACTGTCTACAAAGTTGAGGCACATCTGGCCTGTTATCGTCCAGCCGAGACTGATTCGTTGAGCCCAAGGAGCACCTTTAGGCCCATTTCTGAATTCTCTGACCTTGAGAAGCTCGGGCGAGTCTCTTCCAATGAGGAGATGGATACCAGCTGCCCTGTCAAGGGGTGGAATTTTGTCAGCGATTTCTTGCAGGTGGGAAAATCTCCTTGCCATCTCTCGTGTGGGAATTTCGCGCCTATCTTGTGGGATGCTGTCGCACTCTATCGATGTCGGCAGCGTCGACTCGTCTCCGTTTAATGATCGTACTGTGACCCCAGTTATCTGGCGGCCATACTTTTCTTCTCTTTTGGTACTGCAGGTTGACAGGTAGTACCTCTCCGTTGGACCGTCCGCTCTCAGCTCGTCTGCGAGTTCGCCGCCAATAAGGGAACTGTTACTTTGCTCGTCAATAATACCATATACGTGCCGAATTTGGGTTGGCGATTCTCTACTGTACACGTCGACCAGTACAATTTTGCTACAGGATAGGCCTCCACTAGAGTCGCAAATCGCTGTGCATCTATTCTGTATTTCTGCCTCCTCACTGCCGTGTGTCTCCGTCTGTTCCCCTTTTTCCTTATGGAGCAGAGCGACATGTCTCGCGTCTCCACATATGGAGCCAATAACATTGGCCTTGCACTTAGCAGCCTGATGACCCTTGGACAAACAGCGGAAACAAAGCCTAGCTCCCTTTATCCACTCTGTTTTTTCTTCCAGTGATTTTGCGGCGAAGGCTTTACATTCGGATAGGTCGTGGCCCTTGCGGTCATGGAATGGACATCGCTTCCTCCTTGAGCTATTAGCGTATGAAGACGTTTCCTGTTTGTTTGGTGCTGGGCGGGTGTTTGTCTTGAGTGCTTTGCGGCTCGCTCTGCGTGCATTGGGTGCAGGGCAATTGGTAGGGTGATTAATTGACTTGCTGCTTGCCAAAATGTTGGGGTTATTCTTCAGCCTAGCTTCAATCATGGACAAAAGTTGTTGAGACACATGAAAATTACCAACCTTTTTCCTTGGTGTAAATTCTGTTCCCTCTCCTCTAGTGAAAGATAGCCTCCCCTCCCCCCTTTTTTAATGTTGGAAACAACTGAACATCCACAAAGCGTTTTGCAACATTGTTTGCGATCTCCTTTTACCATTTCCCGCGCAGTGAAGGTGGGAGTTTCTCCGCTATTGGCTGTATTGTGTTTGGGTAATTGAGACATGCGAGGCCAGGAAGATACGACATTTGGCTCTCCACATCAGCGCAAAGGTCGGCGAAATGCAGCAATTTCACATTCTCGCTGTCGCTAAATGTAGCGCTCCTTTGCATATGCTCCAATAGCGCATTAGTAATTATAGCTGCGCTGCCGAAACGCATTTCAAGTTCTTTCCATAAGCTTTGCAGTAGCGTGACTGGGTCGCTTTGGCGTCTTCTAAAATTATGGACCAACCGTTGGGGTTCTCCGCTAGTGAAGCTTCGTAAATAGTTTATTTCTTGGGCGGGAGAAATTTTGGCGTCTTTTATCATGGCTTTGAATGCGGCTTTCCAAGGATGGAAAAACGTGGCGTCTCCACTAAAAATGTCCGGTTGACATTTTAAAAAGTTTTGCCTTGACAGGCTTGCCACTATTTGTTGATTCGTCGATGTTAAAGTTTCGATAAGCTGACTTCCGGTGACGTCTCTTATCGGTGTCGAGGCGGTGACGGGTCTGCGCTGGGAGCCGTCGTCGATCTGCGGGCAGGCTATGTTTGGAAATTGCAAAAAGGCGGCGTTTGCTTGGCTTTGCTATTAAACAAGTGGCTTTCTTTGTGCAGGCAATGTTTCCAGGCTAGGAATCGTGTGCACCCAATCTAGAATTCGCTCTTCGAAACCTACTCTTGGCATGCCGGGCAGTTGGCGAGTTTCGCCAATTTCGTTGTCTGTCATCGCCTGTTCGATGGCTTTGACCTTTGCGTCGGCCATTGCGACCTTTTTGTTTGCCGTGAGAACAGCTAAATCCTTTTCGTGCTGCGCCCTTTCCTGTTCAAACTCTGCTTTGCGCTTTCAGGTGCTGAAGTTCCTTTTCAGCTTCTGCGATTGCTTTAATTCTAGCAGTGCTCGCTGAAGACGCGCATGACAGGGACTTGACTGATTTGCCGTTGCGTGATGAGCAAAGACTCATAGCAGTGTTTATCTCCAACAATTTGTCGGATTTTCTATTCTTTATTTGCTCCATTACGGCATAAGCGCATTGTAGCATTACAGTTTCTTTAGTAACGAGGACATCAGCTCCAAAGTCATTGTTTACGTCCTGGGCATATAACCTAATTAACTCCTATATTGCCTCGTTTAACTCTGCCGATCCCTTGGCGAGGTCATGCAAAACACTTTCTGTGATAAGGCTGTCACCAGAGCCCTCGGCGGCCTGTATCACTTTAACGAGCCTTTTGTTTAAACTATTAACTTTGTGGCGTTTTCTGTCTACTGCGTTTTGCAAAGCCTTTCGTGACCTCCATTCTGCTCTGATTTCTCCTTGGTCTCCTCCGTTGGAGGGTCCTTCTCCGTTTCTATTCATAAGGTTATCGGCTCCCTCCTTAGAATTTATAAGGTACGGCTTACCCTCGATCTTCTCTTTGCTTTCAGATCTGACTTTTTACTGTCGCGTTCCCGATGCCACAGACACGTGGTATTGAGCACCGGAGTTCGCCAGTTTAACCTAAGTGTTGTACTTTAGACTGGTAGTACGGGTTAGGTCACTTTATTGGACGCAAGCTTTATACAGCAGTAGCGGTACAGTACAAGCGGTACACCACAAGCGGTAAAAACTATAGAATGGAGCACATGATAGTTCGGAATAAGAAAAACGAAAAAACTACGAATTGAACAAACGTAACCAGAAATTGAAAATGAACGAGGAAGAATGTTACAAGCGTGACTTACATCGGATCTTGACTCCAGGGATAGGGAACTCTTAACTCCTAACTCCGGGTGAAAACTCCTATAACTCCGTTCAAGTGGCTCCTAGATCGTTTCGCTACAACGACTCCTCGCAACTGAAAATTACGTGCTAATAGCAGGGAATTTGGTTCGTACTCTTTGACGTAAGGGAAATAGAAATGAACGGTGTTTTGTGTACCTAGCTTCAAACGGATATTGGCTGATCATGGAACAAAAATTCAACAAAGCACGCTAACATAATCAATAAACAGTCTTTGATAGATTCTAAGTGTCTTTGTGCTAAAAGCAAGCACGTTTCATATAAAAAAATCAGAGTTCATTTCCGTAAACGTGACATTTAGCAATGTTGGAATGCAGGGAAACCAATGCTGGAAATGACTTACCAGTGTTGGTGAATTTTGTTGTCCTATGTTGGAAATTTGTTATGCAATGTTGGTAAATTGTTTATGACATACCATCATCGGAAGATATAACCATTTACCAATGTTGGATAACTTGTCATGTTTACCAAAGATATTACAATAATAAACCAATCAACAACCAATGTTGGAAAATGTGATTTTTTTCCTGTGTGTAAGCTAGTCTACAACTGCACTGAGTGTATTAAGTACAAAAACAATAAAGAAAGCAATAATTTAGGATAATTTAGGCACAGGACTAGTGAATAGCAGCGGAAATGACACATCTCAACTGACTCAACGCACCTTGAGTATAAACGGCGTAAGCCCACAAGCTCAACTGAAAGCTACTGGTTGATCTTGTTGTTCCTTCCAATCTCATACCTGCCAACCCCCAGAGTACAATGTAAGAATGTCATTTTAAATGTCTGAATACTCTCCGAAAATCACCCGAAGGCTCTCCAAACTTTCCAAATGTTCACGACATCAATATTAAACAGCGTGCTAAAACCCCGCCAACTTTCACCTCGAATTCTGCAGTTTGAATAGTTGATTTCTGACCAATTACGATACTCATTAAATGCATCTCAATTTGATTGATCTGTTTTACGTTTTCCGGAGGATTTTTTGAAGGAGGGTTAAATGTCAAGTACACAATCTGATGGTTATCTAAGGAGCAATATTGGCTTGATCAATTCTTATAAGCAAGCGATCACTGAGATGCAGTCCGCGTACACCTATTTTGGAAACTATATACTTATTACTTATCTCTCAACTTGGAAATCTGGATTTCGCTTTTTAGCATTTGAGGGTAAGAAACAAGATTGTATGATGTTCCCCGTTGTGTTTATGCTTGTTGAAGCTGCCTTCCCATTATCTATCATCAAACACTGCTGAAACTCTATCCGGCATCAATTGCCGCGTCCCAAGGTGAGGAGTCGGTCTTTTAGCTCGATGAATATGCAAACAAGGAAATTCAGTTCTGGAAAGAGAATATATAGAGATCAAATATAAGATATTGTTTTTGCCACAGTAGGCCCAATTGCTTTGTGTCCTCAGGAGCAAACAGCACTGGCGGAAGCGGTCACACGATCTTGAACCAAGAGTATATCTGTAACAATTTATGGACAGAGGAGGAGAGTCGTAAAAGCTCAACATGAAGGGAAGTGTATGCAAGTGAGTTTGCATTGAAATCAAGTGATGTGGCATTAGGTAATTCTCATGTGAAGTGGTTTACCGACAATCAGACAGCGGCTAAAATAGTGGAAGTAGGGACCATGAAGCGAGAATTACATGCGATAACAATATGAATTTTAGAATCTGCATTGAACAAAAAATCCTTCTTGACATACAATGGGTACCACGAACGCAAGTGGAAAGAGCAGATTTTCTCAGTAGGCTAATTGACATAGATGATTGGCAAATTACTTGGGTGTTACTCGAGCGTATAGAACCTCTGTGGGGGCCACGCTGTATCGATTGTTTTGCAAACCTTTCTAATTACAAGCTCAAAAGGTTCTTTTCACGTTTATGGACGCCAGGATGCGTTGGTATAGATTTTTGCGTTCAAAACAAGGGTAATGGAACAGTCTGTTAGTTCCTCCAGTTTGTCTAATATCAAAAACTTTGCATTACATGAGGCAGAAAAAAGCTGTTGGTACACTAATCGTGCCCTTGCTGGCCCTTATTGATCAGGTATCAGGCGTGTTGCATGGTAGACTATCAAGTGTTTAATGGTCACGATACACTTGAGCATGGACGCAACAAGAATTCACTTTTAGGACGAGAACAGTTGAAGGGGAGAATAATTGCCACATGTTTCGATTTCGAATTCCCCAAAAGCGACAGTACGATATGTCAGCAATACGGAAATTAAATGAGAGCACTGGCTGTAAGCTTACGTATATATAAGAAGGCACTGGCCTTTAATGTACGATGCACTGCGAAGATGATGATAGGGCGCTGGCCAAGGGAGAGTATATGGTACTAGGTTTTTGGACACTGGTCCAAATCGTTTAACGTCGCGTGTTTAATTCCAGGTTGTGGAAAAGAGCGAATGTTGGGTTAACGTAATAATTGCCACATGTATCAACTTCTCCAAAAGCAACGGTACGATATGTCAGCTATACGGAAAGTGACAGCACTGGCGGTAAGCTTAGGTATATATAAGAAGGCACTGGCCTTAAATGTAAGATGCACTGCGAAGATGATAGGGCTCTGGCCCAGGGAGAGGATATGGTGTTAGGTGTTTGGACACTGGTCCAAATCGTCGAGCGTCATGTGTTTAATTTCAGGTTGTGGAAAAGAGTGAATGTTGGGTTAACGTCCCTTCAGACAAGGCGTGATCAAGCAGCTGTTGTGCTCCAGTGTGAATTTGACCAAGAAAGGTATTGGGTGAAATCAAGAAGTTTCCTCAGTGGTCTAAAAGTAACGGCATTCAAATAGAACTACCCTACGACAGTGTAATCGCAGCAATTTACCTATCATAAGTATCAAAACGTGCAAAAGGAGGCATATCAGTTGTGTTAGCGTTCTCAGCATTTAGGTGGCTCTATACATTCATACCAGCTAGAAATCCGCTCGATAAGGAAATGTGTAGAAATATTATAGAATCTGCTAAGAGAAGTAAAAGTAAGCCAGTCGCTAAGAAGAGACCCGTTTCAGAGGATATTATTGATAAATACGCTGGGTAAGACTGTAGCTCAGAGGATTTGAGAATAGCAATAATGTGCTCACTAGGTGTTGCGGGGTTTTTGAGGTTTGATGAATTTTCAAGCATTCTGGCTAAGCACTTAAATTTCCAAAGAGATCACATGGTCATATTGTTTCCATGTTCTAAGACGGACATTTATCGGGAAGGCAACATTGTGTAGATCAAACGTATGGATGGTAGATATTGTCCTGTTTAGTGAACAAAGAGGTACTTAGATAAGGTCGGTATAGAACCAAAGTCAGAACTTCCTAACTTTGGCCGTATAAGTTTTCATAGGAAGTCCAAGTCATCTTCACTTTGCAAAAATCGGCCTCTCGTATTGGAGATGTCTTGAGATATTTAAGGAGTGCGTAGAAGGGCTGGGTATATCCCAGAAGAGTACAGACTACATAGCCTTAGGTCGGGGGGTATGACATTGGTTGTAAGGAACAGTAATAACAGGGTTTCAGACAGGCTTCGTAAGAAAACGGTTGCTGGAAATGCGATATCTCAAAAGACATGTATGCACATGAGGATATTCAAGAAAGATTAGAAGTAACAACGTTTTTGGTTTGTAATGGTCAATATCAAGTATGGCACGGAGTAAGCTTAACGTATTTCAGTCGATCAATTAATTGGTATACTACAATGGATAATGTATTCAGTAATGGAATATAAGTGCATCTATAAGGTTAAACTGTGTTACAATAAATAAACTCGTGCTACTCTGTAAGAGTATCCATCCTACTCTGTTGTAGTTTCATGTCTGTTACAGGGAATATAAAGTGTAAAATAATTTACGTTCGGTTGAACGAAGTGAATTAGAACGTAATTATAAACGGAAACATCCGGCAGAGGTTTAAAGCGCCAAAATCCAGGTTAGTGCCTAGCGAGTCTGGAAATCAACCACCCATAATTACTTGTCCAGCTAAGTTCAATTACATGTGCAGCGATTCATGCATTAAGTTCAAAAGTCAGAAGATTTGCAGCCACACACTTGCAGCTGAAACAGACAATGGTGAACTCAGAGAATTTTTAGACATTTTCTTGTCAAAGGGGATGCAGACGAATTTGACCACATTAGCTACAGCAAACGTTGGTTGCAATTCAGGGAAGAAGCCTGGGCAGATTTCATTAAAATGTAAAAGTGGAAGTGATGTATCGTCAATGAAAAATCAGATACATCTTTATTATTGTATTCTGCTCAACCGTTTGGCGATAATGGTATGCGTCTCAAACTTACAAGGGTAGGAAAAGAAAAGCCGCAAAAACCACAGTACAAACCTACAGAAAATATGCCATTTGAACTTATTCCAATCAAAGGGAATATCAGAGTTTGTGCTGGATGTAGGGAGGACGTGCCCCGCTCTAGCGTTTTTGGATTTAACAAAAACCTACATAAACCACCCTACTCTAAGGCCCTTATTCGCCTACTAAAATTTAGTCAAATTTGAGAGCAAAAATCTCAGAAGTTGGGTCTAAATCTAGGCTAAAAAACACATCACAGTACATTTCTTACCTTGATAAAGTGTTTTATAACTTCAAACCGGTGTGTACCTCCTGGGATTGCACGCTGTCACAGTCAGCGTGTTTACATAACTATCGCACATGTCAAAGCTTATTTGCATAACCCTTGCACTCATTGAAAATACTTCTACCATCCGGGTTCGTTTGCTGACCTCCTAAATAGTGGGAAGTAGCTTCCTTATATTCATTACCGATCCAGTGCTGAGGTGAACCTTCCGTTGAGGTGAACTTTCCTCAAGACTTGCGAGACTCCAAAAGTATATTATGGAAGTGGCGTAATTAATCGTAGCTGCCGTCCAACAAAGTTCGTTTGGTAAATCGTTCTGCAGAAGTATCGTTGTTAAAAGAACAATATCCAAAGGTTTCCATCCACCGTGTACTGGCAAACGAATCCTGTGCTACCGTGATTGAACCGAGAGCTCCAAATATGAAAATATAATTTCAAAAACAACAAACAATTCTGTTGAATACCGTGTAGATCAATCACCAAATTCACGCGAGCGACACACTTGAATGGAACTTTTTTTACGACGAATGGGCTTTACTTCTGTTTCATATTCGATTCTTGTCATTCTAATAAATTATAATAAAATCTAGTGTTACCGCAAATCATGAACTTCCCGATCCGTTACAACTCTGAAAACAGGTTGTCATCATTTGTCAGAATGTCACACTAGTTGTAACGTGACCAATTGGATTGGGAAACAACAGGCCCCAGTGGGTCAGCCCCACACCCCCAAAAGATCAAAATATTTATCAAGGTTATTGAAATTGAAAATGCAACCCATTGATTTGTTTTTCTCCTTTTTTTTTAGTTATAATATTGGCACTGTGTTCTTATTATAATCGAATCTCCAGCCTCTGGGAAGCTAGTTGAATTGTTCAGTTCAGTTTTACTTGGAGCTTATACACCGTTCATCACTGTAATCTTATCATAATGTCTGAATGACGACAAATATTGGACGGCTAATTTTATTTACTTTTTCTAAGTAAATATCGGAATTGCTACTTAATTACTGTTTTTGACATCACCAGAACTATTGGCTATGAAACGAGTTGAAAAATATTCGGTGTGTGGCCAGGCATGTTAAGAAATTTTAGTAAAAAGAATTTAAAAAGGTTGACACTGGCTGAAAATATATTGTTCCGGACGTTTCGGCTACTACTGTTGCCTTCTTCATGAAAGATAAAAATGCAAATGCCTAATGGAGTCCTGCTTGGTATATATGTTGTAGTTCAATTTTATCCTTGGTTCAAATGTTATTTTCCTTTGTTTTCTGTTATGGTAATGTATGATTATGAGTTTGAAACAAAGGAAAATAATATTTGAACCAAGGATACAATTGAACTACAACATATACATGTACGCGACGTGTGATACAACTAAATCACAAAGGTCTAGAGTAATCATAATAACTATGTGTTCATTTATAGCATTTTTATCTCGCACGGCATGCCAAGCTTCAAGAATTAGTCTTTGTCGCCACTCTGACGACCTGTCAACAATTTCATTTGGTGACTGTGAAGCATACAGTGCATGTTTGGCCAATAGAGAGTTTTCATGCAATGTTGCTATGGCCAATGCGTGTTTTTTCACGTATGTTTTCATTGCGCATGATGTCTGACCAACGTAAACACAATCACAATCTTTACATTTGATTTTGCACACTGTTCCTTTGGAAGCCTCTTTCTCGATCTTATGTTTTAGCTTTTAAAGTAAGTTTGAGATGGTGCGAATAGGTTTGTGGGCGACCTTGATGTTGAAACCTGGAGGAACTTTTGCGACTCTCCACAATCTTTCGGAAAAATCTTTGGTGTAGGGCAGGATACGTAAGCCACGTTGGTCTGTATCATTCATTTCTTGTTGTTTATTCATTTGGCGGCCATTGTGAATGAAATTAGCTGTTAGTGGCAAGAAGTTTCACTACTCACTTAGGCCTAGGGCAAATGTAAAATCCAAGTCGAGTTGAATTAATAAAAATAGAAGTGACAAAGAGTCGACTTAATTTCAGCGTGGAAGCAAACGTTCAACCTGTGTCGATCCTATTTCACAAGTTACACTTCACAGGAATAAGCATGTGTCCCCATTCTATTCAATCAATGAGCTCCTAGTTCATGCTAGGAGGTGTTAGCTCCTAATAATACATTAATACAGTGCTTGTCAGGCCTTACTTTGGCAATTAATTGCAAAAAATGAGAAAGAGAAGACTTGCATTTCCTACAGTTCTGCCGGAAAACAGTGTATCAGAGACAACAGCTATTGCTCCTAGTGGCATGCTTGACCATGCTTTAGTTGGCGAAGAACAATGGAGCAGCGGTCTTGAGGTGATCGTGCCTCCGCTTCCAACGCAGTGTTGGTTTGATTATCAACGTATGGTCCACTTACAGCGAGAAATGGAATTAAAGCGACTACTATTTCACTACAGCAGAGATGGCAGGAATTGGAGAACGGACAATCAGATACATTTTCAATGAGGTGACAACCACAATTGTTGAGTGTTTATGGGAAGACAACGTTAAAAAACACATGCCGAAATCAGAAGAAGACCTCAGAAGCAAAATCCTAGATATGGAGGAGGCGTGGCAATTCCCTTGCTGTTGGTCAGTAGGCGAAGGGTGTCATATACCAATCAAGTGCACCCTCCACCCCCAAGGTGGACTGGAGTCACGTAAAGAATACCGTAACTTTAAAAAATTATTTACCATGGTGTTAATGGGTATGGTTGACTCCAAGTATACATTTTTTTGGGCTAGCTGCGGCTATTCCGGCAATTCACATGACTCAATCATTTTTCAGTCCACAGATCCATGGAATGAAATCAAGAACCAGGAATATCTTCCCAAAAATGGGAAGAAAGTGGGTTCCCTTCTTGTAATAACCATATCAACCAGATCCTCAACAAGATCTTGTTTCCAAGGGCCCATGCCTCGCTGCCTTCTTTTCGGGCGGTTCGTCTTCTTTTTCTTCTGCTTCTTCTTCTTCTCCTTTCTCTTCTTATGACTCCATTCTATCATTGTCTTTACCGTCCCTTTCTGTTTCTAAAGACGTGAAACATGCAATTAATTGTTTTCTAAAGATATTCTAATGTCGTTGTTTCCTTTGTTTCTTCCAAGAGGCAAAAATAATATCAAATACACTGAATTCTTCCGTGCATCTGTCTATTTGAGTGCGCGTGTGTGTTAATTACGTACATTGTATCAAATGCTAAAAACAACGAAAATGAAAATAAATATGCCTATGATATTGTGGTAGAATATTTTTACGTGGTTTCTTCATTGGACTTGCAGTTGTTGATACTCTACTCTTCAGACAACGTTAGACCTGGCGTGATTCTCTTACGTCTGTGTCACATGCCTCGCAGTATGCAACGCTTTTACCTACTGTCCATTCCTCAACTTCATCGTTTTCTTCAAACACTGAACATTTATTGCAAATAGGCAATTCGCATCTCAAGCATTTATATTTAAAGTCCATAAAACAGGAATAACACATTTCCATCATGCTGTGCGAGAACGGCAATGACTTTCTATAGCTCGCAATTCCAGGTTGCCAAAATGTCTTTGTACAACGCATGCTCGTCAGGGGGGGAAATAGCGTTTGGCATAGGGGGAGTATGTATTTTTGTGACATTTGCCCAGTCCATCACAGTTGAATAAATTATTTTGTAATTTGCATGATTTATGAATTGAGGTCAGCACATTTTTAGAGCGGCGATTGCTGAAACGCCGAACCACTGTCACATTATCTGACTTGGCAAGTCGAACCTATGCTAGAGTCAAACCAATTAATTTGAGAAGAATTCAATTGCAGCATAGGTCGCACCATTCATGAGCCTATTTCAAGATAATTAGGTTCGAGGAATTAAATTTGACTTAGATTCAACGTTTGCCCTAGGCCTTAGTTTCCCGTGATACTTCCTCATCAGGGGAAGGAATACTCTTTGCACGGTCCATGAGAGTGCGTACGACCGAGTGTTTTTGCTAGGGATGGTGGTGTGATTTGAAATCAAGGTAACAATCGGTGTTAGTAGCTTTCCTGTAGTTCCCTCTAGTTTACTGGCTTTGATTTCGAAACATATAGAACAAAGTAACGAAACCTGTAATCTTGCATCAATCATAATAGCTGAAAGAAAAATACTTTTTTGTTAACAAATGTCTGGTATTACGATTTCACATAGTACAGGCATCTTTTTTGTTGTTGCTTTTGGTTTTTTTTGTTTTTCTTGTTCTACAAGCCTCAGTAACTTGGGTAAATTAAAAGTAGCGTTAATACAGACTTACTGTTCATGACAGTAACACTTCTACTTCTCTAACCTGCAGATTGACTAGCTACTGAATCTATTTATAACAAGTGCATTCTTTCACCATGTCCTTTAGCTTGTTCACTACAGAAGACTTTCGATCTCTGGCTTTCTACGAAATTTCAAAATGATCACACATGGCTTTAAGCATCGTGACACTGAATCTTGATACGGTGTCGAGCCTGGCATGCTCGCAGATATCGTGACCATCGTAACCTACGAGATGGATTAGTCTCATTTGGCTCCTAATCTCTTCCACTGGATCCACTCTGACATTCTCAGATATTGTCTTCGTTGAGACTGTTATCATCGTTGTTTCCTTCGTCGTGCGCCTGATCAACTGTCGTTTTCCCTCGCTTCGTCGACGCTAGTCTTGAAAAAAAAAAAGCCTTGCACTTGGGTCTTTGTTAAGCAATTGCTTCTTTTAAACTTTCTTGTTCCATTGACATCCCTTACTCTTCTCATGTCAGCTGCCACTGGGGCTGGGTCAGCCTTTCGCCCAGTTTTCTCACCAGCATCAAATCTTGTTTAACGTTCTCTACAAACCTTGCTCCTCCCCCTCTTGGTTTCTGAAGCGACCAATCCATATTGGAACACTCCTCCCTGACTTCACTTGCCCCTTCTTTTGCCATGGACATTGTTCTTGATTCTAGACTCAGTGCTAAAAAATTGATGCCCAACCACATCTAAGTCCATCGTACAACCTTTCCGATGTTGCAGGGTTGCTGTGTTGCCCGAGATGAATATGAAGGCACCGTGGCAAAAAAAAGCAAAATTATCAACTTCATTCAGCAGCATAGGACATTGTTTCTGAATGGTAAGGTCTGACCATAAGCTCTGATCCAGGATTCCCGGACTGTAACCAGGAAGGCAACATTAAAAGCCTGTTCAGGTTCCCATATCCGGGAATTCTTAATTTTTTAGTTTCTTAATTGCGTACCCATGTTTTGTTCACAGTTCCAGTTGGCACGTCCTATTCTAACATTGTTTTCATTTCCCTTCATTAGCATTTCTTTTCATCCAGCTTCTTAGAGCATGGCGCGTCCAACAGTACCCATACGGCAACCTCGTTCCCAGGGCTTTTCCCTAGAAAGAAAAATGCCCGTCTGCCAGTTTTCCTTCTAGGGAAAAGCCCTGGAAACAAGGTTGCCCACACGGCTCTTAGCTAGAATTTCCCCACTCGTTCCAGCTACTGAAGCAGACCGCTTTGTTGTTCCTGAGCTGTCCGTCCTTTCCTCTTTCCTTGTGCGAGGTACTCCAAAGCTTGTCTATCCTCCTGATAGGAGAGGCCAAGCCAGTGCCATTTCCTGATTTCTACTGATGTTACTGTGCCTTCCACATTAGCCTCTCATAGCACTTCTACAATACTAATTGTGTTTTGCTAAAGAGAATCTTATCAGACATGTTTTGGCTATTTTTTGTGTGATTTGTTTACCTCGCATGACCCTCACTGGACATCTCTCTTCAAAAAGCCCTTACACTCTCCAGACGCGAAATATGCATTAAATATGCATTTTACTACAGTAACCTACTAGCTCATATTGTTTCCCATTTCGAGAGGCCTGATAAGTGCAACTTAAGCCTACCCGGTGCATCTTTATTGGAAAAGAGGAAAAATTAAGGGTGATTGAGGAATACGAGACTTCTAGTATCCAGCTAGCGGAAAGTAAACTAATTATGTATTTCCAGCCGTAAAGTATAGACAGCCAAAGACAACTGAAGTAATTTCAAGTTTATTTGGGACTTAAATGTTGACTTTCCTCGCAACATTTAATAGATATTAGAGTTAAGGAATTTCTAACGTTTCTTACATTTCTAACAGTGTCACTATTTGTATGCAGTCCCTGTGTTTTTTCGTGACATTGTGCGCGCGTGACCTTGTGAGGAAGCTGTCAAAACTCCAACGGATTGAGCACATTCATATTTACGACACCCATAAACTTTGTCAACTTTACGGAGGAAAAGCAAAGAAATGACACTGAAACATCAATGGTGAAGTATAAAACCCATTCAAAGTTCCATTCAAGCATGTCGTTCGTACGCCATTTGGTGATTGGCCTTCAAATTATATTTTCATATTTGGAGCTCCCAGTTTGCTCACGGTAGCACAGCATTCGCTTGCCAGTACACAGTAAATGAAAAACTTTGGACATTCTACTTCTCGCAGCCATACCTCTGCAGCAGGGTTTACCAAACGAACTTTGTTGGACGACGGCTACGTATAATTACACCACGTCCATAATTTATCTCTGGAGTCTTGCAAGTCTTGAAGATTGATCAACTTAAACGGCGCGTTCACATCAGCACTGGATCTGTAGTGAATATTAGTATTAAAGGGAGCTATTTCCCACTATTCAGCAGGTCAGCAAATGAACCTGGACGATATTAGAAGTTTTTTCATCAAGTGCAAGGGCTATGCAAATAAGCTTTGACACAAACAATAGTTATATAAACACGCTGACTGTGACAGATTTTTATTTGTTCTCACGTGCAATCCCAGGGGATACCCACCGGCTTGAAGTTATAAAACACTTTATCAAGGTAAGAAATTTATTGTGATGTGTTTTTTAGCCTAGATTTAGACCCAACTTCTGAGATTTTTGCTCTCAAATTTGACTAAATTTTAGTAGGCGAATAAGGGCCTTAGAGTTAGGTGTCTTCCAGCCTCGCTGATCAGCTTAGAATTTTCGGAAAAGATTCCATATTTCGTCAGCAGGCATGTTGGTCATCTTGTGACAATACTTAGGATTTTTTTCTCTAAAAAGTAGGGATTTTTAGGGAACAAAGGGTTAAAATAAGGGCATTTAAGGGCATTTTTTAGAAATGTATCTTACCTTTTTCTCAACCAAACAGAACAATACTTACTCAAAAAAAATTTCAATATGCTAGTAAGTGGCATCATAAACTTTAAACTGTCACCTGAAACCAAACATATTTATTCAATATCAGTACAGGTTCAACAGACTGTAGGCTGATCATTTAATGGAAAACTATGGAATCTGCGACCATATCTCCTTTTGCATGGCCAAAAAATAGCGCCTTATGAAAATGTGTCACAATCTCTCCTTTACCCTTGTCTGAGATCACATATGAAACTTCGCTGCGACTAAGGGAAAAGTCCTTTGTATAGGGGCAGGGAAACATGAATAGAAATAAGTCAGGCAAATCTTCACAGCTGTTTAAGTGTAGTTGTTTACTGCTACTTTCATACACCATGCAGCCTCTGCAACAGTCACTTGATCATTGTGGCTTCTACTGTTCAATACACATGCTCCAGGTGTTCTGTCACGCGAGTTACGGGTCTTGCGTTACATAACTGAGCATTGTATTTCAAAAGTATTATGGGATAGAACGCTCCATGTGTTGGTTGAGAGATTGTATAATCGTGTCGCCGGTGAAAACGCTTTCTCCTTTCACCGCAAAATTTTACTGTGATTAAAACTGGTTACACCGCTGATGAAGGACCTACGTCTCGTTTGTTTCGGAAAACATTCTTATGGATCAGGGTTTGACGGATCAGAACAGTGAAAAGAGAGACTTCTCGCCAGCCGACGTAAGCGATGCAGTCGACCTTGTGGATAAACAACTCGAGCGGCAAATTGATGCCGAATTCCATGGCTCACCTCGCTCACCGGAACGTGTTTCCGCTCCTTTACTTCCCGATACAGCAGCAGACCTTGTAGGCTCGGAAAAAACTACAATGACAGCCGAAGATGGCATGCTTCCAGTTGTAAACAAAGCTGCTCAAGATGTCACACAAAACGTGGAATCCACGCGACCGAAAGGAATTTCAAAACCTAGCGAGAAGCTAATCGCCAACAGGCTTCAGGCAGACACATCGAAGCTCGAAAGACTGTGGGAAGAGATTGCAAAGGCAATTTCTAAGTTGCAGGGAACTCCAGATTCTATCGAAGCCCTTCGGAAAGCAGTAGGAGATTTACGCTCAGCTTTTAACGAATATCAACTCGTGTGGGTTTCTTTGGTGGACTTTACCGCGTATGTCAACATGCCCGAACAACGTCAGGAACGAAAAACTCTAGAAGAAATAATGAGAACACGGAAAGAAATCGTCCAAGCAGCGATAAACGAAGGGATAGATTGTAAAAATGACCTCTTACAAGAATTAATATCGGTTCGCTCTGGATCACATGCTTCCAGGGCTTCGATTTCATCCAGCACGCTACGAGCTCATGCAAAAGGCGAGGCGGCCGGAGCGTTGAAAAAGGCTGAATTGCAGAAGAAAATTAACGAGCTCCAATCTAAACGTGCAATGGCACTAGAACTTGAAGAGATAGCTTTTGCAAGAAGAAAGCTGGAAGAACCAGCACGCCTGGAGTCCCTACGTGCAGAAAAAGAAGCAGCTGTGGCGGTCGTGCGAGCCACGGCCATTGATCAGGAGCTCGGACTAGCTCACGAGTACGAGCCGCCAGATTTACCTGTTGAAGAACCTGGTAAACGCGTTGAGGAATTTATTAACAGCCAGCTCGGTCAACTCACACAGCAAGATCAACCTCATGGTCCAGAACTTGATGCATCAAATTACAAAGTTAATGCATCGAATTTGACCGTCCCTGGTTTTCCTGTTAAGTCAGTCAAAGAAGAAAAGCCAAAACCAGAAGCACTGCCCTTCACCCTGAGTCGAACTGCTCAGGCCTCCAATCCAACTGACCGCATGGAATGTTTCATTCAGTTTATGGTCCGAAGGGAGCTGATTGCCAACAAAATAGAGAAGTTTGATAACCACCCAGAAAACTACAATACTTGGAAAGCAGCTTTTAGGAACATGACAAAGGATGTGAATGTCACTGCAAGTGAAGAGTTAGCCCTAATGAATGAGTACACCACCGGTGAGTCAAAAAAACTTGTACAGCGGCTTCGTAATGCCTACATAGAGAACCCAAAGGTGGGAGTGAGAGAATCCTGGAAGAAGCTAGGAGAACGTTTTGGCTCAACCGCTGTTATTACCAATGTGCAGCTGAACAAGCCCACAATGTTCCCTGGATTAGCAGCAAAGGACAACAAAGGTCTGCAAGAATTTGGAGACTTATTATTAGAGTTGCAATGTGCTAAAGAAGATGGTGGCCTCACAGGGCTAAGAATTCTTGAACCTGCTTACTTGAAACCACTGCTTATCAAGCTACCCGAAGAACTCCAAGGAAGATGGCAAAGGCATGCATATCGTTTCAAGTCACAGCATGGTGTTGATTAACCTCCTTTTCGGGAGTTTGCCTCTTTCATCCAAGAGATTGCAAAGGAACGGAACGATCCCTACTTGTCAATAGAGAGCCAAGAGAAGAAGGATTTACATCTTGTAAAACCTCCTGTCAGATCACCCGTCAAGCCACCTATCAAGCCACCTACTAAGCCACCAATCAAACCTGCTGACATTCCACCATTCGGACAAGGCTTTAACACATTTAGAACTGACGTTTCAGACCCTACATCCAGGAGTCCAGTCATTCGGGACCCTGCCAAATGGTGCGTTGTGCACAAACTTTCCCATCCTCTCAGTAAATGCCGTGCCTTCAGGGCAATGCCTCTGGCTGAAAGAAAGACCTTGCTCAGCCAACAGGGAATCTGTTTCCACTGCCTTGCCTCAACCAATCATCTAGCGAAGGATTGTACCGTCCAGGTCAAATGCTCCGAGTGTCACAGTGACAATCATGTTGCGGCACTACATGCGGGACCCCCCAGCAAGCCACCAGTGGAAGGGCAAGAACCAGGAGACACCCACCAGCAAGCTTACGTGGTCATTGACAATCAAAGCAACTGTTCACTGGCCAAGCCAGAACTGTTTGATCTGCTGAATCTGGGTGGAAAAGCCACTCCCTAAACGTTGAAAACGTGCGCAGGGACAAGTCAAGTAAAAGGAAGACGTGCCCACAGCCTCATTGTTGAATCCATCGATGGCATGCAGAGTCATACCTTGCCCGTCCTCACTGAATGCAGTTCTATCCCAGATAGTAGGGAAGAAATTCCAACACCGTCAGTGGCTAGGGCCCACCCGCATCTAGCAGCTATCGCTGCTCCTACTCGTTGGAAGAGACGCTCCGCCCCTTCACAAAATCCACGAGTCCCGAAATGGACCCAGAAATGCGCCATGGGCTCAGCGCCTTGACCTTGGATGGTGCTCATAGACCCACTGAGGTTACGTCTTACAGGATGCAAGTCCTTGACAATGGCCGACCTTCCTTTCTGTTACCCTGAAGCAGCCGGCTCTATGTTAAACATGACTCAAATGCTGACTCCATGGCTTATTTGGAAACTAGTAAAAGAAAGGGAACCTTTTCTAAGGGGATCTTCGAAGACGGACTGGGAGACCATGTCTTCGCACGCACTAACAATGACAACAAACCAGGAATGTCAGTAGAGGACCGGAAGTTTATTCAGATCATGAACAATTAATTAAGCAGGAATGAATCCGGTAGTTGGGAAGCGCCCTTACTGCTCCGTGAGGAAACTAAATGGCTTCCCAATAATCGAGAAGATGCGCTCAAACGCCTGAAGTCAACTCGCGCACACTCGACAAGAAGCCGCTGATGAAAGAACACTACTTCGACTTTATGCAGAAATTGTTCGACAAGGGCCACGCTGAACCTGCACCGAACAAAGAGACAAGCCCATCTGCCTCCCACTGGTATCTTCCCCACTTCGGAGTGTACCATCCTCAAAAGCCAGATAAGATAGTGTAGTTTTTGACTCTGCGGAGACCAAAGGGATGTCACTGAACAAGATACTTTTCTCAGGACCTGACCTCACAAATGGTTTACTAGGTGTCTTGTTACGCTTCCGCCAAGACCCTGTGGCCTTTGTAGCAGACATTGAACAAATGTTTCATTCTTTCCTCGTTCAAGAATGCCACAGGGACCTACTCCGGTTCTTTTGGTACAAAGACAACAACCCCGATGGGGAGTTGTCTGAGTACCGAATGAAAGTTCACGTCTTTGGGAACACTTCGTCACCAGCCGTAGCCACCTTCTGCCTTAGAAAAACAGCTGAAGTTGGGGAGCAAGAATTTGGCTCCGATGCAAAAGAATTTGTGCACAACAACTTTTATGTTGACAATGGGCTTAAGTCCTCGGCCACACCCATTGAAGTTGTCGACCTCTTGACGCGCACAAGAGCCATGTTAGCAGCAGCAAATTTACGTCTTCACAAGATAGCATCAAGTCATCCAGAAGTGACTTGTGCCTTTCCAAGAGACGATCAAGCTTCTGACCTCCGTGATCTAGACTTCTCATTAGACACCGTGCCCGTACAGCGCGCTCTGGGGGTGCTGTGGGATATATCGAGAGATGCGTTCACCTTCAAAGTTTCCCTTGGGGAGAAGCCATTTACAAGACGCAGTGTGCTATCAATCATAAATAGCCTGTATGACCCGCTGGGATTAGCTGCTCCAGTTGTAATTAGAGGGAAGCTCCTTTTTAGGTCCATGATGGTCAGTGTTGGCAACTTTCAGCCCGAAAACTGGGATGAACCACTGCCCGAAGAACAAAAGCCAACCTGGGAAGCATGGTGCCAAGCCTTGCAAGCGCTAACATTGCTAAGGATCCCTCGCTGCTACACAACTGCCCCACTTAAAGCAGTAGTAGAAGGGAGCTGCATACTTTCTGCGACGCGTCCAATGAAGCCATTGGAGCTGTCTCGTACCTCAGAACCATTCGGTGCGATGGAACCGTCCAAGTATCCTTTGTCCTTGGCAAGGCGAAGCTGGCTCCATCACATGCCACAACCATTCCTCATCTTGAACTGTGCGCAGCTGTACTTGGCATCGAAATCACAGAGTTAATCAACGAAGAATTGGACGTAAAACCTGACACAGTTGCCTATTACTCTGACAGCAGAGTAGTACTTGGCTACATTTCCAATGAAACCCGGCGCTTTTATGTCTACGGCAGCAACCGAGTAGAGCGTATTACGAAATCTTCATCTCCTGAACAGTGGTTCTATGTACCATCTCACCAGAATCCTGCTGATCTGGCCACAAGATCAGTGGATGGTCAGAAGCTAAGTGACAGCATGTGGCATCGTGGCCCTAATTCCCTTCACTACCAGGAAGTATCTGCCAACATGACTGCCAGCCAAGCTGCAGAAACTGTAGTTGATGACCCCGAAATCCGCCCACTGGTACAGACCCTTGCGACTCAAATCTCACCTTACCAACCTCTTGGAACCAGCCGTTTCTCTAGGTTCTCGCAGTGGACAACTCTCGTGAGAGCAATTGGGAGACTTCTCTCTTTCATCCAGTCACACCGTCGAAGGGCCTCTGAGAAGTCCGGTACCATGGAAAGTCTGAAGCCAGTGCCACCCGTTTGCTTCCTTAACAGAGCAGAGTTTGTGATCATACAGAATGTTCAGTGTGAAGCCTACAAAGAAGAAATCAACTGTGTCAAGAACTCTGAAAAATTGCCCAAGTCAAGCCCTCTGCTCAAACGAAATCCGGTGATCGGCAAGGATGGTCTTCTAAGGGTCGGCGGCCGACTTGAACGAGCAGCACTGAGCTATGAGGAGAGCCACCCATTGATACTCCCAAGTTCACATCATATCACAACTCTACTGATCACGCATTATCGCCGAAGAGTACAGCATCAGGGGCGACATTTCACACCTGGTCTGATCAGAAGTAGTGGGTCCACTCACTCATGAAGTCCTCACGACACTCATGGCGGAGGTAACAGCTATAGTGAATGCAAGACCTCTGGTACCCGTGCCATCAGATCCAGATATGCCAGAGATTCTCACCCCAGCTACCTTACTAACACACAAGTCTAAAGCCTTGAAGGCTACACTAGGGAATTTCAGGATCACAGATCTGTACAGCAAGCAGTGGAGACAAGTCCAGTATTTAGCCAATATATTCTGGACTCGCTGGCGTAAAGAGTATCTGCCGATGCTCCAGTCAAGAAGGAAGTGGCGAAACCAAACCAGGAACCTAGAGGAGGGAGATTTGGTCCTCCTCCATTGTAACGATACACCTAGAAACCACTGGCCTCTTGCACGAGTTGCCAAAGCTTATGTCAGTGCAGATAGCAAAGTACGCAAGGTTGATCTGGTGACAACGAAAGACGGACCCATAAAGAGCTACACCAGACCAGTCACTGAGGTCATTCTACTCAGGAGTGAGAGGGATTTCGAGAGGATAAAAACCCCACTTGGATGAACTGTCTGAGCTTACAAGGAAGCGAACTGTCTGCGCTTACAAGGAAGCGAACTCTGCGCTTGAGATTAAGACTGAACTTTTATAATTTAGGATGTTTCTGTCAAGTTTCTAAGTTTAAGTGGTATTTTCCTATACCAGACGGGGAGTGTTCTGTCACGTGAGTTACGCGTCTTGCGTTACATAACTGAGCATTGTATTTAAAAAGTATTATGGGATAGAGCGCTCCATGTGTTGGTCGAGAGATTGTATAATCGTGTCACGAAATTTTACTGTGATTAAAACTGGTTACACTGCTGATGAAGGACCTACGTCTCGTTTGTTTCGGAAAACATTCTTATGGATCAGGGTTTGACAGATCAGAACACCAGGTCTTTCTGAAGTTGAAAAACGTTGCTGGTTTTTGCTAAGTCGCTGACTTGCTATAGCTTTATGTCCTTTTCTATCTGCATGTGACATAACTTGCTGGAAGCCAGAGCTATCACATTTAAACGAAGAAGCACATAATGTGCATGTCACAGTGTATGGTGTTGGATCTTCTTTCAACCACTGTCCAATAAGATGTCCATTACGATCTGTTTTTCCCAAACAAGCTTTCTTAAACTGTGTCTTTCCGTGTGGCATGATGATCAGCTACACGCAATTTATGCTATTACTAAACAAGAGGTTCTGATCACTCTAGGACATAACTGTGAGACAGACCAAAGCATGGATATTAATAGCAAAATTATTATTCACTCCTGCGCTGTTGACACCTTCATCACTAGGCGAAAAATGGTTGAGTAAGTTATACCCCAAGAGACACATTAAGGTTAAAACTAAATTAAAGAAGTACTGTTTTAGAACAGCAGTTAGTGAAAAACGTGTTTGCTACATCTACATAAGAGCTTCTACCAAAATACGTTACTACTTTCAAACTCTTACAAAAAATGTGATAATATAAAGTTCTACAAATCTGGTTCTTGAGCATATGGATATGCTCAAGCAAGATGAGCACCAATCGCTTCCCTCAAATTTTATCATTGGGAAGAGATCTGACTAGAAAACTCACAAAAAAGGCACAAATAACTTACCAGTCACTGACAGAGGTTGTCAAGCGTATTCATTTATATTAGTCATCGGTAATTTCCGGAAATAAAAGAAAAAATAGGGATTTTAGGGACAATTGTGGAAAATAAGGGCTTTTTATGGATAGGAAAAATAATTAGGGATTTTTAGGATTTTTAGGGCCACCAACATGCCTGCGTCAGTCAAGGTAGTAAATGTACCTTACAATGATCATGAAAGAAAAATTTTTTGAGCTACATTTTAATGGAAATAGTGTGCTTCACAAAATTGGTGAATTTTACCCTCTCTATCACCGTTGGCAAGCCCAGGTGGGCCAAAACTCGATTTTGGCTTGTAGCGAAGGGAAAATAAGGAATTGGAAAACAATTAATTGTTTTTTATATGTATTTTTGGTCCCGAAGTCAAGTGGACCGCTTTTAGCGGGACTGCCACTTAAAATGGCATCCGTTTCTTTACACATTGACCTCAAAAACTTTCTCAGATTTTTGGCACGTTACTTTTTACAAGAGGATAAAGTAAATAGAACTGCCCGCAAAAAAAATGCACAAATTTTTCATGAGAAGAATAATCAGAATTCGCAGACACAGTTTTGTCGACAAACGTTCTGACAACATGCTCTCCGAATTTCAGCCAATTTGGTCCAGGGACTGACGACTAGGACCTCAAAATGCATGTATAAGTCGCCTAATTTTTACTTTCTAGAAACAGAGAAAAACTAAAATTCTGTGGCAGTACCAATGAAATACCAAAGGCGAAGATAGATCGCAAAAACATGTTTTCAATGCAGTTATTGATCGTAAAAATTCACTGCAACTGAGGCAATGCAACCATATCAACTTGAGGATATTGTTTAAGGCCTTAACAGTGAGGGTGCGTATTGTTTAGTGCCAAAAATTCAACTCCTGTGACATGACAGCTTGTGACAGCATGCGAGCAGATAGTGCGGATGCACCAGGGCAAATAATTTTTGTCTAGTCAGTCAAATTCATTTGAATTTGTCCCGGAAAAAATGAGCTTTTGTCCTCATTGCGCATCAACCCTAAGACACAGGGCCAACCGAAACAGAGGAGCTGTACACTCTGATCTCTCCTCTAGGGTCACATCAACAATTGGCATGAATGATCCTCCATAACATTTGTATTGACCATGGAGATACCATTTCTCAAAAACTGGACTTAACCCTCGACCCTGTCAGTGGTGAAAGAAGGGACAGGGCAACTATTAGTCGCTTATTGCATATGTATATGTCTCCCGCATGTATTGATGCAAGATCCATAAATGCTATGACATTCAAACGGACAAGTCTTTAAGACATAGAACAAGAACAATAATTATTCTAATATATTGTTGTGTTTATACAATGTTAAAATCTTTGGGTTACAATTTCCTTATCCTCTTTACGCAATGGAACTTCCTACTGGGACTATGGATAATTCCAGAAAAAAACCCACACACCCTTGACAAATAGCAAGATTTTTTACCCCCACTCCACCTGGATTTCTAGCACCATTAGACCCCACCTCCCTCAGTTTTCAAATGCCACAGACTCCACCTCAGGCTTGGATTTCCATTAATTTGTTTATTACTTTTTGTGGAGGTCTTAAAATATAGTAATATTGATAATCAGTTACTGGAAAATATCTGAAATCACATTCAATGAGTTATTCTAAGTTACTGGAAAAAATTAAATGAAATTCTTCATTTCCAGAGTTTTTGACCCCCCTCCCAAGAGAATTTCCGGCACACCATCAGTCAGTGTAGTGTGAATTTGTTTCTGGACTACGCCAATGAAAAAATGAATTGACCTTGTTGATTGCTTTCATTTATGTTTGTATTTTCTGGCACCTTTTTCATGGGTTCAGACACTGCATTTTAGTTCACATTATTCCAAATTTTATACACAGTAATATGTCGTAAGTGTAATGTAATTCCTAACAGTCAAACCCAGAAAACCATGAACACCTTGAATTATTTCTGGAATGTTTGCTGTGTTGCAATTCACCCAATCAGATGTGAGATGAAACAAAGAGTTAACAGAAACGAACTGCAAGAGTAATTTAAACAACTCTTGCAGTTTCTTGCAATGAAGCCTTGTGGATTCATCTAGTATCTGATTGGTCATGATGCAATTAACATTCTAGAAGTAATCATAGGTATTCATGGTTCCACCAGTATGGTGGCCCAGCATTATCATAGTAAAATATGTAAGTTTTTGAGGAGAAAGGAAATCAAAATGGAAAAAAGGGAAAAAATAATATTGTAATAACAATTAATAATACAAAGTAAAAAATATTTGTTGACTAATTAAAAAGTAAAAAAAAAAAATAAGGAAAATAATTTAAGCACTAAAAATATTTTGAAAAAAAATATAATCGAACAAAAAAAAGAGAAAAAGTAAAAACATTGAAAATAATTATTAAATAACAACATTGAAAATCAACATCGAAAATCAACATTGAAAATAAACATTGAAAATCAACACTGCAAATCAACATTGGAAATCAACATTGAAAATCAACATTGGAAAATCAACATTGAAAATCAACATTGGAAAATCAACATTGAAAATCAACATTGGAAATCAACATTGGAAATCGACATAGGAAAAAAAAATAAAGGTTATTTCCACGTGGCCTGTCGTTATCATAGACCAAGATCCTTTGCACCCATATTCAATACAAGAGAGGTGATTAGAAGCTCCTGATCCATCAAGGTACTTGATATCTGCAGTATATGATAACTTAAGTGTAGATATTGTGAGCAAGAGAGAGGAAAACACAAAGGGAACCATTTATTGTTCATAAGCCTGATAAGCCACATAATGCAGTGGCCCATCGTTCTCGTAGCCCGTGAAGGCTTTAATCAGCGGACTTCAGCCGAGCTTGAGACCCAGATGACCCACATCGAAGAGAAATTGCTCGAGAAATCGAAACAGAAACGTCCCACGTCCACAATGAGTAGAATTCGGAATCCTGACTGGGAAAACGACGAGAACCTGAAAGCTGACATACAGAAATACGTGCTCCAAAACTTGACTCGTAAAGAAGTTCTAGACTTTCTGGGTCGAGACTATCCGCAATATGCGTGGAGTCTTCCAACACTGAGTCGAAGGATGGCTCACTTTGGGGTGAAATATGTAGACTACGGAACAGACCTGAAAGTTGTAAAGAAGGCAGTCAAAGAAGAAACTAGTGGACCAGGGCAACTCTTGGGCTACCGATCAATGCACAAAAAGTTACGAGAGCACCACCATTTGGCAATACCACGAGGCTTGGTGTACGATGTCATGACGCAGATTGACCCTGAAGGTCTTGAGAGCCGAGGAAAAGTTGGACAAAAGAAGCGACACAGAGGGGCGACTGGCACATTTACATCACTGGTAAGATATCTGTTAGTGCTATTTTTCGCAGGTTCACGAAAAACACCTGATCATGTTTCGCGAGTGTAAGCTTAGCATACAAAAAACTGATACAATATGTGAGCCAGCGCGTGTGCATGCGAGGCATGCAAGTCAAACCAAACACATACGATGCAAAATATATATCGTTTTCTGTTTAGACTTTTAACAAAGTCTAAAAAGGCTATGTAAGACCGTCTTTTACCATTTCTGATTTCTCACTGCCATGTTGAATGCCAATAAGGTCCTGTAGACGAGTCTCCAACAACAACACTGTCACGCAATTGTCACATATTACCTTATTATAGGGAATTAACAATGCATGTACATGTCACTGAGAAGAAACATGTACATGCATGAAGGAAAAAGAACATGCAATCCAGAAACAATTATTGTAGCGTTTGTGCTTTTCTCACCTGCACAGTAATTGTAATCTTGTTGAGTGCAATAGTTACCATAGCTACAGCATCAATGATTTTTTACTTCTTGATTTTTTAAATTAGAGTGACAAAAACAAACAGAAAAAAGAGACCATACTGTCCAAACATTTATATTGTTCAATGTTTGTGGAGCAGTTAATTTTTCTCATTTGGTGCATGCACACATAATTATATTTATGCTTCATTCATACATACTATGCATAATCCTTGATGTTTGAGCTATGTTTGATCATACATGTTTAATGCGTTTAGACAGGCCTTAATGTAAAAGCAGGTCCTCAATGGAAATTTACAAGACAGTTTTCTGTAATTTTACTATATTATGTTATATTATTGTATTTGGTTCATTTAAGGGCCCAAACCACACATACTCTGGAGATGGGCATGACAAACTCATGGATTTCATGAACAACACATTTCCGCTGGCAGTGTATGGTTTACAAGACGTTTTTAGTGGCTACATTCTTTATTTAAAACTGTGGCCCTCAAACTCTGATCCTAAACTGATAGGAAGGTGGTATTTGGAGTATCTTTATGAATCAAGAGGTAATTGCAGTTGATAGTAATTGTGATCATGTTTGAAAACTGTTCTTCTTACGCTCCAAAATTAGATTGCCTGAAACAAGTGATCTGAGAATATTACAGTGCAGTGAACTCAACTGGGGGCCACTCAAAGTTTTTCAGCCAAATAAGGCAAGTTTAGAACAAAAGAATCAGAGTTTTTTCATCAGCATACCAATCACAATGAGGGTATAATTTAACGTTACAAGATGTTATGAACCTGTAAGGAAACTTTCTTTTTTGTTGGTTTGTACGGTTACTGAAACACATTGGGTGGCTGTGGTTGAGTTTGTTGCACTGTAACCAGGGCACCATTCTCAGCAACCCCCATTTTAACCCATACACATGCATGCACAATAAACATGTAGTTGAACCCTCATGATAGACTGTTCACAGCCCTCTTTTTTAATATTTTTATGCAGAAGAAGGTCTTACAGAATAAATATCACAGTGTCATTACTTTGTGTAATCAGTTACTTTAAGGGCACAACCTGGGGGGAGTTCTGCTTCAACTATAGAAGAGTTGCCAGACATATTCTGTGGTTAGATTTTTTTTCACACACTTTGAGCTGTTGGTATGTCAAGAGGTATGAGTGTGACCTCCCTGTTGTATCGAACATTGCCACTTAATTGTTTCAATTTCCCTCACTCACCAGACCAGCCAGACCAGCACATCACACGAGCCTACCGGATAGCCAAAGTGTTCTGCGCAAGCAATCTTCAGGTTTTCAAGCGTTAAATCATCGCTGAAAAACTCGACGAATTCTCTCGGTTGCACCGGGCGAAACGTTTGCTTGTTGTCCGGCTCTGCTGTCAACCTTTGCACGATGATGTCGCTTGGAGCCGTTCCTTTAGCACCTTTGCGAGCTCGTGTTGCTTGCTGTGTTCTTTTCTGTGACATTTTTTGTTGAAGGGTCTTCCAAACCTGGTTCATTTTCGGCGGCATTGTGGATCAAAGACTTATAACTTTCCAGTAGCACACCTTGGATCGAAATCCGCCAGAAGAAGGAAAGCGTCAGCCGAAGTGTTCAATCCCGGTGTTCAATCTTCACATTTCAGTCCAAAAAAGGCGGGAAATGTGCATGCAAAGGATCTTGGTCTATGATAATGACAGGCCACGTGGAAATAACCTTTGTTTTTTTTTTCCTATGTCGATTTCCAATGTTGATTTCCAATGTTGATTTTCGATGTTGATTTTCGATGTTGATTTTCGATGTTGATTTTCAATGTTGATTTTCCAATGTTGATTTTCCAATGTTGATTTTCAATGTTGATTTCCAATGTTGATTTTCGATGTTGATTTTCAATGTTGTTATTTAATAATTATTTTCAATGTTTTTACTTTTTCTCTTTTTTTTGTTCGATTATATTTTTTTTCAAAATATTTTTAGTGCTTAAATTATTTTCCTTATTTTTTTTTTACTTTTTAATTAGTCAACAAATATTTTTTACTTTGTATTATTAATTGTTATTACAATATTATTTTTTCCCTTTTTTCCATTTTGATTGCTTATATTTTTAGTTTCTTTCCATTTTTTATTCCTTTCTCCTCAAAAACTTACATATTTTACTATGATAATGCTGGGCCACCATACACCAGTTTGACTTTGAAAGTTATTTTTCTTGAAAAATTGTTATAAATGTGTACTATCATAGTTTTACCACAGGTATTTCTTACAATGAAGGTACAAAACCTGTGATGCCAACATGCATAAGTTATTTTTGTTGTCTGTCCATCTGAGTTTTGGAGTAGGGGTATTTCGTTTCTTAATTCTCAAGCGTAATTTCAATCAGCATTTTGTTCTTTACCACTTGATGGAGGAGAAAACTTATCAACTAATCAGACTTCAAAGGGGAGGAAGTTTATTGGAATGGAAGGAGATTAATTAAGTAATAACATTTAACACCCTTAATAACTTGGCCCTTACCTGATAAATGCTCCCAATATGGTAAAGATCTTCCCAATATTGTACCCAGTCTGCTCCATTTATTTGTATGAGTAAGGGTGCAAGACTGACACCATAACCAAAAACCATTCAAACTACTTTTGGTTGCTGGTCTTATCGATTCTGATGTTGATGATGCCCATGAAGTGAGTCCACATGTACAAGAAGATTTGGACATTGATTTGGATATTGTGGTGTTTGCTTTGTCAAGATGATTGTTTAGCTTTGTAATGTAAAAGAGTTTCAAGGAATTCAATGCCTCTATTTAACCCTTGGAAGCTTCATACAGTGAAGTCAATCTACAAATTCTCCTCACTGACCCAATAAATTTTCTTACAGTGTTAGATGCTGGAATTCTTCAAAGAGCAGAAAAGTACTTATTCCTCTGAGGTGATCATTCCCTCAATTCTCATGATGTTTTCTTTTGAATATGTAAAGAGAATTCTGATGCTGATCCCCCACATTGCTTAAGGGTCAACAGCAAATATCTAATTTTCCAATACCCAATGAAAACAAAAATATTCATAAAATCTGCAACACTTTATTTATTAAGGTCAAATATATTTTCTGAATTTAACATGTAACGTGTTTATTTAAAAATAAGAATTAACTGATATTTAACGCAACCAAAGAATCTCAAAAAAGCAGTTCTGCAGTATCTTATGGTACACAGTGCACATGTATTTAAGGTTGAGATTTTTCCTCTGAAAATCATTTAGAAGGTTACGAGAGGTTCGCTCTTCATAATAGAAATGAGGCACACTGTCATTAGATAACACACTAGAACACGATGGAGAACCATAACTTGGTTGAAGTTCTCCCCTTGAAGTATCAGGGTAAGGATGGGTAAATGGAATACCTCCATGACTGGCCTGCTGATTTGGAGACAATGGACGAGAAGAAAACATAAAGAGCTGCATCATTCTCATCTCATGCTCTCTCGCTTTGTTGTTTTCCTCTTGAAAGAATTTAAGGACATCCTTGGTAGGATCATTTTCTACTACAGTTTTCATTATTCCCACAAATGAATTTACAGTCTCTTGTATACCACTTCTGCTTTTCCTTTGTGCTCTCTTCTTTACTGGTACAAAAACGGATTTGTCTGACTCACAACTCAATTCTCCATTTTCAGATGTTTCAGTAGACCTTTTCCTGCTCTTATCCTTTCCCCCAGCTGACGTTCTTGAAGTAGAGGGTTCAACTGCCAGGTCTGGATTGCATGAATCTCGTGATTGTACAAGGGGAAACAGCTGGTTAAACCACGCTCCATAACCTTTCTCTTCCTGCACTCTCTTTATACCAGTTCCCGTTTTCACAGTCAGTGCCAGCTTCTTACAATCTGAAACACACTTCTTAAACTTATTACGTATTATTTTGCTCAGCGTTGAAAGGGAATGTGTTCTCATACCTTTCTTGAAGTTCAGCCAGCACTTTCTCGTACACTTCTTTTCTGGAATTTTTTGTGTTAGCAAAGATGAGATTGTTCTTGTTATATTCATTACTGACAATGACATCTACCATATCGTCTAAATGGCGTTCTTTCCAGTTCGCCTTCCGGCCCTTCTTCTCCTTCTTCCTGCCAGTGCTGGACTTCCATTTTCCCGCCTCTTGAAGATTATCCTCGTCAACCGAGTCGACATTGTCTTCAACCTCATCCTCCCATTCGCTGTCTGCAAATGATGGCAATGAGCAGTTTGAGTTTGTATTATCTTCGTCTTCAACGCTGTGATCCATATCTGAAGGCATTGCACATGATGGTAGGCTCTTTCGAAACGCCGCCATGTTAATTCCTTTTTGAAATCAATTATGATGCGCATGCGTCAAACAAAAAGACCGGTTTGGACAACTTTTAAAAATTAATGTATTCACAATTTATGAATTGACTTCGGCACGGCAGTAGCGTGACGTTTGAAACCAAGTCGTGCTACTGCCGTGTAGCACGGCAGTAGCACGACTACCGCGTTAAAGTCGAATTTAATTCGATCAATTTAGTTTGGCACGGCAGTAGCACGATGTTTGAAACGGGCCTTATAGTATAATTTTTATTATTCAAAAAAATAGAAAAAGACGGCCATGCCCCTCTCATATATCTTTCATAGGGGCAAGGGTCAGTGATGGGAGTGATACGTGCATATGGCATTTGATGTCAGCTAAGATATGATTATTTTCATTTTAATAGCCAAAAATAAATGAAGAGAGTGTAATCTCCATCGCTGCCTTCTTATTTGACCGGGTAGCTGACTGGGCAATTCTCTAGCCTAATATTTGCTTCCAAGATAAAAAAGACAATATCTTACAATTACAGCATCAAACAAATATTATCCACATTGCCCTTTCAGAAAACAATGAAGAACTAACAACAACAACAACAACAACAACAACACGCACTTTATTTTAAAAAACCAATACAGAGACCATAGTAGCCCGCAATTAGCATAGCTATTCTAGGCGGGCTACTTAATTTTGGAATGGATGTTTAAAACAAAAAAAATTATGTACAACAACAGAGAAAAAAAAAATATATATATATATTTAACAATATTAAGAAAAAAAGAAGAAATGGAAAACAAACTATTAATAACGACAGTAAAGAAAAGAGAAAATAGAACCAAATTAACTTTTAAGACTTAGGGGAACTATTTAATATTTAATAGCCGCATGTGCTTAGAAAGGTCAATGTAGCGCATTTCAACATTCATCTCCTCAGTTCCAAGAATATTTAGAAGTAAATCATGCAATTTACGTTTGAAGGGTGCTTTCCTAAGCCCACAAAGTTCAGGAGGGATACCATTCCATATTTTAGCACCAATTCTTGAAAATGAAAATAACTGTTGATTTGTTCTTGACATTTTTATGGAGGTTCCCAGCTTGTGAGAATCGTGTGGGGTAGGGGTGAATCTTTTCGGAACGAGTAAATAGATTGGAAATATTAGGTTTATTAGAACTAGAACTTATGTGTGTGAAATTAGCTGAAGAAATGGCTGAAAAGTCCACAGACATCGGTGACAGGCAAAATTGCAAGAGAAAGAGAACTGCAAAGGGATTGGAATGTGGAAATTAATTGGGAAACTTCCTCAGGTGAGGAGCCATCTGTACAACCCGGATTCAGCAAAAAATTATATCTACACCACAAAATCAGCAAAGGATAAAAACCCTGCATAAGAGAAGAAAAAGTAACAAATCTGGAGATACAAAACAGGAAAAGACTAATCAAAGGCAAGCATCAAAAACTGCAGTGATCGCTTCCAGGAAATTGCTCCTGGCCCAGTTTTTCGGGAAAGCAGTTCTTTCTGAAAAAGAGCAAGATTCCACTGAGAGAAGCACATGGCACCCGTAATAGTCAACAACTGCAATGACAAACAAGAAACTGGCCGAAGAATGACGGAGAAATATGACATGACTGACATTGATCTGACTACTGAGCCAACAAACTGCACAGACAACACAACAATGTGAAGATTACAATTACATGGAGCCAGATAGGACCATACATGGTCATACTCCACTGACGGGCCGACCCCAGTCAACTTTGTCTACTACTCTAGTAGCTCAGCCAGCTCGGTTGACTCCATCCTATAACCCAGCACCAAACCCAGCCCCACCTAATACTCCATTGACTCAGCCAGCTGGGTTGTCTCCATACTATAACCCAGCACCAAAGCCATCTAAGTTCACTCCAGCCGTAAAACAAGCCCAGACCCCACTGATACAAGTAGACAACACTCCATTAACTCTGGTTATTGGAACTCCAGTGCGGAGTCATCATGCTAAAATTCCATTGAGTTATCATAACATGCCGGTGAATGCAAACTGGAGGGCTTACGAGACACCAACCAACACCCAACAAGTAGCATGCATATGGAACCAATTAGACACCGGCAGAAAGAACGTGATAATTTTGGAGGAATCGTCAACTCTTCGTTAAGCCTTGCCTTAGGAGAGGAGGCAGAAAACTACAGTTACCTTCATGATCTGCATGCAGACGAGCCCCGAGAAGCCAAGACTAGTGCATTTGCCAATTGCAAAGTGCTGAAAAGAGAAACTGAAGCAATAAAACGAAACCAAATACCAGGTACTAGTTGCACTTATCCCTTGTATTACAGTACATGAGTGCCGGCCATGTGGAAACTGAATGTGCATAGTAGGTCCAGTCTGCATGGCTGTATGACAAACGTGAGTGTGAAACACAGGAAAGTGGAGGTTATCGATTATACCTTTAACCATGACAAGAATCTGAAAGCTTTAATTTAGTTAGAGAAAATTGATAATATACTTCTAATTTCTAACTTCTTTGGAAGACATGCCTCCATCTGTGACACAGTACCTTCAGCAGTTGATGAGTGGAAGCGGCACAACCCACAACAGCACTAATCAGGTGTGCAAAGATCCCTTTGTAGTATTCAGTGTTACCATACTGCGTAGTTGTATTTCTTACAGAAAAGTCAAGCAGTAGAGAGAAAATGCCAGCCCTGGCGCAGCCGAAAAACAAATGAATTTTCCATCATTTTTTCCCAGCTTTTACCGGAATCAATGGGCACTATGCATAAATGATCAACGAAATCCAAACCGTCTTTTTCATTTCGGAATGGTGACTCGATCATAAAAAGGTTTTGATTTCTCTGCAATTGATACAAACGCCTTGCATATAAATATATATTGCTAAATAAACACAAGGGATATTTTAGAAATAACTATTATAACCTTCCATCATGAATCACTACTGGTAAAAAACAACTCTATGGGGACTTGGACAGTTCTTTTTTTGATCGTCTCCCTGAGAAACTTACTATAAATCACAAACATCAGTACATACCTAGCATTGGTATTGTTATCTTACATGTCAATCATTATGCTTACCATTTTGATATGTTGATTCCAAGATAAATCTAGACTTCTTCGATCCACAACTAGTGCAGATGCATTGCACCATATATTTCCCGTTACTTGTTTTCATGTATCGTTCAGCACCTTGGATAAATTCTGTGTTTTCCTTTCTTTCACGCAATAACTCCACATGTATGATTAATCACATTCAATGTCTTTAAATAACTATTTAGAAAAATTGAGTCTACTAAGGGTAGGTTACGATGAGCCTCCTTGATCAACCCGTACCAGAAAGCAATGTGCCTACACCACCAACAACGACCCAATGCACATTAAGATGAGTTACGGAAAGATTAGCCGCTGAAACAAGGTGTCGAATGAGAGAATTCACAGATTGGTTATTAGATTACGTTCCACTACCAATCCGAAGAACTGTAAACCAACGAGTGGAAAAACTTAAATGATGTATCACTCAACTATACCAAAATTATTGAAATCCATCTAATTATGTGCTACGAGAACATCCAACAGCGCTACAAAATTATCTTCAAAACTATCGAGTTGATGGAGATACAGGCGATGCAAGATCCTTTTTGAATAAGGTAAGACTGTCTCTGGTCAATATCATTCGCACAATAGATAAACCAGTCAAATTAAGATTCACATTAACCTGCAGATTCAAACTCGATTCACTAACTAGAGAACTGAAAGAAATGTTTGCTGGATATTTAATGGAAGGAAACCCATATTAATCACGTAATTGGATAATATCATGACTATCCTGGACAGAATATTTCTAATTATCTTAGAAAAGATACCTAAATTCCAAGCCGAATGTACGGGATGGCGTTTTGTCAATATAGAGCATTTTGATATGCAATTCGTGGAAGCAGATCCCATCTCGATCTGGTAATAGTTATATTCCGTTACCTAAATGTATTGCGGATAAAAAAGTGGTGGTGAATGTTCAGAATTTACGGGATAATGAATGTTTTAAATGGTCAGTCACATCCGCCATATATCCAGCATCTAAAGATCCAGAGATTAACCAAATGCGTAGGAAACTCTAAAAAATTTGACTGGACTAATATTAAGTTTCCAGTCAACTATAAAGATATAGATGAATTAAAAAAACCCATATGCGATTAATGTGATTGGATATAATGATCAAACAAATACATTTCAAACATTGAGAAATAATGATCGACTATTAAAAAGCAACCAATATATACTGTAAATCTAGTGCTTATTTCTAATGCTAGTGCAAATCATTATTGCTGGATAAAAAAAATTGTAGTCGACTTGTATCATCTAAGATGAATAATCACCAACATGCTAGATTCTTCTGCTTCAGATGTTTCAATTCGCTTCATTGCTGAGAATCACTTTTAAAACACGATATACTTTGCAAGGCACATGAAAAAGTGGTCACTATAATGCCAGTGAATCCAGATGGGTCTCCCTAATGTATCGAATTCAAACATCCAAATCACAAGATGAGAGTGCCATTTGTAATCTATGCAGATTTTGAGTGCTTCACCAAAACGATAGATACATACATACCAGTAGTTTTACACAAAAATATCAAAAACATACACCTCCAGGATTTTATTTTCTACAACCAAGTGATATTGCGATCTGTAAACCAACATTCACCATTCTACAGCTCAATCTGAGGCAGATCATGTCACTAAAGAATCCTTTCTAAGTTTGGAATGCACCACATGAGATTTTCAAAAAAATAAAATATCCAAGGGATGTCATACTTTCATCTTCTGAACGATTACAAAAAGGCGACTCACTGTCATATTTGTGATAAACCATTAGATGATGCTAAAGTCTTAGACCACTGTCATTTATTCCAGAAATATCGAGGCGCAGCTCATAACAAGTGTAACCTTAATCATCAAATACCCAAATTTATCCCCGTTGTATTTCATAATTTAACCGGGTATGACTCGTACTTGTTTATTAAGAAATTAAACCTCATCGAAGAAGCGAATGGTAAAATGGATTGCATTCCAAATAACAAAGAGAGATACACATCATTCTCTAAACAAAGTAGATAAAGCTGGTAAGAAAAATTCCATTTTATATGAATTAAGATTCATTGATAGTTTCCGATTCATGCAAACTAGCTTAAACAATTTAGTGGAACATTTACCTAAAGATAAATGCCTGAATCTATCGAGTTATTACAAAGAAAAGGGGTATTTCCCTATGACTGGTTTGATCATTATTCCAAACTTAAGGTAACAGAATTACCAACTAAAAAAGAATTTTTTTCAAGTTCAATGAAGAACCTATATCTGAGGAAGATTACTACCACGCTCAAAAAGTATGGAAAGCATTTCATATGCAATCATTTCTGGATTACCACAATCTATCCGATGTGCTCTTACTATCAGACGTCTTTCAGAATTTTAGATATATCTGCATGGACCATTATCAACTGGATCCACTCTGGTATTTCAGGGCTCCTGGTCTTGTATGGGATGCTTTAAAAAGAATGGGAGTGAAAAATGATGATTGAAAAAAGGTATTGGTGGTGGAGTGTCCATGATCAGTAACAGATACAGGAAAGCAAATAACAAATACATGAAGCATTATGATCTAACACAACCAAGTCAATTCATCATCTACCTGGATGCGAACAACTTATATGGATGGGCAATGAGTCAACCCTTACCCACCCATGGATTTATGTGGATGACTGAAGATGAATTACACGACCTGCACAATGTCTATCCGATCATAGCCCTGAAACACATCAAAGTGGATAAGGTCTCTAAACTCATTCCTACACTCTCCAAAGTAAAACCAAATATGTATTACATCAAGAAAACCTAAAACAATATCTTCACCATGGTTTCATACTCACTAAAGTTCATTGAGGCATTACGTTTGAGTAATCAACCTGGATGAAACCATATATTGACTTAAATACTTGTTTACGTGCTAAAGCGACAAATGACTTCGAAAAAGACGTTTTTAAACTCATGAATAATGCTGTATTTGGCAAGACCATGGAAAATATTAGTAACCGGAAACATATTAAGTTGGTAAAAGATCTACAAAGCGCGAAAAAATTAGTCACTCAACCGAATTACCAACATACCACCTTCAATGAAAATTTAGCATCAATACACAAGGGGAAACCAGAATTAACCTTTGACAAACCAGTGTATCTACACATGTATATCTTGGACTTGAGCAAAACCTTAATGTACGACTTTCCCTATAATTATATCAAACAGAAATACAGAAATAAAGCCAAGCTGCTTTTCACCAACACAGACAGTCTAATGTATGAGATCACACGGTGGGCACAGGAGACTCAAAATGTGGCAGGGGTCGGTGGTGCGCAATGTCAGCGGTTGCTCAACAAAGTGAAACATTTCAATATGGCGGCCAAAGGCCAGAGTAATGATCTTTCGACAGATGCAGTTTGAGAAGCAGTTTTAGCTGATAGGGATGACTTGTCGTCTCAAGAATCGGAAGAAATCGATGAAGAAGAATCAGTTAATGAAGAATCCGAAGAAGACGTTCTCAGTGAGAAGATTGAATTGTGTCTTCAGGCATTTGAATCGCTTGATTTACGTGATGTAAATTTGGATATGTTTAAGACATGCTTGCAAAGACAAATTGAAGCATCTTACCGCATATTTCAAAGTCCTACTGATCCGTTAAAGATTTTATTGAATGCTCCTGTAAACTGTGGAACAGTCCTTTATGATGAAACCAGACTGTAGCTGGACAAGATCAAATTATGTTTGGGAGGAAAAGTCAGCATCAGGCGCCCTTATCAATGCGAAATAATTCGACATTTATCGAAAGAAATTTTTTTGACAAGCTGTCACAAGCATCAATATTTTTTTGAAACCACATGTGAATCTCAAGCGGCCATTTTTTTCTCCCAGCATGCTCTGGTTGCTCTGGAATGCATTTCCAAGGCAACCGGAAAGCGGAATCAACAAACTCTTTCGCTTTCGCCGAGAAAGCATCGGCGAAGAAGCATTGGCGAATATGCAAAATTATTTGCAACGGTAAAGAATCCGAGTAACTGCAGAATACCCAGCCACATCAAGTCCATTACTGAAAAGGGCTGGCTAGGGTAGGGCGGCTCATGGATTAAAGAACGAGGTATATTCATGTGTGGTGCGCTTGTTTCGGCTGAAGGATGCGTGATTTTTGGTATTTTGAAGCGTCACGGCAAATTGAGAGAAAAATAACGGTTTCGGTTTTATTGGAAACTATTGTCAGATGGTTGATTGAAAGGCATTAACTTCAATTAACTGGTAAAATGTTTATAATAGGACCAGTTTGTTCGCGATTAGCTTTTATTTGTCGGTTTGAGCAATGTGTGGTGTTGACCTTACGAACAAATAAATAAATAAGAAACCGTTTAAACATTTCCTATCTACCAGTTTCATCAATTAACCTAGCCGTTCGAACCATTTTGGAAACAAAATAATACGTAACCTATGTTCGCTGCGTTTCAATTTTACTTTCTTTGGCTTTTAGCGATGAAAATAATAAAGTAGTGAAAGCAGGAGTTTCCACGATAGAGAGGTTTCCGTCGAAATTCCAGTGAGCTATTCAGCCGTTCATCGCGCCACGGCATTCATTTGAAAAGGAATGAACGCAATTATCAAGGTTATCACGGGTGGCGTCTCGTTCACAATTATTTTTAATCAACTGTTCGAAGTGTTTGTTTACCCTTTCGAATAATTTTTTCGCAGCTGTTCGAGCGGCTTGGCCACCTGTTCGGAATTCATCAGCCGTTCGGTTTGCTAACCTGTTCGATACTTTTCATCAGCCGTTCGAACGGCTTGGCAACCCGTTCGGAATTTTTCATCAGCCGTTCGGACGGCTTGGCAACCCGTTCGAAATTTTTCATCAGCCGTTCAAACGGCTTGGCAACTCGTTCGAAATTTTCATCAGCCGTTTGAACGGTTTGCTTACCCGTTTCAAACGGCTTGGTGACCCGTTTCTAACCCGTTTGATAGCCGTTCGTTTCACCCGTTTAACGGAAAGCCGTTAGTGTACGTTTTCCCGTGAAAGGTCACAGTTATCACGCACTTCGTAAAAGGTATGTGACCCTCCACGGGAAAACGTACACTAGCGCTTATCCGTTAAACGGGTAAAAACTAACGGATGGCTAACGGATGGCTAACGGATGGCTAACGGATAGCTAACGGATGGCTAACGGCCAATAAAGCTTTCTAACGGTTTACAGCTAACGGCTAACGGATAGCCGCTAACGGCTAACGGCTTACAACTAACAACTAACGGGTAGTCGCTAACGGCTAACGGATTGCAACTAACGGCTAACGGGTAGTCGCTAACGACTAACGGATTACAACTAACGGCTAACGGATAGCCGCTAACGGCTAACGGCTTACAACTAACGGCTAACGGCTTACGACTAACGGCTAATGGTTCAATGGATAACTGAGAGCAGGAACGCTATGAGACCCAGTGACTCAGTTTCGATAGCGTCCGAGTAGTATGTTAGAGGAAAATTAATCCTATTTCTGATATTTTCTGATAATTTCTGTTTAATTTATACGGGATTTTTTTAATCAAGATTTAACCAAGGATTTATAAGGGATTTTTATCAAGATTAAAAAAATGAATTCAAAAAAAAATCGATTTTTAATATATCATGTTATATCTTTAAATATCAAAATCGATTTTTTATCAAGATTTAACCAAGGATTTATGAGGGATTTTATCAAGATTAAAAAAAATGAATTCCAAAAATGATTTAAAGATATAACATGAAAAGTATCAAAATGGATCGGCTAAAAGTAGAAGAATTAAAGGTTATTGCTAGAGAGCAAAATATTGAATTAAGACCTAAAATGCGTAAGGCAGAAATAATCGAAACGTTACGTGAAAACGGGATAACAACACCACCAAAACGAAAACGAAAACCTCCAACAACCCTTATAGTCAGACCACTAAATCCACAAGTTACCACCCCTAGAACTAATATCCCAGACCAACCGCAAAGACCTATCCCAGCTCCTAGAAAAAATACCCCCAACCAGATGCAAAGACCTAATTCAGAACCCAGAAAATCGTTATTTAGTTCATTCAAAGATTTATTGGGAAGCGCTAGCAACCCAGTTAGGAAAGGTATTAAAAAATTTTCAGATTTGATTATAACTTACCTACCAGAACCCATCAAAAATATTATAAATCGTACATTTAATGAAGAAGAAAAAGAAAAAGAAGAAGATGAAGAAGATTATTTAACTGCAGAAGAAGAAGAAGAAGAAGAAGAAGAAGAAGATTATTTAACTGCAGAAGAAGATGAAGAAGAAGCTCAACAACCCCCACCAAACCAAAATACCTACGTGGTTAATGCTGATATGAATAATGACTTATCAAAAATGATTTTTAACGAAATTAAAACACACATAGAAATGCGTTCAAGAATTGTTTACAGTTTTGAGGCTAGAATTCATCGAGGGCGCGGAGAAATATCTGATTACCCCGCAAAAACACTTCGAGGGGAGGGAACTTTTACGAGGTTATCTGAAATAGAAGGTTATATCGAAAGGTGTGAGACCAAAAGGCTAGATTTGGAGGATGTAGATGTGTGGATGAAAGCGTACCTACCAGCAACAGAGATCGTTGAAACCCCCGGTGTATACCAAGGTAGAGTTGAGTTTATTGAGATACAGGTAAGAGTTATTCACAGTAACGCACCTTTAATGGGGTGTGGGCCTTTACCAGATTGGTTACGTAACAAGAAATGTATTCACGCCTTAGATGGTAATAAAGACAATCTATGTGTTTTTAGGTGTCTTGCAACTCGCTTTGATTATCTTTATGGAAATCCTAGACCGGGTAAGGACACTACCAGAAAGGCGCTAAAACTGGCCCGAGATTTTTACAAGAATCAAAAATTGAGAGTTGAAGATGTTAGGGAGACTAAACTTGTTGATTTTGAGGGTATTGCTAAGATGTTTTCTATTAACATACGAGTGTACGAACCAAAAAAGGAAAATCAAAATGTTTGGGTGTTAGTGTATGGTAAAGACAAAATCAAAAAGAATTTACCATTTGTAGATATCGGACTTTATGAAGGTCACTGTTTTTACATAAAGAATATAGAGCTGTTAATTAAACTATGGGAATGTTCTGGATGTGAACAAAGATTTACCAGACATGATAATTATAATAGACACATAACAGAAAAAAGATGTTCAGGAGGAAAGACAAAATTGATATGTAATGGGGAAAAGTTAAAACACATCATGAGCAGCTCTGAAAAAGTGTTTTATGGGGGTAATACACAATTTAGTTATACCGGGTGCCGATGGATCGAAGCACAGTCTAAGATTATAGGTAAACACATTCATCACGCTCTCTGCGGTCATGGAGGTGAGCGATGTGTGAAGAATGGTTGGTTGGTTGATGGATACGAGCCAGAGACCAATACTGTTTTTGAATTCTATGGGTGTAAATGGCACGGCTGCCCCTGTTCAAGTAATGATGAAATTAGATATAATGAAACCCTTGAAAGGGAAAAGACTATCAAAAACTTGGGTTATAATGTTGTATCGGTTTGGGAGTGTGAAAAACCTAAATTAAGTGATATGTGGCTTGAAAAGAAATTTATACCATACCCTTATTTTATTGTTTGGGATTCTGAAGCAATACAACACAATCTTTCTCAACAGAGGACTGTCGACCTAACTTTCATTAACAAACATATTCTAGTTAGTATTGCTATCAACGATAATTTTAAAAACAAACCCACCTTTCTTGTAAACTCGAACCCAGAAGAGGTTGTTAAAGACTTTATTTCAGATTTGGAAAAACTAAGGAAAATGATTGTAGAAAAAGTTAAAAAAGAACACCCATTACCCGATCAAGATTCTATCCCCAAGAACGTACTGGAACAGTATGAAACGTGGTGTAATCAAGTTCCTGTTTTAGGTTTCAATAGTGGTAAGTATGATATCAATATGATTAAAGAATATTTTGTAAACCAAATGACTGAGAAAGAAGGAGATATTTTTGTTGCAAAGAAAGATAATAGGTATATGTTTTTAACAACACCCAATTTCAAATTCTTAGATGTAATATCCTACTTAGCCCCGGGACTATCTTTTGATAAGTGGTGTAAAGCAAATAACTGTAAAACACAAAAACTTGTCTTTCCATACAAGTGGTTGGATTGTTATGAAAAACTTTCTCACGTAGGTCCTGTGAAATATGAAGACTTTTACTCAAGTCTCAAACAGGAAATAACAGTATCCCCTGAAGAATATGAAGAATTTAAGATCGAATTCCAAAAGAGGGGTTGTGTTACAATGGGGGATTGGTTGAGGGAGTATAACATAGCTGACGTTGTACCTTTCGTAGAAGCATTAGAAAAGACACGGGAGCAATATTACCTAGATGAAATTGATATTTTAAAAGATGCTGTATCCATCCCTGGTATATCAATGACATATGTACTTAATAAAGCAATAAAAATGAGAAAAAAAGGGGATCCTGAATTTTTTGCTCCTGGTAAACCTTGTTTTTGTAAATGTAAGAATACTTGTAGTAAAAAGGATTGTGAAGAGTGTTCCAATGTAAGAAAAGAATGTACCGTATGTCCTAAAAACAAGGTTTATGAACTCTTGAAAACAGGTATGGTTGGAGGACCTAGTATTATATTTGTTCGTTGGGCGGAGGTGGGTAAGACATTTATTCGTTCTCATAAATATAAAAACCCAAAACCTTGTTTGCGTATCGTTGGTTATGATGCAAACGGTTTATATCTATACTGCTGTGGTCTAGAAATGCCCTGTGGTAAAGAGGAATATATTGAGGCTGAAAATCCAACAGATCCTGAATATGTTAAGAAGATGTGTGACGATATTCTTACAGACAAATTTTTTGGTTTTTGTCAAGTGGATATCCATGTTCCTGAAAATCTCAAAGAAAATTTTGAAGAGTTTTCACCCTTGTTCGTTGTAGATACTATTCCTGAAGAGTTAGTCCCAGAACATATGAAAGAATACCAAAAAGCTACTGGTAGAAAAACTCCAAAAGACTCTAAAAAATTGTTGGGTGTTACCAAGGCTAAGAAGATATTGTTATATACACCCGCACTTAAATGGTATCTTAATCATGGATTAGTGGTAACAGCAGTATACGTGAGTTTAAAATATGTACCAGGAAGACCTTTTGAATGGTTTCCAGAAGAGGTTAGTAACGCTCGAAGGGATGGAGATATTGAGGTTCTGACTACAATGTTACTTGAAGCTGTTAATAAAAACAAGATAGATGATATTGACAAAATTATGAATCATTTGAAGCAATTCCCTGATGTACTCCCATTGATTGAAGAGAACAAAGACATTCAAGTGTTGATTAAAAAACTAATTTCAAAGTATGAAGGTTGTAAAGAACTGGGCGATACTTACAAACTAAAAGGAAATTCATTCTATGGAAAAATGATAGAAGATAAAGAAAGACATGTGAACACAAGATATACTAAAGACGAAAAAGAGGTTGATAAAACCTTACGCAGCCCTTTCAATAAAGATGTGACACTAATAAATGAAACATATGAAATAGTGGAACGAAAACGAGAGGTACACATAACTCGTCCTTATCAGTTCGGTATAGCTGTATATCAATTGGCTAAACTTCGGATGTTGGAATTTTACTATGATTTTCTTGATTATTATATTGATAAAAAAGATTTTGAATTAAATCAAATGGACACTGATAGTTTATACTTCTCAATATCAGACAAAAATATTGATAATCTTATAAAACCAGAACGGAGAAAAGAATATTTTAATGGGGGAAAAGAAAAATTTCTATCAACCTCAAAATACCACGATAGGACCCCCGGACTGTTCAAGTTGGAGTTTGAAGGAACTAAAATGATTGCTCTTTCATCAAAATGTTATTACGCAGAAGATGAGAATGGAAAAACAAAGTTTAGTTGTAAAGGGACCAACAATAAGCAAAATAATATGACATGGGATAGATACCATGAAGCTTTGAAAGGAGGAATTGATAAAGCACGAAATATAGGTTTTAGAGTTAACAATAATCAAATTGTAACATATATTCAAAATAAATTAGGATTGAGCGCATATTATGATAAACGAATAGTTGCAGACGATGGAATTCACACAAAACCTTTGTATTAGCTCATTTCAAAACAGAATTAGGGGGTAACTCAGTATTATCTAGCACAACTTGAAGTTCTTCCCTTACAAAACCACGTCTCGGACCATCTAATAAATAATACAAAACTGGTTGATTGGGTGAAACAACACTACGTGATATATCATAAACCTGAATACTCCAAATAGGATCCGTGGCTCTTCTTCGTTCACCACCCTCAAGTTCACCCAGAGAAAGTAAGTATCTAACCCTAACCTCAATTGGCAGCCTCACCTCATCAAGTCCAACAACTCGCTTATACTTTTTTGGTTCGATATTAACCTCTTTCAGTTTTATAGCTTCATCAGGTTCTTTACCAGTTATTCTCGTTGGTGTATTATTCAAAGTTTTCAAAATAACTGGTAATCGTTTCACCCATACTCTAGATTGATCATTACTAATCATTTCTTGTGCATATTGATGGCTAAATAATCGTTCACTTAATGTTCTATTTGCTCTTTCAACAAATGCTTGAGCTCTATGGTTTCCAGCTTCACTTCTCTGGATTTTTACATTATGTATATTCATAAGTTTTGTCACATCACCCATAAATTCTCTTCCAGGATCAACAATTAATGTTTTTGGATATTTTAACTTTCTGGAATATATTTTTTCAAAAGCTTTAGATATCTCATGACTTTCTTTTGAGGTTAATTGTTCAGCATCTTTGTATCTCGAGGCTACATCAATCACAACCAGAGCATATCGATATGTCTTTCTTCCAACTCTATCATGTGGTAAAAATAATAAATCTGCTTGGTGAATCTGATTAGGTTTATCCACTGTCCAGTGTGGTCTAGGGATATATTTTGGAGTTGGTAGATAGATTTGCCAAATAGCCTGTTTCTCAAGCCACCTTTTAGCCTCATCTTCACTTACTTTTGCTTTCTCAGCTAATTTAGGAATTGCAGAATATCCTTTCCAATAACCAAAAGTTGAATAATATATTTTTGATAACATGTTTTCGTTACTCATTTAAAGATTAATCCACCCTTCCTTAAAATAAAATATGTCGCAAACTATATCTGAAAAAATTAATCCAAACAGGATTCCAAGAGAGCCCCTCGGTTTGAAAGCGGAATCAACATTGAATAGAATTACATTAAATCCATCATCAGCAAATTTTGGAGAAACATTATATATAAATATTCCAAAACTTTCCGAGAATTTAGTGATTGTCCCTGGAAGTGTATCTCTAGTATTTAACTTGACTGTTGATGGTCATGCTGATAACACCCTCGTGAATAATATAGGCAGTAACCTTGTATCCAGACTCAGGGTTCTTTTTGGAGGTGAAACACTACAGGATACTCAAAGATACGATCTATTTAAAACATACCATGATTTATTCTTAACGGATGAGGAACGAGAGGATAGATTAAAACAAGGTATTTCTTCTGAAAACATGAGGAAGCTTAGGACAAAATGCGGGTGATAAGATAGACACAGATGCAAAGGAAGTAGCTCTTGCAGTAGTACACAACACCAAGTACCATATCCCACTAAACCATCCTATTCTCAACGATCATGGAGCTTTCTATCCAAAGGCATTAGATCATCAACTAATCTTTGAGATTACACTGGCTCCAGTTAACGATATTGTTGTTTATTCTGATACGACCAAGACTCCAACTTACAAAATCACAAACCTTGAGTTGGAATATTCTTGCATATCAAGCGAATACTTAGCTCGTGAGGCACAGGCAGCTTATCAGGTTGGTAAAGGATTCTTTTACGAAAATGTCACTCTACACAAAACTTTCACCATATCCAGACCTACTGACAGTGTTATAAACCAGCATATTAATCTACCTAGAAGGTCAATTACAGGGATATTATGTTTGTTTACATTACCATACGGTGGAGGAGCACGAGACTCTGAGAATTTTTTCAATCCAGGTATCACCTCAATCAATATCGATGTTAATGGTGTACCAAATCGTTTATACTCTAAGGGAATGGTGCCGTCAGACCTATGGGAGTCAGTAAAGAAACGTTTCGGAAGAGATGGTGTAAAGGAAAAGGATTTTTATGGTAATAAGTTTGCACTGTGGATAGATTTGAGAACTCACCCAGATAATGGTATTCATGGAGGGGGTCTAGCCTTAAACAATGCACAAGATGGTGTAAAAATAGAAATGAAAAGAAAAGTTGGAGGATCTGGTATGATGACATGTTACATGTTTGTGGTAGCCGATGCGTTGATGGAGATAATGAATTCAAACTTAAGATCAATCATGTATTAGTTAAAAAGATGGAAGAATTACGAGATAAAATTCCTTTTCATTGTATTATAACCGGTCCAACAAATTGTGGAAAGACAAAGTACATCATAGATCAGCTAAGAGGACCATTCCGAAAAGTTTTTGAATACATTGTTCTAATATGCCCGACTTATTCTAAAAATAAAACCTATCATAATTTTGCTAATAAAGATAAACATTTCTATGTATTATCACCAGATGCAAGTAACATTGATGAGATTAATGAAATGTTAACTGATTGTAAAACTTTATTCTCTGGAACAAATACACTAATAATTTTAGACGATTGTGCTGTTTCGAATGATCTGAAGAAACGATCGAACAAGTTTATAGATCTAGCATTCTCTGGAAGACATCATGGATTATCAGTATGGGTTCTCACTCAGCAATTAACATCCATTGCAAAACCATTCCGTGAAAATGTAGCTTGTGTTGTTACATTCCATAATCCATCACAGAAAGGTATGAAGATGCTTTTCGAAGATTATGGAGGTGATTTAGACTCTGAAACATGTAAAAAATTTGTAGAACTACTGAAAACTGAAAAATATTCTAGACTCTGTTTGTGTTTACGCTACCCATTCCAATGTTATTTAGAGATTCCTGCGGTGATTTAAAAGAATCTATGTTTTATTACAAAATTAAAATATGTCAGAAGTTGAAGATTATATAGAAGAAACAAAAGATCCAGAGGTAAAAGATGAGGTAAAATATAATGATGATATTGAAATAAAACAAGAATCACTAGCTATTCTCGCATCTCTTGGAACAACAAAGGAATATTTAGGTGCTGATATGAGTCTAGGTGATATAAAGAGACTAACAGAAAAAGATGTTGAAAAATATTATAATAGATATCAAGCAGTATTAGGTAAGAAAATTAATGGTGGATTAGTAGATTCATCTCTTCAATTAGTTTCTCAAGTCATTTCTTACATAGTTCCTGTAGATGATATTGATGCGCTTTGTAAAGATTTGAAAAATGATGAGTTGGTTAATCGTGAACTGACAAACTTTGTAGGTCTATTAGCATTAAAAGGTGGAAGATTAGTAGCACTTGCCAGCAGACTATTCCAGGTTTGTAAGCACATTAAAATCAACAAAATACAAGAAGTTTCAAGTACAATTACAGATGATTCTAACACAACTGAACATACTACTTAGCACAACTGATTTAAAGATTCTTTACTTTTTGAACTAAAATAATAATGTCAGAAGAAGTTGTTGAACAAATTACAATTGATCCTATACCTGAAAAGAAAGATACTAAAAAGAAAGAGAAAGATCCAAAAAAGGTTGCAGCTGGTAAGAAATTAGCTGAATATAATAAAAAAGCAAAAGAGGCGTTAGCTAGGGAAATGAAACGTGAAAAGGAACAAGCGGAAGCCAAACATGAAGAAAATTCCAATGAAGAAGAAACAACAAAAGCATGGATTCCAGAGCTATCTTTTACTACTGTTTTATCCATTGTTGGAATAGGGTTTACAGCATTTGATATGTTTATGAGATATTATAAGAAAGACCCGAAGGAAAATAGAATACCGACTAAAGTTCCACCCTCAAATATTCACACACAACCCTCCCAACCACCACCACCTCAACCAACTCTGAAAATAGCAATGATATGAGGACGAATCTAAAGATGAAATAAGTAGTTTAAAGATTTTCTATATCATCAATAAAAATTATGTCAACTGAAAACAAACTTGTGAAAACTGTTACTGATTCAGCAGTCCTTATCGGATTAGCTGCTGGAGTTGGATATGTAGCTAAAAAAGCTATGAAAGAATCATTTATGAACGACCCCTCCTCAAGTATTACAAACTATGCTAAATGGGTCGCTGTCCTATCCGGTAGTATGTACCTAAAAACATATTTAGAAGATCAAAAGATTTTGCCAACTTAAAGATTTTACATATTGACTAACAAATGGCAACAATAGCAATGATGGTTGGAGGAGCTATTTTGAATGCGACTACATTCGTTGGTGGCTCATATCTTGCAAAATATCTCTCAGGTGATAAAACAGATGCAGAACGAATACGACATGATAAGGCATTAGAAAAATATCAAAAAGATTATGCTACATACCAGGAAAAAAGACAGAATCTCATTGATTGGAAAGTACAACAGAAGGATGCAAAATACCAGGCTTCAAAAAATATTTCGAATACAGATGAAGCTTTGAAATTTTATAGCCAAATGCATGAACCAAAATTCTCTGATTATTATAGACCTAGTGACAATCAAAAGATGGGTGAAATGGCATATGTAGGTGGTGGTATGTTAGCCTTGGGTTATATGGTTAGTAAATTATTTTAGTAAAGTGTGTGTGATCAGTTTAAAGATTTCTTACTAATTGGTAAAAAATCATGGCAGAAGGTGGAGAATTACCAGATATTGACCCCTTTGGTGTAGGGGAAGAAAACGAACAAGAAGATCATGATGATTTTAATGAAGGTGACGTACTACTTGGTAGAAAGCCATCACCAAAAAGAGTCATAATAAAATCATCCACAACTAAGGGTGCCAGACCTAAAACCAAATCAGGATATGAAAAATTACCAAGTGAAGAGATAGAGATGGGTGATATGGAGATTGAAAGAAACAAAGATGAAGCCTGGACTAATATTTTAAAAAAATTCCCAAAGGCCGAACCTAATTTTCTTTTCAAATACGATGAATTTGGTGAAATCAAAGTTAAAATAATTGGTTCAAATCCAAGACATAAATGGCATTTTTTATTCAATAAATATGGTGAACTGGACAAAGGAGTACCAAAAACGATTAAAGACTATCTAGGTTCTAGAGTAGAAAAAGTTGTTGAAGATAATTATGCTGAAATGGCTAATATGGATGAAACAATCACCAAAAAGAGCGAGAGGCAAAAATTCATAAGAGATAAACCTATTAGGACTCCAGAAGAAAATATCGAACTTGAAAATCTAGATAGAGAAATTCCTGAGATTAAGAATAAAAAAGACAATCTGGCTCGTGAGACTGAGAGACTGGAGGATGGAATGTCATTAAGAGAGCGGGTAAAGGCTATCTTCAAAAAGCATGGTTTTACAGTCTTTGCTGTTGTGAGTGCAGTAGGTGTTGTTATTGGTGTTATAATTTCTAATCTTTCTAAAGGTCTAACAACATTGGGTAAAGGTGTTGGTAATGGTTTGAAAACTATTGGTAAGAAACTAGGTGAAATATTGCCTGGAATGGTTGGAGCTATAGTAAGCTTTCTATTCAAAACAGCAGGTGAGGTTATTGGATTTTTAGGTAAGAATGCTTGGCTTTTGATAATGGCTGTGGTTCTATATTTTGTGGAACAATTTAAAAATAAGAGACGATAACAAACCTGTTCGAATTTATTTAAAGATATCGTGTTGATCAGTAAAAATATGGAAGACTACAATAGAATTTATCCACAATTACCTATGAATGGTGATCCAAATAATTTCAGACTTCAAAAGTCATGCGAAGTACTAAATAATCTTCAAAAGGAAATTAAACATTACGAGGATGTTAGGAAAAAATACAATAGAGCCAGAGGTATATTTACAAAAATCAGTGTTAGTAGTGGGGTGTTTTCAGTTATCCTATCTGCAAGTGGACTTGGAACCTCCCTTACCGGTTTTGGTGCTGCTGTTGGTATCCCATTAGGAGCGGTGGGAGGAATTTGTGGTGGAATATCGGTTGGATTCGGTGCGGCTTCTAAACGACTTTCCTATAAAGTTAGTAAACATGAACAGACAGTTTCTCTGGCAAAAGCAAAAGTAAATACCATTCACGACTTGGTTTCAAAGGCACTGAAAGATAATGTTATCTCTGACCAAGAATTTTCGCTAATTTTATCAGAGGTGGACAAGTTTGAAAAACTAAAACTAGAAATCCGTCAAAAAAACAGTAAAGATACAGAAAAAAACTTAAATATGAATCAGATAAGAACAGAGGTTCGAGCGGAAATATTAAAGGAGTTAACAGCTCCCGTACATTGAAAATGACATTTGAGAGAACTCCTGTAGGATGGAATTGTTATGCTGGTATTAGAAAAGAACGGAGTTGATTTAAAAGCATCCTATTATAAACGTAAATAATAAGATGACACTCAAGGATTTCAGAAATAAATATCCAAATGCTGATCTAAGTCAATTTGAAGTTGTAGCTGATCCGTATGGCGGTTACATTAAGTGGAGATTCAATGGAATAACAATCATGTCTCATGACGATCCCACTGGAAAAACATGGACTGAGGACCTATCGCCCCGTTTGAAAAGGCTTTTATGGAAAGATTTAGGATTAGATAATGATGAATTGAGTTCATTCCCAAAGAGTTTAACTATAACCAATCGATCTTATCCAATACCACCCATTGATTTTGATGACTTTACAAGTGACATAACAAAAATGCTAACCTCACTGGATATATACGTTTCAAATAAGAAGAAATTCACAGCAAAGATGAGAAACATATTTACATCCCAAGTTGTTACTTTCAAATTTGGAAAACAAAGTAGAAAATGGTTGAACGCACCTGATATGAATTATTGGCCTCAACAACTTAACTTTGCAGTATGGTGTGCGACAGCTGGTTGTGGTATAAGTCCTTTTGAGAGTCTAAATTATCCTAAAGTAGTGAGTAGCTTCATTAAGTTTCATATATATTTCACAATAAGGCGGATATTATATGAATTAAGTCTTCCCTTACCTGATGAGCAACCTTTTGTAATAAACAACAATCCCTATAGTAAAATCGCATATCAACGGTTGTGTGCTGAATTTGGAATTGCCAATAATTCTGACTTTAGATGGAAAGGTGGCAGAAACGGCGGATTGGGGGATATATTTATTGATTATGGTGCTGGATACAATGGAAGAGGTGGAGGAAATCAAAATGTACATATTGTAAGGAATTACGATGTTGAAGCTGATCAATGGCCTGGTGAAGGTGGTAAATTTGGTGATGAAGGCGGTAAGAAAGAAAAGGGTAATCTCATCTCATTTATCCGTAATGACGACTTTGCTGATTTCAAATATGCTTGGTTTATTCCAACAAGTGGACATGGACTCACTAAAGCTGGACTTGGTAGATTGAATCGATCTGCTGAAGCTTTTGTTTACTGTATATTGGGAGCGCAAGTTAACACTAGAAATTCGATTTACGGTAATGGTGGTGGAGCGATAGAGACTCAACAAGAATTCTTAGCTTTATTTGAAAGTAGTGTGATCGAGAATGACATTTCTAGTTCTATCCAAAGATATCAATTAGCTGTACAGGAAGCGAAATTACGGCTTGATTTAGCTATTGCTCCTGGTGTATGGCTAATGCCTAGTAATATGATAATCAACACTGAAAGCGTGACTGGTTTTAACAACAAACTTATGAAAGCGAGTAATGATATGAATTTTGGAGTGAATAATTCCCTAAACACTGAAGCAAAACAGGTTGGAATAAGTCATAACATGGGATCCTCAAAGGTAAAGTTACCACATAGAACTGAAACGAAACCAAAACCACCAATGAAAACAGACTCAACGGAACATGAAAATAATATTGACTCAACGCAACATGAAGATAATATATTAGCATTTATAATTGTCTCTAGTGTATTTGCGTGGTATCTATTTCGGTAGTTCATGAGTATTTCACGTGATTATGATTGTTTGTAAATTAGTGTGCACGTGTAGAACAATAGATTGCATACTTTTACGACATAGCAACAAGCAAGTTGAAAAGTGGTTTTGAAATTGAAAAGTAGATTTTATGTTTACTTTAAAAAGGCTGGTTTCTAACGTCGCTCAGGAATGTGATTACGTCAATGCAAATTTTTGTTAAGGTTTTGATTATAGAAATTTAAAGATGCATATGGTGTAATCAAAAACAAAAAATGTTGAGTATTACCATGTATGAGTCTGAAACTAGGATTTATTTAGATCCTCCGCTGAAAAATCTTCGGGAGATACAACTCCTGGATTGTAATATAAAAACCAAAAGATTGATTAATTTCAAAGATCAACAGATATTGTTCAATGATAAGAATCAACCCCTCATAACAATTCAGCCTGGTACATATTCGCTGCGTAATATTCAATCGATCTTTCTTAATGATCCTGATAGGGTAAAGATAACAATAATTGAGACTGATACTGTTGACTATCTATATTCCAATAAGAACTTCAACATAAAACTTACGAGAGGGCTACAAGTTGGTTTAGGGGTGCCTGAAGTTATAAATCCTGGTAAATTATACCCCATAAATATGCAGATTAAGGAACCACTGAGACTTATGTGTAGTATAGTGGATAATAAGTCGTCATATATGAATAACACCAAATATGGAGAACTTGTAAAACTCACACCATCACACCTGCTTGCCAACATACCCTCACATGAATATCCAACAATTCCAGTTCAAAAATATGAGAGCCTCATAAACCACTTCGATTTAAGGATCTTAGACGTTGAATGGAAAAAACTTGATCTGAAGGGCTCTCCCATAACTTTTAATTTAAGATTCAGATAAATTTTTGTTATGTAACACTTACTTGCGTTATATAACTCAATTTTCTCCCCATAACTCTTTCAAAAACTTTAACTCCTCGATATCAGTACACCAATCTAAAACTCTAGACGGATGCCATGCTATAGGCATTAGATCATCATACAAGTCTTTGTAGAATTTACGTTTATGTAATATCTTATCAACATCTATGTATATAGTAACATGAAATAAATCAATAATAAAATTATTAATATTATATTCTATCTGATCATCATCATCTTCATCATAATCATAATAATCAATAAGATCACCATCACCATAAAATAATCCCATCCCATAATTATAGTTTTCTTCTTTATTAGCATAATATATTAAATCTCTAGCAAACTTATCAGTACATATACCATCCGCATCAAATCTTATTATACTATCAGTAAAAATAAAATACTTCTCACCATCAGAATGCCAAATTTCAAAATCAATCTGACCGTATTCATCATTAAAACCTCGATTTTTTGAGATCTTGTATAACAAATCTGTCTTAATTAACTCTATAAAATCATGAACACCCAGTCTTTTTTCATTAAGATATTCCAACTTAATCTCTCTGTTTTTATTAAGATAATCCATATATTTAATTTTATAATCCATTTTTGTTACTTTATATTTATCTTTTTAAATCATTTTTTTTTGTTATGTAACGCTTGATTGAGTTATATAACATTCTTTACAATTAGCCTTTTGTTTTTTGTGTTTACATATTTGTGTTCCTTTACATAACTTACAAAACCATCTTTGTTTTCCATGAATACATATACCTTTACCTTTACAATCTTTACAAATATATCTATTACGTTTATGTTCACAAATACTACCACCTTTACATTCTTTACAACATGATTTTATTCGATTATGGATGCATATTTGTGATCCGTGACACTCTTTACATTGATATTTAAAATTTCCATGAATACATTCATACTTTTTTGTTGTTGGTGTTATTTTTACAATAATTTCTTTTAATTTATCCAAATCCAAGTTAATATCATTTAACTCCTCGATTAGTTCATGTCTATTCATCCAATAATATTTTTTTATACCATGCTCTTTTGCTAACTCTCTCATGTGTTCTACATTTATTTTTTCAAAAACTGGGTTGATAGGTTTTTTGTGTGGTATATGGGTATCTGTTTTTATTAGTTGTGGTTGTGTGATAGCTTCAATCAGTTCTGTTTTAATCATTTGAGAATATCTTTTAACACCTTTTTCTTTAGCGAGTGATTTTAATTCTTCTACTTTTAGCCGATCCATTTTTGATACTTTTTATGTTATATCTTTAAATCGTTTTTAGAATTCATTTTTTAATCTTGATAAAAATCCCTCATAAATCCTTGGTTAAATCTTGATAAAAAATCGATTTTGATATTTAAAGATATAACATGATATATTAAAAATCGATTTTTTTTGAATTCATTTTTTTAATCTTGATAAAAATCCCTTATAAATCCTTGGTTAAATCTTGATTAAAAAAATCCCGTATAAATTAAACAGAAATTATCAGAAAATATCAGAAATAGGATTAATTTTCCTCTAACATACTACTGTCCGTGAAGATGTTTCTGATAATACAGAACTTGCGTTGGGCGATCAAATGGTAAATCTAAGGATACGACAGCAGGCTGTGATGAAGGCCTGTTACAGTTTACGCTATCACATCATTAATATAAAAGTCCAAGCAATAGCTCTGGACTCGAAAATACGACAGATACATGTACGGTCGCCTATGTGGCTAAAACCTCTTTCTTGGCGACTAAAAATTCGGGTCTAGTCGCCACTTTGGTGACTATTTTCGTGTGGTAAATAAAAGACCAAAAGTGAGAAACAATTTCTGAAGTCTTTTTTTTACTTTGCTACAAAATGAATTGATCAAAATAATGTTTACCTTCAAATGTTAGCTTTTCATCACCTTCAAATCATTACCGATCGCGAACACAAGAAAACATCACTGCAGTTTCTTCACGGCGATCGCGAGCGCAATATTAATTAATTTTTGTTCTAAAGGCCGCTGAATGTAAAAGCATTCTGTGTGTCGGGACTGCCGTTCCTTTCGAAGCACATGCTTTCTTTCATCCGAAATGGATTATTTATCTGTAGGGAAAGAAACATTGAACGATTTTCGTAATTTGCTGCTGTCCAATAAATACAAGGAAGCAAGATCGTTGTTGGAGAGCAAGAAACAAGAGTTCCAAGATGGAAGGTGTCAAGATGGTGTCGGTCGTACATCTTTTGAGCTCCTGCCCTATTTGCGCTTTTCTTTATAATTATCTATCTCAGTTTCACTCATTTGGCTCAAGCTGAACTAACGTTTAACAGGCCAGTGTTCTGGAACAAGCTGCTGTATGTTCTGAAAGCTCTTTAAGTCCCGATTGTTTTTTTCTTTTTCATGTTTTCATGTTTTAAGTCGTTGGTACGTTGTTCCGTGTGGCCCATCCGACAACCACAGTCAGTACCAGAAGCCAAACAACAATAAATGAGGTTATTATCTGTTTTCCCTGTTGTTGTACTACCTGGCAACTACATCTCTTAACTTGGCGACCAATTTTTCTTTGAAAGTCGTCAAATGGCGACTTGGAATTCAAGTTTTTTTTTAATATTGAGCCCTGTTAAGCCTTAACCGAAGGTCATGTTACTTCCGAACAACTAGTTCTCCCTTTTCCACTTTGCATAAAGAGAGAATGAAGCTATTAAGTCTCATTCTCGCTTCGTGCAAAGCGCTATACTGACGTTGAATATGGAACTAATCGAAAGCAAGCAAGTATAAAAAATAAAATTAACATGTTTATTTCGTAATGAAAAGAATTAAGCAGTTATTAACATGTATCTCGAGACAAGAAAAAAATAACGGAATTGTAGGTATCAAAATGCTGAAATATCGACATTGTAAAACGTATTTACATGTCTCTACCGGCGAACTTGCTGGCGCGACACCTGGCATTGATTTTGGTCTTAATAAACCGCCAAACACTTTTGATTTTAATTCTCATGGTTAGTAGCATGCATTTAAAACTTTATTTAACGATCATGATTTACCTTGGTGGAGTGTTTGTGCTGCGCAGCTCTCTTCTCCTTCGGCTTATCGACTTTCTCTTCTGGTTGATCTGCCCGCCCATCCGATGGCAGATTCTTCTGACTCCACGCCAAGTCTTTCAAGGTTAGCACCTTTTCGTCCTCTACAAGAAGTAATCGTAAGTTTGATTATTGCAAAACTAGAGCACAACCGAATCATTGAAATATCAAGACAAAAGGACACCACAAAAAATTATAATTCTTCGTTTACAGCCCTTATGGCTCTGTTTGTTGTGTTAACAATTAAGTATATACACGTAATTTCGTAGTAAACTTACCACTTAAGGCCAATATTTCAGCATGGACCTTGCTTCCTTGCCAATTGACTGTCACCTCTAAACCTTCTTTTAATTCCTGGTTCTTGTTGACAATTAGCCTTGTTGGAGCTATGCCCGTTAAGTTTTCATCGGGAAAGAAGAACAATGCTTTCAGAGGACGCCTACCAGTTTCCATACACAATTGTCTTGCGGTTAACGCCATTTCGAATCGAGCAGACGCGATAGCTTAAGGCACACTTATCAACACTTTGAACACGAGGGAGAATGAAATACATTTAACTGACAGACAAACTTATATTGCAAAGTGGTTATCTCGGAGGGATCGAAAATTCTGCCCTCTCACTGGAGGACCACTGTCCATTGTTAGATAATTTTACATATGAATGCTTTTACTTTTGGCTATCTTTAGAATAAGTAAATTTAAACGCTAACGGTTTCTATTGTTATGTAAAGTCATTTGTTGTGCGTTTTCTGACGGTAGCAATTTTATTCACAATTTCTTGGGTTTGTTGACTTATGTATGCATGCAAAATGAGAATAAGTTCATTAAAGGTTGCAATGTTCCCGTTATCATGACCAAAGCGAACCCAAATGTTGTTTGCATAAATGCTTTTGTTTTCTCCCGAAGACGTTTCGCCCGGACCAAGAGTCGATTCGCCCGGACTAAGAGTCGATTTTAACACCAATAATTGTAGGCCTTTTTTATCATTCCGAAACAGCGATCCGGACCAAATTTTGTGTGCCCTGCTATCAGGAAGGAATACATGACAGAGTGATGAAGCCCCATCAGAGTTCTCCACGCCAAGTACCACAGGAAATAGCTGTTCTTATTTTGTCCAGCACAATTGTCAGCATTAAGATGGACATCTGTTTCTTGCAAGCCGTGATGTTGGAAGAAATAGTGAACGTAACTGATAGTAGCGTTAGCTCCTTTGCCAGCAGAAGCCGCTTCATCAATAAGAAAATTTACTTGACGTGGGAGACCTTCGCACATAACACCAAATATTCCACACTTCCTGGGGGTTTTAAGGTAGATTGGACCAGGTTGCATAGGATTGCTTGGTATATGCACTTGTTGGGCGTAATCGAAGGAATAATGAATTTTTGCCTTCAGTGTGCAGGGACTTCGGCTTTGACTGGTTGATACTTCAGCACCAATCTCTTCAATAGCTTCCTCTGAGTTGCTGCAAGAGTTCTTGTAAAACTCTCTTTCAGTTTGGGCACAATGTAAGTGGTCTTGGTGGCTGCTTAAACATTCCGACTTTTCCATGTGTGACAGGTTACAGGCTCTTTGAATTCTAGTCGTATTTTGTTGGCAGGTCAAACAGAGATCTGTCATTGGCTTCGCAACAACTACATGAGGGTAGAACTGGTTCCACAGTTGAAAAAACTTACTGTGGCCTACGGCTCTGACACCTGAAGTCTCACAACTCACAGTGTACACTCTCCAAATGCTAAATTTTGTCTCATGTGAAGGGAGAACCTTGATGTCGTCGCTCTTGAAACCAGGTATTCTTCCTGGAAGGGAGATGGCGTTTTCTTCCACATAGTTCAACAAAAATGTGTGAACCTCTTCAATTGTAACTTGGGATAGCGTATTCTCGGGAAGTCTGTTAGTGTTCCCATGAATTCTGGTAGCGATGCCTTGATTTTGATAGTGTTCTTTCAAACGTCGAAATCGCGAATAGCTCAGCCCATGTAAAATTAGGAACATGTCCTTGCAAATAGGTTGCGCGCGATAATAAAAACTGCTCCTGGGCCTCCTGCTCCTTTTGCCCCCGATGGTCTCGCTGGTCACGGTCTTACTAGGAGTAAATGCCTGTATGTTGGCAAGAACTACCAAATCGAGCTCGTCATTTGAAAGTTCCAGACAGTTATTCAAATAAGAGCACGGCTTCCTGCGGGAACTGGCTGGAACAAGGACCACCTTTTGGGCCAAGAGAACAGCCACAGCCATTTTGAAGGAAATCCTTGGTTTTTTCAACGAGTTGCTCTTTGCCAATTTCTTCTTGATGACTAACGTCCATAGCGTTATGAAGTAGCTTAATTCTGATAGTGAGTTTACAAGAGCTTATCGTAGTACAGCAGTTTCTGTTGCCATAGTAATATAATGATAAAGACATGCCATGTAAATCCCAAGGGGCCACTGAATACTTCAATGAATACACGCATTAAAACGCCAAATTAAGACATGTATTGGTTATAATAATTATTATGAATAATTTTCTACCACGTAATTGTTGTTATTCTCTGTTGTTATTCAGCTATGTCGCGGTCTATGTCTATGCTGGTGTAAAACACCGATTGTATTGTGACGAATATTCGTTTATATCGTTCGATAGATTTCTACTGATTTCTACCGTCTCAATTGCTTGACGAATAATATTAATGCTTCTGACTGAACGTTATTGTAATCTGTCAGTTCAGATTTAAGAAAGACATGGTCAATTATAAAACAGATTATCTCTAAAAGGGAACCTGAGCAACGTTTCAATAACATGAATTATAGTTCTGGTTCATACTCAAATCCTACTCAGATAGCTACAAAGTTTAATAATTTCTTTGCTAATGTTGGTCCTTCTTTGGCAAATAAAATCTCTCCCACTCAAATTACGTACAGAGAGTTTCTGATTGGTCATTATGCAAAGTGTTTCTATCTCAACCCAACTTCTCCCACTGAGGTTGCTAATATAGTTCATTCTCTAAAAAATAGTAAATGTGAGTGTTTTGATGGCCTCTGTATTTCCCCTATAAAAGATACTATTGATTTAATAGCTGCCCCTTTGACCCATATCTGTAATCTGTCATTTTCTCAAGGTGTTTTTTCCAGATAAGCTCAAAACAGCCAAGATCCTTCCCATCTTCAAATGTGATGACTCTTCCTTGTTCTCTAATTACAGGCCTTTTTCTATTCTCCCCTGTCTTTCCAAAGTCTTTGAAAAACTCTTTTACTTCAGATTGTCTGTATTTCTTGAAAAATTTGACATTCTTAGTCACCATCAATATGGCTTCAGACCACATCATTCCACAACTATGTCTATCCTCGAATTTGTAAACAATATATATGAAGGCTTTGAAAGTAATGAATACACTATTGGGATTTTCTTAGACCTCAAGAAGGCATTTGATACTGTAAATCATCAGATACTTATTAACAAATTAAACTTTTATGGTATCCGTGGTATTCCTCTAGCTTGGCTCACCAGCTATTTAGACAACCGACAACAGTATGTTATGGTCAATGGTCATGTTTCTTCTTATAATACTGTTGTGTGTGGGGTCCCTCAAGGTTCTGTTCTTGGCCCCTTATTATTCCTCCTATACATCAATGATCTTTTTCTCTCTTCAAATTATCTTTCATTTATTCTTTTTGCTGATGACACCAATATTTTTCTTCGTCATAAAGACTTGGCTACTTTAACTAGAATGATTAATCAAGAGCTTTCTCATGTCTCCTCCTGGTTTAACGCAAACAAGCTTACTGTTCATCCTGATAAATCCAAATTCATTATCTTTCATCCACGACGTAAACAGATCAATCCTTCAGAATTAAACATCTTAATAAATAACACCCCTATAGCACGGGTACAGGAACATAAATTTCTTGGAATAATTATTCACGAAAACCTTTCATGGAAACCACACATCACTTCCATCTGTGATAAAGTCGCTAAGGTTATAGGAATTTTGTCTAAGTCGAGACGACATTTACCTTCGGTCACTCTAAAAACTTTATATAATTCCCTCTTTCTACCTTATATCAACTATTGTAACCTCATCTGGGCATCTACATATGCCTCCTACCTTGAACCCCTCTATCTACTCCAAAAGAAAGCCATTCGAATTATCACCTTTTCTCCTCCAAAAACTCGTTCTAAGCCTCTTTTTTCAAAGCTTAATATTCTTCCTCTCCATTCACTTTATAAATTCCATGTTTCTTGTTTTGTATTCTCACACTTTAATCGCCTTTTACCTGCCTCTCTTTCCTCCCTCCTCCACTTTAATCGTGATTTTCATGATTATCTAACTCGTTCTCGTTTCAACTTGCATAAAAGGTCTCTCAGGTATCAATTTGCGATTAGTTCCCAATCCCCGACTATTTGGAACGATATCCCCTTGACTGTCCGTGACAGCCTTACCACTACTAACTTCAAAAAGAAACTAAAACTTCACTTTTTAAGCCTAAATTGAACTAGCGCAGGATTCTCTTAGCTTATTGTTAGATTATTTGTCACTAGTTTTGGACCGCTATAGGACTATTACGACTGCATGTATGTAAACTTATTTAATTTCAGTTTTGTACCTTGTTTTAGTTTTGTAGTTTAACCTACAGTCACTTCATTTCTGTATAAAATAATTTCTGTCATTCTGACCACAGGCCATATAAGCCCCCGGCTTTGGCTTTACTGAGTTTGTACCATATGAGCGATAGAATAATAAAGTAAAAGTAAAACAGTTCTGCTAAAGGCTCTCAGACTCTAACAAGATAGCTATAGGACAGAGAAATAAACTTAACCTCAACCCGGCGATATGCGCGTGTTGTTATTATGTATCGTGCGTTATTTCTGTTCGGCACAGCGAACGCGTTGACAGCGCGTAGACTAAGTTCAGGTTTAACTTGTGGCCAGGTTTAGTATCAAACCGCGAAAAGCATTTAAACAACATAACAAAAAGGTTAAGATTATTTCTCTGTCCTATAGCTATCTTGTTAGAGTGTTTTTGAGGACTTTTTCAATGTATTTTGCACTTTTTCGATGTATGCGAATCGACCAAGATCGTGTCGGCGAAACGACTTCGATGTATGCGAATCGACCAAGACCTTGTATGCGAAACGACCGACATTCCTGCTGACAACTAACTCATTATTTTGTAAACGGCACTAACACTGTCTTTACTGTTGTCTTCTAACGGTTCTACTAACGGCTTGCTGCTAACGTCTAACGCTTGGGCTAACGGCTCTAACGCTTTGTTGTTATCTTCTAACGGTTCTACTAACGGCTCTAACGGCCTGCTGCTAACGTCTAACGCTTGGGCTAACGGCTCTAACGCTTTGCTGTTATCTTCTAACGGTTCTACTAACGGCTCTAACGGCTTGCTGCTAACGTCTAACGCTTGGACTAACGGCTCTAACGCTTTAAAGAGATCTTTCTAACGGATGACTAACGGATGACTAACGGATGACTAACGCTATTACCCGTTTAACGGAAAAGCGTTAGTGTACGTTTTCCCGTGGAGGGTCACGTATGGGAAATTCTGTCCTTCTAAAAGCAAAAAAAGGCTGTGTTTGTGAACGAACTAATTTGTTGTTGAGTTGAATCTATTATACCTCAGCTAAACGTCCTGTAAAGCCTACATGCGACTTAGAAGATTTTCTGATAAAACTGATAAATTGAATAACTTTTGATGTCATTTATTCACATATGCGCAGGCTGAGGAATGCTGGTACAACGACATAACGATTCCACTGTTCGAGAAAGGACAGCCAGAAAGATACACTGTTGACCACGCTATACAGATCATTACTAAATACAGTCACACGTACGCTAAATGCAGCCATCAACCTTTGAAGGTCAGAGAAAACGCTTCCTTTCTGAATGATGTGCAATGATTCGAAAACTGGGAAGACCTAAAAGCGGACATGAATGGAGTTTATGACGGCATCCTCTGTTGCGCACTTTGGACCATTAAAATGGATAATGGCTCCTGGAAATTGCTACAAAAAGAGAAGGCTCCTCTAACGTCCAGGCCGGGAACACTTATTCAATACAAAACTCTAGAAGGAATAAAGATGTACCATCCCTCGTATGATCAATGTTTTTACTGAAGGCTGTGAAAGGCAACCTATTTGAGAACGTTTGTTTTTTGCAATACCACGTCAGGAACGAGGAGGGACGAGTTGATGATGTAGAGGTGCAGAAGCATGGTAATTCAAGATAAAAAAATCCCAAGCCATTCTACCCTCTAAAGAAAAGCATGCTCACAGCAATGAAAAATAGCACAAAACAAGACAGGATCCCAAGGTGTTTACAGTGACCTGAGGAAAAGGGCAGGTGGTGTTTTTGGGGCTTCTTCCGTTTCTGACCTATCACGTGGAAAGCAACAGACATACAACGCCAAGTCGAGGATAAGCAGTTCTGTTACACGAGATGACGTTGAAGACCTTTTTAAGTATGCTAGAGACAAGGAAGATCTCGTCCTTTACCACTCAGACTTCCCTGAAGATCGTTGGGTGCTTGGTACAAACAGTATGTGCTCTGCTCTGGCAAAAGTTCACCTCATCAGACATAATTTCTCATTCTTTTTAGTGTTGATCCAACATTCCAAATGGGACAATTTGAGGTTTCTCCAGTTGTTTTCAAGAATCTTTCGTTGAAGTTGAAAACAACAGACAAAAGCCCTGTTTTTTAGGCCCCACTATGATTCATCACAAGAAGACCTATGATGCCTATAGAACTCTCACCGCGACATGTGCATCCAAATGCAAGGGGATGTCAAAGGCGAAAGGGTTCATCACTGATGTGGAAGAAAACCCTCAATGCGCCTTTGAAGACAAGCTAAACAACGCAAGGAGCTTACACTGCTTTAAGCATTTCGAAAACAATTGCAAGGACAAGCTCAGGGGAATCGGAATTCGCCATAAACAGGAACAACCTTTCTTCTTGCATCAAGTTTTTGGAATTCCAGGAGAGCAGCAGGGTACACTGGATGCTGTTGATCAGGATGATTTACGTGACTGTTTGGAGTCATCAAAGAGTAAGATGGAAGATAGGGAGCGGGAGGTGTTGAAGAGACCAGATGAGACGTATAGCCCTAAGTTCTGGCTCTATCTGAAAGAATGTTCAGAAATGATGGCGAGCCACATGGTGGAGAAACTTCGAAAGTTGGCGGGAATGGCGGCTGGGGATGATCGTAAGCCGCTAAATTGTTACACTAACAATTTAGAGTCCATGAATGTCATGAAATCTGTAAAAGAAACTTTCTTGAAACAAAACCCTTGTGTCCTGCAGCTGAAGAAGGTTCAGTTTGCGCAAAACGTGTTTGAGGTTGTTCATGCAAACCAACTGGAAGAGATGCACTCTGCTATTGCAGGGGTCAGTGACGAGTACGTCCTTGCATATCACACCAGATATCCACAAGTGCCAGCTGATGTGTGATTCGAATGGAGACCCGACAAGAGGAAAGACTACGTACTCGGCATTCAGAAACTTTCGGTAAACAACGTCCTCAAACAGAAAGACGTGCCCTGGCCGTCTTTTGAATCTTCACATGCCGACGAAACAACAGAATTTCAGTTGTTAGATACAGAGATCGTTGAAGAACTGGTGAATGGTCATGGGTATTCCGTAAAAAATGCAGAGGCCTTGCAAAAGCAAGTCCTGTATCTCCTAAACCACCCTACAGCCATTCAGCGAAAGGCAAGTTTACATATCGGCGGTGCTGTCCAATTTGAAGTTGCAAGCGCCCACTCAAAGAACAGAACCTTACAGGTTTCTGTTTTCAGCCATCATGCGACTTGTGTGTGTGTTAGGTACAAGTACGACAGCATTCACAAACATTCCCTAGCCGTAGCAGCATTGATGTCCATCCTCTGTGTCCACCTTAATTTCACTAGAAAGAAATCAACAAAAGGTCAAAGCAAGACAGCCCTTGCCGAATACAAGGTTAGGAAGGAGATAGTAGGAGAAAAGGGTAGGAAAAACAAATATCCCTATAGACCAGCGAGAGGTAAAGAAACATCCAATCACTACTAGGTACAATCACCCGCATGGAAGAGGAGCAGGCAAACAGAAACCCACTGTACACCGAGATTTACCACAACGAGAATTCATTTATGTTGATGTTTCTCATAGACGGGGCAAAAAGATGCAAGTCATGCCATTTGGACTTTTGTCACCGAAAGAAGGTCATCCCCTTTGACCTTATATTTTCACACAAGGAACGGTGGATGTTTCCCGTCAATGGTGATTGGTCAAATTGTAGACCTTCATGTCAAGAGACTGTGAGATACTACCATGTGACAAAGAAGTGTCTAATAATATTAAAGATAGCCTTCGAGATTCACACAAGAAGTATCTCACAAGCAAGTTTGGGTTGACATTCAAATAAAACGCGAAACTATATTCCTGTTGGTGAACGGACGTTTTTAGTACTTGTGCCTCAATTGCCCTACAATAACTTTTAATTGACTGTCATAAAATCATGAGCGAAGTCAGCCTAGTGGACCCATCGCAATTAGAACTAATTACATGCAAATGGTGCCAAATGCAGAAAATAAGCGTGCATAACTGGCGTTTTGGTCTTGCTTCTAATTGGATGGGAAAATGGCTTGAGTGTTTTATACATACGCAGATTACTTTCGTATTGATAGTTCCCTTGAATTATAGGGATATGACTCCTTGCATATTTAGTTGTAGAATTAACTATCCCTATTTAAGTTTTATTTAAAACTGTCACTAAATGTAGCAATCCCATGCAGTGAATTCCTCATAGGTTAAACTTGTTATCATGAAAGTTAAACGTAAAAGTTGTTCCTTGTTTTTAGTTTTCCCACTTTTTCTTGCTATTATGCTGAACTAGTTAACGTTTGTTCTGGCCGGCCGGTCGAGGCCGGTAACCGTATGCACCTACGGAATTTGAGTTATTTTATTTGCTTCCAACTTAACCTCCAGCTGGTAATGACGGAGCATAAACATGACATTGCTATATGGCTTGACCGCGAGCATAAGTGGATGGAACTAATGGATTTTCCCATATCAAGCAACAATCGGTGAAAGGATTGTTTGTCAACATGTACACTCAGAATTAGTGTACAACGCAAAATAAACTGACCAAAATAACATCACTGTACATTCTACAAACCTGTTCTATTCCATAAAGATACATCAAAGTTATCCTGCCACAAGTTTATGTTTTCCGTTACATTGTATTTGTTGTTGCGACAGTAATTGTTGAACGATAAACTCTGTTGTTACAACTCTGAAAATTAATATAGTAAAAGGTTTGAACCCAGGAGTATCAGTAGTTCGTCTAGTTTGATCATCCGGGTGAGGGTACACATCCTCTGACAAACACTATTCACTTGACTCTGAAGATGACTTATAATAATAATAATAAAGATATTTATCCAGGGAGCCCACTCGCCTTGGCAGTTTTCAGTGGGGCCCTGCAAATTAAAAATAAAACAAAATTACAAAAAATGCTTTCACAATATCAAACGAATTTAAAAATAGCTAAACAATCAGAGAGTGCATCATTCACAAACTTTTAAGCTTTGCTTTAAAAAGGGACAATGATTTGCAGTTTTTAATGTCATTGTCTAAGTTGTTCCAGTCCTTAGAGACTTGATAAATAAAAGTTTGCTTGTCCCAACTGGTACGCACGCGAGGAAGGTGTAAATCATTACTTCTACGAGTTGGATAAGAATGAAAACTACCATTGCGTCTAACTTCCGCTCAGGTTGTCGAAACGTCAGTCACCAACAACAGTTCTTTTCAGAACTACCCTCACCCGGATGATCAAACTAGACGAACTTCTGAAAATTAATGTCTGAATTCGAAAGCAATATTTAGGGAGACTCTTCCAATACAGAACTGAAACATTCTAATAATCAACTTTTTATTCTGTTGCTGTTGGTAAATAAAACTGTTAAATAACAGCTGCCAAGTGCGACATTATGGTTGTATATCACTACTACCTGTAAATAACGCTTTTTAAAACAATGAATTACCATAAAGGCTTTATTAAGCCCCCAGGGGGGGCTTACTAAATTTCAGGTCTTGAGAATGAGCGCTTATTTCAAATCTCAAAATACCGTTTCCATCTTTAAATGGTTTTGTGCAAACTCAAACAACTGTGAAACTTTAAATGGAATGAATTATTTAATATGGAGCAGCCAACATTATTACGGTATGTAGATGAATGTATATTTGTTTCTAAACAAATCAACTGGGCTGCGTGAAGTGGATTTTGTAATAGGGAATAAGATCCACTAATTACAAAATCACATGTCCAAAACGAGGGGATGGGGGAGAACGTTATTACAAACCAAGGGCTCTGTGAGCCAACTCATTCATATTATTTGAGGGATGAGATTAAAGCCCGATTTACACGACATGCGTTTTAGGCACGGCACTCCTAAATTTCGGTACCCGTGCCTTTAAGTGTGGCCCGTCAAATTTTCTATTTACACGACAAAATTGTCTTGTTTTAAGGCACTTGTCATTTTCTTTTGGGTACCCCCAAAACGGGACACGGTACCCCCAAATTATTGCGCCTGTCCATGCATGTGTCTGCGGTTTATCACTTTCAGGCGTGCGCTTTAAATAAGCCGACGTTTGGCAAGATGGCGGACATCACACGATGTGGGATTTTCTGGTTCTATTTGATGAAGAAAAGAAAAGAAATGAAATATCAGAAATATGATAAGGAAGGAAACAGTACGCTTTCATTTTCCTCTTTTATTGGAAACATGAAAAGACGCAGAATGTTCATCCAAGCCGTGCTTGCAGTTTTAAATCAGCCAAAACAAAAGGTTGTATGGATGCGTTTACGATCAGATGCCTGGTTCGAGATGGTAATGAGGTCGTACAACGAACAGCAATGGTATGAGAATTTCAGAGTTACAAAGACAACGTTCATGTTCATTTTAAATGAAATATGTGATGACATTACTCGGCAAGACACAGTAATGCGCAAGGCTATCTCCGCAGAACATCGACTTGCTTTGACTCTTTACTACTTCGCATCTACAGCAGAGTACAGAACACTTGCTCACCTTTTTGGTGTTTCCAACTCTTTTGTGTGTATTTGCGTTAAAGATGTTTGTGATGCTGTAAACAGAAGGTTGTCGCGAATGATAGATTTTCCACAGGGAGAGGACCTTGTTCAAGTAATGGGATGCTATGAGAAAAACTGGGACATACCAATGTGTGCTGGTGCGATTGATGGCACACATATTCCTATCCTCGCACCTCAAGAGAGCCATGCTGATTATGTCAACCGTAAAGGCTACCACAGCATCATCATGCAAGCTGTTGTGGATTGTCGATATACTTTCAGAGATGTGGTCATTGGTTGGCCTGGGAGCGTGCATGATGCTCGAGTATTGTCAAACTCGTTAATTTACAAGAAGGGAAATGAAAACAAACTCTTTCCAGGAAACCTTACAAAGCAAATCGGAGATCAGGATGTATCCCCATTTCTTATTGGAGATCCAGCTTACCCCCTACTACCTTGGTTGTTGAAACCCTACCCTGAGAACAACAATACTACTCCAATCGAACGTCGTTTCAACTATTGCCTGAGCAGGGGCAGGATGACCATTGAGAATACATATGGGCGATGGAAGGGAAGGTTTCCTCGCTTCTTAAAACATGTGGATATGGGTGTAACATTTCTCATTCCTGTTACAAAAGCATCCTGTATTCTGCACAACATATGTGAAATGCAAAATAATGATTTCCTTCCAGAGTGGGAAGAAAGAATTTCATCCTTGGAAGTCCTGGAAGAACCAGAAGCATGTGGGCATAATGAGATGGTGGCAGGTGATGCGGCAGACAAACGTGAAACTATGGCCGAGTATTTTTTTTCTTGAGTATAATAAACGTTTACTTATATAACACCTATCCATGGCAAAGCTGCTTATTCTATAAACTAAATATTTTTCCTGTTTTGGAGAGGATTTTTCAGGCTTATGTTCAGGCAAAGGATAATCCACATTGATGTGTGTTATGACTATTATTTTAAACCACGTTGTTTTTGATCAATCAAGTGAAAATGCAGACTGAAGGCATTTTGTGAAAATGTAAGGTAATTATGACATACGTTTCATTTGCACATTTACATGACTTCCATATTCATAGTTTGTTTCCACAGTTAATGGCTTATCTTTACGCAACCCCCCCCCCCTTCAAAATAGTTATGAACCCTCCCTAGGTACATGCAAAGTAGCAATACACGTTTTAAGTGACCATTAATATCATACAATCTCTGTTTGTGTAGTTTGTATTACAATAATGTACTTACAAACTTTTGCTACAATAACAAGATACTTTCTAAATAAAGTGCAACATAACTTCAACTGCATTATTAACATTGTTGATACCTTTGAAACACAACTTAAACTGGTCAAACTCAACTTTCCAAGCTTAGCACTATTGCGTCAAAATGAAATGTAAATAATCTGCAAATTAAAGCTTATAATAGGAATTTGAGTGATCAGTTGTAGGATTTTGGTTGGAACTCACACTACCAAATCCAAAGAAACTGCTTGAGGAGAGATTTTCACTGGAGGGAATAGGGAAGTCATTAGTGTCACAGGCATAAATATTGTTGCTGTTGCTGATGGGTTGATGTTGTTGATAATGAGCTGTGTGGACACGGGTGTGAGCTTCTGGTGGATAACCCATCATCATGCGAAGCATTTGCATCTCGTGTTCCCTCTCTTCTCGTCTTCTTTGATTTTCCAGTATGGTTTGCTGCAATCGGAATTCATGCTCCTTTTTAAGTTTGATCTCTTCCAACTGCTGAAGTCTGAAAAATAAAATGTATATTTATAAAGGGTGGGATGTTTTTAGAGTGCCTCATATTAATCTAAAACACTTTTTCTTTTTTTGGTCCTTATAGGCCTGTCCTAAAGCCCCAATGGGACGTACAATAGCAATATAGCTATCTTTTCTACAACAAATAGATTTTTTAACCTTTTAGCCTTGATACCTGAGAAAATCAGTTTCTGAAGCATCCTGAAACTTCTGAAATACCACATCCAGAGACTTTTCCACATTACTCTTTCTTTTTTTCTTTGTTGTTATAGCTGGTTTTTTACTCTCTTTTTTAGGCTTAGGAAGGTCAGTTTTCTTAGCATCTCCAGCAGGAAGGGCATTGTCATTTGCACTGTTTCCACTTTCGCCTATCACATCAAAACCTGTAATACGAAATGATGCAATTAAAAGTGAAAATTGAAGGATTCTTATTCTAATCTAATTTTTGTGTCTCCCCACCCATGTATGACATTAATTTCGTTTGATAATGTTGACAGCAACTTTCCAACAAATATATGGAAATTATCTCAAAATTCTAACAATTTGTTCCCTATTCCAGCTTAAGTTATTTGAGTAACATATTCCCACAGGGTAGCCAATTCAACTCAAAGGATGGTATATAGAGGGGCCTAGCTGCATCTACAACTAAAGTATTTTCATTGTATTTTAGCTAAAAAAAGGCCAAGTGAATGACTTACTTTCACCCATTAAACCTGAACCAATCTCCTCCTCATCGCAGTTTGGGCATGAAAATTCATCAGCATCTGCATACACCTTCACACTACTTCCTGAGGAATGAACTCCTGCTGAATGCATAACTTGTTCATAGTTACATGTGTCACATTTTCTAACATGCATTTCACCCTCTCCATATGTATTTATCAGGTCTTCCTCAATAGCTGCAAGCAAAGATATTTTGAATTATTAACACTGTAAATCTGTGTCAAATGTCTGCCTGTTGTTAAATAGAACTCAAGTGTGCACATCCAAAAATTTTTCAATATGGCCTTACATTCTTTTAGCACATGTGATGCACCAGCTTTCTAGAAAAGAAAACTAAACTACAGTACGCAGTTAAATAGCCTCTCTGAACTTACAAGTGTTTTGAGCCTCTCGTTCAGCCATTGTGTCTGTCACTAATGGTGGATTAACATTATGTTTTTGAGACATGAATCCATCCATTTTTGTAAAGAATTTCCATTCTTTAGCCCTATTTGTTCCACTCCTCCATTTCTTATCTTTTTCTGTCTTATATTTCTGCCTTAACTTCTTCATCTTGTTGATGACATCCTTTACAGAGAACCCTTCACAATATCCTTGTTTTTGTAGCTGAACCTGCAGTGAAAGCATTTGTGCATAAGCTTACTGCATTGATCTATGGGTTAAAGCATTTCGGCCCATCATATGTTAGATGTTAATTAATAGGGTTTAAAGTTTATAGAAACAGTGCCAAAGAGCGTGATCAACGCTCTCAAATATAATATTTAGTAAACAGTTCATATGAACGTTTTCAAGTCTGTGATCTGTTGTCAACACAAAGGTTCTGATTCACTGTTGTAACCAAGATACTTGCAGTGATTACAAAGTTGTAGATATTTAACTAGCTCTCTTCAAGAACATTTATAAATCATTATAGTACATAATAATTATTTAGACCGTTGTTCAACGACCATTTTTTGTGCTGCACGAGAAAAAACGAAAGTTTATCTAGATCGTTCTACCATTTACAGAAGCTACATTTTTAGCTTAAACGTAACGATCACTTACCAGCACTGTTTTGTAAACCTGAGCCGATTCGTTGGACGTTTTCGCTGCGTCCAATGAAAACTGTATGGTTTCATCACCCCAGATCTCTATCAATTGAATTGTTGCCTCCTCTGACCAAGTAACAGCCCGCTGAGTTTTGCAAGGTGTTAGTGGTTCGACCAAAGAAGAAGACGCCACCTTGGATTTGCTCCTGTTTTTATCCATAAGGCCTTGCAAAATTCGAAAAATTTGGGCACGGCACCCCTAAAAAGCGGGCCGGGACTACCTCCAGAGGTGGTCTCGGCCCGCCTAAATTTTTCGGCACGCAGGCCGAAAAATTTGCATTTACACGTAAAAAATCAAGCGGGCCGTGCCCAAAATTATCGGCCCGCGGGCCAAAATTTAGGAGTGCCATGCCTAAAATGAATGTCGTGTAAATGCGCCTTGAGTTTTTATGTGTAATTGCACTTCATGGTTTGCTTCAGTTTTGCCCTTTATTGAAAAACATGAATGTCTGCAGTGTAATGCATTGCTATGAGGTTCATATAAGTATGCTATGTACATGGACCTTCCTAATTGTGGGCTGAAAATGAGTTAGGTGGAAGGATATGGTAATGCACACATGGAATTAGGTCTTTGGTGCTTTGGAGTGATGCATTTCACTGAAAGTGAGCAGAAGTAAAACATACTACCATTTGTTTGCTTTCCTTGTAGTTTTACAAATTCTTGTACCACCCGCTTGTTTAAAACAGTTACTCATTTTAGACCAAAATATGCAATTTTCCCTACCCAATCTCGGAGCAGACTCTTAAAAATGGCACAGATCTATACCCTATTTCAGACAAGCAGGCAAAAATACCCAATTTTAGACCAAAATGTCCAAAATCCCTATGCGTTTTTTGAAACGGCTCAAAAAACATATTGTTTGGGGCAGCACACTTATATAGCTTTAGAAGGCAGTACCCCCTGGGAGGTGGCATTATTAAATCATAGTAACAGCAACCATGAAGATGACAAAGTATAATTAGTTTTTTATCTTTACTAACTTAATTTCTTTGTTGTCTTTGATCGCAAGAATAACTTAAAATCAACAACAACAATTATAACTTTCGATCAACAACAATAACATTCTCAGGAATAGAAAAGGGTAAGATTTCCACACAGGTCCCTATTTCACTATGCATTCTGTAACTATACTATTTCGTTCTTCGAACAAAAGAAATATTTGCACGTGCATTGCACCAGACAAGACAGCTTCAACATGCATAATGAAGTAGGGACCTGTGATTTATATTTTATTTAATCCTTCGCTTGTATGCTGCAAGGCATTGTGAAGAAATAAAGTAGATGTAGATGTAGATGTGTGTGGAAATCATTCCATAGAGAAGTCTTGTGAGGGTCAGAAAACCTGCATACTTCGTGGCCTCAAGTGGCATTACTAAATTATTATAACAGGAACAGTGAGGATTACAAAGTATATTTAGTTCTATATCTTCATATAAGGCTACAAATATTAAAAAATTCACGTAAAGTTTAAAAAAGTATAAGTATTTTTAACCCTGATGATGGCAGACAGCCGAAAACGTTTGGTTTTTACTTTTTATACTTTTTTAAACTTTACTTGAATTTTTTAATATTTGTAGCCTTATATATAGATACTTTTTATCAAGCGAACATTATGGACATTCTATATCTTCATTTACATAGTTTTTGTCCTCTTTGATTGTTAGAACAACTTATGATCCACAACAACAACAACTTGTGATCAACAACAACGTTTTTAGGAATAGAAAAGTGTTGTGAGTATCAGAAAACCAACATACTTCTTTGCCTTAAGTGGCAAAATTAAATTATAGCAAAAACAACAGTGAGGATGACAAATTACATTTAGTTGTTTACCTTCATTGTCTTAATTTCTTTGTCCTCTTTGATTGCAAGAATAACTTGTGATCAACAACAATTAGTTGCTATTAACAACAATAACATTCTGAGGAATATAAAGGGGCCAGAAAAGCCGCAAACGTCTTTGCCTGTTACCATCATTATCAGTATCTTCAGAGTTTGTCAACAAGTTCTCCACTTGTGTCTCGTGTTGAGATTCTTTCGACTTCACATGTCCCTATGATTGACAAATGAACGAGCGAAGCTTACCAACAATGAGGTGCAAATTGGACTTCACGAACTTCGTAATGCTGTCTATAAATGAAAAAAATGTTACTGATACCCATTTATGAAGAAGGCTTTATTTCGTATTTTGATGCAGTATTATTTCGCAGTTTGATAGCGGTTTATATAGCAATTGAATGCAGTGAACGTCAAATCTGATCGAATTGGGATCTCTTTAAAGGTTTTAGTGTGACTGCAGGCCGTTATGATTGATGTGTGCGCTGTATGCTTTAGATCTCAGGTATTTTTAAAAAGCACAATAAAGCAATTGTTACTCACCCAAAAAGACGGTAAGGCAGCTGGAAGCAGAACTCCTCAAAAAATGGCTGCCATGAGAGAACGTGGATCTAGCAAGCATTGTGAGCCAGAAGGAATTTGATTTCAATTTGATTTCTGTCTATGCAATTAACTGTCCACAAATCCGGCCCCCACAACAACTCATTCACTGCGCTGCGTACATATGAATGAGTTAAAAACGACTTTCAAGGGTGGGAGGTTAACAGCGAAGTGGGGTTTTCAGTAGAGATGTTATGGTAAAACAACAACCTGATTAGAATTTTTGAAAGTCAACCTTTGGGCCTTTAGCCCTTTAAATGAAACTACAAGACCCCATTGATTTCAATGTTTTAGCGTCAAGTAAAGCGTTTTAGTGAGGGTCTTTGTGTTGTAGTTTGAGGTGGGTAAAACTACAAAACGAAGACTACATCGATTTCATTGTTTTAGCGTCAAATAAGGCGTTTTAGCGGGCGAAATGTCCTCCAACTACCAAAACTCGACCATAGCTTTAGCTATTCATGAGTTAAAAAATACATTTTAAAAGCTTACCTGAGCTGTGCAAGGCTTAAGACGCTAAACACCATGAAGACTTTCTTACAAGACAAGATGGAAGTCCATTCGCCGAGCAGTTTACGATGCCAAAACAGCGAGAGTACTTCCCAAGGTAAAAGAAATACCAGACATCTGAACAGATCTCTCCAGAATAAAAACCATCGCCACAAAAAACCAGTTGTTTTGGAAGTGGTGCTCTAGAACAACTTTGGTTACAAACAGTATTAATCCATTGTAGTGTATTGTACTGTTTCACATTCTCAAGTACACATTGCGGACCTTCTCTATGTTTTTCCCAGACTTCTGTGTGGGGGGATGGGAGAAAAAAAGATCATGGCGTGATAGTGCAATCCGTAGTCTTAACGTATTCTGTATACAATCTAGTCTCTATAGTGCAATCTCGCAGTTGAGCCACTACAATTGGCGACGAGGATAATCTTCAGAAGATGAGATCTCAAGTCGAGTAGGAATTATGGCAACAAATCTCAAAATTGGAGGAATGAATCCCTTCGATTGCAAAGGTAATGCGACGAGCATTGGCCCCAGGTGGAAGCGATGGAAAACATAGATTCTACATAGAAGGAAAAGGGTCAAAGATTCGAAACAAAAACGAGCCCTCTTGTTACATCCTGCAGGGATCGATGTTCAGGAAATATTTGCGACATTAACAGATCCAGGACCGGCGACGACTGACAAAGAGGATAGTGCAAGTGTTTACGAGAAGGCCCTCCGCACATTGGATGCACACTTCGCACAGAAAGTCAACGTCCCATACAAGCGGCATGTGTTTCCACAAATGTGTCAGGGAGAATCTGAAACAGTCGATCAGTTTGTAACCCGTTTAATGTGCCAAGCTGAGAACTGTATGTTCGGTGACCAGACACAGGAACAGATCCAAGACCAGATCATCGACAAATGCAGGTCAAGCAAACTGAGAAGGTTGTTGGAGAAAGGTCAAGCACTCACACTGACCCAAGCTCAGTTGATTGCTCGCTCATTGGAAGTGGTGGACATCCAAGCGCAAAAGATGGAATTGTACAGTCAAAAGGTATTGAAACCGAGGAACAGGAAAGAAGTAAATAGCCTTAGCGGTGCGAAAAGGCATGGCAATTGCTACCGCTGTGGGAAGGATGGTCATTTCGCATGGGATAAAAACTGCCCCGCACGTGAAGCCACATGTCGGATATGCCACAATAAAGGACATTTTGCCACTGTTTGTAAAACGGATCTGACAAAATATAAAGCTTCTGAAGCTAACTCTTCAAGAAAGGACGGGAGAGGAAGATCCTCAGAGGCTCTCCACCTGGGGGCCAAACAAAAGGTAGACTTTGCTGAGGATGGTGATGAGTACGCTTTCAATGTCACAGATGAATACATCCTTAGTATGGATAGTGGAACTGCTCAACTTATGGTCGGTGGGGCTGTTATCCGAGACGTGTTGATCGACTCCGGAGCTTCATGCAATGTTATTGACAAGGGAACATGGTTGAGGAACCTGATGTTGCAGTGAGACTTGACAACTTGGGTGTGTTCGATACCAATTCATTGAGAATTTGGATGAGAGCCAACATAGCCGCAGATCTAAAACTAAAGGTTGCAGAGGAAGAGCATTGGCTGTCTAAAAGCTGCGTCTTGACTAGCAGTCAAATTAAAGAGGTTGCAGGCCTACTCCTTGACTCCAAACCACAGCAAGAGATACTCCGGTTTGGCAACATGATCGTCCATGCTAATGATTTGTCAACGTTGGTTGCTGAGAGGTACTGACAGGGTTTGTTGTTGATTCGGCCTGTTTGAAGTACTGTGAAGAGGCACAGGAAAATGGTTACCAATCCATCTATTTGCCATCCATTACACAGTCATGGGCTGCAAGTGGAGACTCTAACTATTTGCAGACTAAACTGACACCCTACATCTCTAGAAGAGATTGAACCCAGCTCCATTGGCTACTTTTACCAGTGCATGTCAACAATAATCATTGGGGTCAATATTTGTCAATATGGGTTCATGTGAAGCATTCCTTGATGATGGACTCAAAGTCAACCCCCCACCAAAAATCTGTGCTATCATTCAGGATGTGATAACAGCTGTGAACTTGGCTGCATCCAACCAATCCTTGCCTCCACTGCCCCAACACTGGTCCATTGCCCTCTCAATTCCACGCTTTGGTATGCCTACACAGTCTTTGACTGAAGAAGGTTGTGGAAGCTGTGGTATGGGTGTCATTCTTGCAGCCAAGGATTTTCTAAGTCTTCCAAAGGCCATAATCCCACATTTTGACTGGCTTTTTAAAGAAATGACAGGGCATTGTCAAATACTCTTGCATCAATTTGTGAAGTGGAAGTGACTCTCTCCTCTCCCTTATAACTTGCAGGCTGCTCAACCAAGCTTTTGAGGGAAGAGTGGAGTTCTTTCATGTAGTATAGAGAACAATCAAATCCAAATTATCGATATACATACATTAGTTATTTTTTAATGTGGAATAGGCCCATTTGTAAGGCCTTGCTCTCCCTCATAGCTTACAGGTGGCTCGCGCAAGCTTTTGAGGCAAGAGTGGAGTTTTTTCAAGTAGTATAGAGAACAATCAAATCCAAATTATTGATATAGATACATTAGTTATTTTTCAATGTGAAATAGGCCCATTTGTAAGGCCTTGCTCTCCCTCTTATAGCTTACACGTGGCTTGCCAAGCTTTTGATGGAAGGGCGGAGTTTTGTCATATAATATAGAGAACAATCAAATCCAAATTATTGATATAGATGCCTTATTTATTTTTTCAATCTGAAATAGGCCAATTTGTAAGGCTTTGCTCTCCCTCTTATAGCTTACAGGTGGCTCACCCAAGCTTTTGAGGGAAGGGTGGAGTTTTGTCGTATAATATAGAGAAAAATCAAATCCAAATTATCAATATGGATACATACCCGTAAGTTATTTTTTCAATCTCCTGATCAAAAAGCAAAACACAGTGCGTACCAGAGGACCTACAGAGCAAAGCAAAAAAAAACAATATTGAGCTTCTATTTCAAAGTTTCATAAAATAATTGCCTAAGGCCCACTGCATATTTGTACTTGTGAACAGTTATGGAACAAACATGGTGTGCTTAATGCCAATAAGCTTAGAGAATCCAATCTCAATATTTGTGAATACCTTTGTAATAAAACAAGTGTTAAAAACATTGAATGGGTTTGTAAAACAACTCTTTCAGTAAGACACTTACACTGTTTCAAAGTACTAAAAAAACATTGAGAATTAACTCAATATTTGCAATTATCATAGGTTATATTGGTATACTTTGCTCACAATTTTCCACTTCAAATAAACTTGTACTGTATAATCAAAAGATTGAAATGCATTAGAAATAATATTGTTTAAGTATGCGAGTGTGAAATTGCATCCATTTAAATCTCGCGCTCTATGTCTGAGGCTTGAGAGCTGTGAGTCTGCTCTACATGTGGCAAAACAAGATTTTATTCAGTTCAAATTATAGTTGAACTGAACAACGTCAAAATGTAATAAGGGTAAGTTGAACCCACACATATGCGCACTGAGGCGACGGTGGTAGAAGGGACAAAACCCTGTTGCTACCAAAAAAAAAAATAGAAGAAAAAATTGAGCTCAAAAGCCAGCAGCCATGGACAGCTAGCAGATGAGCTCTGGGTTCCCACATTATGAATGTTAAGGTGATGAAAAATGGTAGATTTGTGGGATGTGGCTTGAAATGACAACGTCAAAATGTAATAAGTGTAAGTTGAAGCCACACATATGCGCACTGAGGCGACGGTGGTAGAAGGGACAAAACCCTGTTGCTACCAAAAAAAAAATAGAAGAAAAAATTGAGCTCAAAAGCCAGCAGCCATGGACAGCTAGCAGATGAGCTCTGGGTTCCCACATTATGAATGTTAAGGTGATGAAAAATGGTAGATTTGTGGGATGTGGCTTGAAATGACAACGTCAAAATGTAATAAGTGTAAGTTGAAGCCACACGTATGCGCACTGAGGCGACAGTGGTAGAAGGGACAAAACTCTGTTGCTACCAAAAAAAGAAGAAAAAATTGAGCTCAAAAGCCAGCAGCCATGGACAGCTGTTTCTGCCTTGTTATAGTTGATCTGAGTTCACTTAACTAAAATTAGGCGATGCAGTCCAGTCCGGTCCACGTTTTGTACCTGGCTATAGCATACTGAATAATGATAGCTCTCATAAATTTATCCAAACTACAGTGTGTCTCATCTATCTCATAACTGGATGTTGATTAAACACAGTTTCTGTAGTATATTTTGTGTAAGTCTACATGATGTAGAGGTTATTAGAGATGGCGGCTACGTTCTGGAGGTGCTATTAAAGTGTTGTGTTTAATCTGTTTGCATCGAGTCTGTGTTTCATCGTGAACACTACAGCTGGCGACGAGGATGCAAAAAAAAGTGTAAAGAATATCTGGAGCAAACATGAATGTGAGAGATTTCGACATTGGAGTAATTCGGCCGTTTGATGTTAACAGTGATCCCAGTAGCGTGGGCAGCGAATGGAAACAATGGCTTCGGAGTTTTCAGTTATATGCGGATGGTAAAGGACTTATTATAGTTCCTGATAAGGAAGACAACAAGACACAGCGACGAGCTCTTCTTCTTCATTGTGCTGGACCGGATGTCCAAGATATTTTCGATGTTTTACCGGATACAGGAGGTGCGAAGGATTACCAGAAAGCTGAAGATGCTCTAACCGGACATTTCGTTATTCAAGTTAATATTCCATATGAACGGCATTTGTTTCGAGAGATGGTACAAGCTGAAGGCGAAACAGTCGATCAGTTTGCTGTACGCTTGAGACGCAAGGCCCAGCAATGTGATTATGGCGAGCAAATGGAGGCCCAGCTAAGAGATCAGATTGTCTCGAGGTGTCAGTCTGACGAGTTACGCCGTAAACTTTTGGAGAAGGGACAAACTCTCACGTTGAAGAGTCTACAAGACATCGCAGGAAATTACGAAGCAGTCAAGAGACAAACCAAGAGTATGAGTCGCTCAAATGATTCTGTGAACAGAGTCCGTGATGATAGAAACAAAAGATACGATGACAGAATGGGCAACAGCAGAAGGGGAAATTTCCAATCAGGTGGTGAATGCTGGCGATGTGAAAGACGTGGCCATTTTGCCAGAGACCCTCAGTGCCCTGCAAAAGGAAAGACCTGTTCCAAATGTTTTCAGATGGGAAATTTTGCAACTGTATGCAAAACCAGGGGTGACCCTCATTTCCGATCTGGAGTGCGGTACATGCAAGAGGTAGAAGTCGAAGAAGATGAGGATGAGTATATTTTTGCAGTAGCTGATGAAGAAAGCGGACAAGGAAAAGTTACAGTCAATATTGGAGGAATCCCAGTGGGAGTGATTATTGATTCTGGATCCAGTGCAAATGTAATTGACCAAACATTGTGGGAGGAACTTAAGAAACAACATGTCAAGTGTGTATCGAAGAGAAGCACAAAGAAACTGTACGCCTATGGAGCAACAAGTCCACTGCAAGTTATTGGAACATTTACAGCCGATCTCAGTTTAGCAAACAAGTGTGTATCAGCAGAGTTCACAGTCATACAAGGCCGAGGAGAACCACTCCTTGGTAGAGAATCAGCTACGAAGCTAGGAGTCCTCAAGCTGCAAGTTCCAGGAATTTCAGTGAACAGTGTAGTTGACCGTAATGAACTCATTGCGAAACACCAGGCTGTGTTCGAAGGAATCGGAAAGTTGAAAGACTATCAACTTAAATTGCACATTGATACCAAAGTTCAGCCAGTAGCCCAGCCATTATGACGTCCGGCATTCAGCTTGAGAGAGAAAATTGAGAAGAAACTTGATGAACTGTTGCATGAAGACATCATTGAGAGAGTGGATGGTCCAACGCCATGGGTGAACCTAATTGTTGTGGTGCCAAAGCCAAATGGTGAAGTACAATTATGTGTAGATATGAGGTGTGCCAATAAAGCGATCATTCGGGAAAGACATCCAATTCCCACAATTGACTTAGTGCTGAATGATATGCAAGAAGGAAGTGTCTTCAGCAAACTTGACCTGAAATGGGGCTATCACCAAATTGAGCTCAGCACTGAATCCCGTGGCATTACTACGTTTGCAACCCACAAAGGTCTATTCAGATACAAACGGTTAATGTTTGGGATTTCTTCTGCACCCCGTTTGCGAGTCAGCCATATGAAGTGGTTGACAAGTGCGGCAACAGTGTTCTGGTTGAGTCACCCGATGGAGTCCAATATAAAAGAAACACTACTCATGTGAAACCTTATCATGAAAGAGCCAATGCAGAACAATTACCAGAGGAGTTGTCGACATCCCAGGAGGAGAAGGATGGTAGGTCGCAGTTGACCAGGCAGATATGGAACAGAGCCAAAAGGATGAGTCCAAGCAGATGTTGGAGGACGTTCCTACCTTGAGGTCTCCCCGGCCAGTGCGCACGAGATGCACACCGAAGAGATTCGATGACTATGTTATGGGATAAACTTTTATGACATTGAACTTCAGTTTGACTTGATCTGATGACTTGTTCAAAAAAAAATGAACTTTGTTAGAACTATAATTCGTTAAGTGTTGGAATGGTTGTGTTTTGCTATTCTGGAAAAAGGAAGGGATGTAGTATATTTGGTGTAAGTCTACATGATGTAGTATGTTTGGGGTAAGTCTACATGATGGAGAGGTTATTAGAGATGGCGGCTACGTTCTGGAGGTGCTATTAAAGTGTTGTGTTTAATCTGTTTGCATCGAGTCTGTGTTTCATCGTGAACACTACAGTTTCTTTTAATTTTCATTTTGTTGTGATTGGTTGTCATGTGGTCTACTACTCACGTGCCATGTAGTTTTACTGGAATAAATGATGTTTCATGGAGGACATTGCGTACTCTTTCTACTCATAACATGGTACCAGGATCTCATAAGAACTGAGCTAATTTTTACCTTGAAGTACGGCATGGAACGTATTGAACCCCATTGGAGTTAGATATCGATAGTCTTAATCTCAGGAAGCGTGGGAACTGTTTCGAATATCGAGTGGCCTTCATGAAAAGGACGATGCCATACAGATAGCAACCATTCAAAGCATTCTCAGAACTAAGGCAAGACAAGTGCCGAAAACCCTACCAAATGTTCCTGCAGGCATCACCGAGAGAATTGTTGGAGGCATTTTGGAAGGTCTTGAGAGGTATTGCGTTCCCCGCAAAAATACTACCTACAAACGATACATTTTTAGAACGACAACCCAAGAAGACTGCACGTTTGACGTATTTGTTACAGATCTTAGAGGAAGGGCTGAATACTGTGATTTTGAAGTAATAAAGGATTCCTTAATAAGAGATCAAATTGTGGTCCGCATAAGCGATCCCAAGCTGCGTAAACGTCTGTTAAGAGAGATGGATTTGACACTTGAGAAAACAATAAAGCTCTGCAGAATTACGGAACAATCCAAGGAACAATCAAAAGTCTTCAAATCACCAGCTACTTGAGAAGGCAACATTGACGTTGTAAATAAGACACAAGTACCAATGGAAACAGAAAAACAGAAAATCAACGATCCGGGGAGAAATGCAAATTCTGCGCATTGTCTCACGTTCGAGGGAACTGCCCAGCCTATGGAACAACATGTCATAAATGCAACGGACGAAACCACTACGCTCGCTGCTGCCTTAAACCGAAGAGTGGCACAGAAGAAAGATGAGTTCATCACATGGAAGTAGAAATAAACGAAGAAAATCAACGATCTGGGGAGAATCATGAAATGCGAATTCTGTGCATTTTCTCACGTTCGAGGGAACTGCCCAGCCTATGGAACAACATGTCAAATGGGCGAAATTACTACGCTCGCTGCTGCCTTAAACTGAAGAGTGGCACAGAAGAAAGATGAGTTCGTCACGTGGAAGGGATATAGCGAGTTTCGCCCATAACAAGTTTTGCCCACATCGTTTCCCCCAGAACGTGAATGGTTTCGCCCAGAAGTAAAACGTCTACAATCTAACTCAAAAAACGTCAACCTAAATGTGCGTATGCACAGAATGAAGGTTTTGAAATGAACACATTATCACTTTCACTGTTGAAACGTACACGGAATATAAGTTATGAATACGGATTCGCGAATACTAAAGAGAGGAATCAAGAGTTTTTAAAGATTGTATTTCTGACATAGGTAATGGCAACATATCTTTTGAAATGAGATTAAAACTAGTATAGTTCATGAGTGCGCGCGTGTGGAATAGCTTACTCCGACAAAAGCATGCAAGTTTTCACTCTATTGTTTCCAAAATGAAGTCAAATGTAATTTGAATACGAATAGCCATTGTGTTTTTAATTACAATTTGTTAACAAGTTCTATAAGATGTTGTTAGCCTTTTCTCAGTAAACATGCCGACCAACATGTCAATGTTTCGTAGATCATAGATCACCACACAAACCTGCCATACAAAAATTCTCGTCTCTCTCGTCCAAAAAAATGTCTTCCAATGACCATTGTATAACTTGCAAAGAAAACTGAAGTTTTCACCCTATTGTTTCCAAAGGGAAGTCAAATGTAATTTGAATACGAATAGCAATTGTGTTTTTAATTACAATTTGTCAACAAGTTCTATAAGAAGTTTTCACTCTATTGTTTCCAAAGTGAAGTCAAATGTAATTTGAATACGAATAGCCATTGTGTTTTTAATTACAATTTGTTAAGAAGTTCTATAAGATGTTAGCTTTTTCTCAGTAAACATGCCGACCAACATGTCATTAAAAAAAATACGCCCCTTTTCCAGTATAAAAGGGGTTAACGCCGATCATGAGAGTCATTCGATCATAGATCACCACACAAACCCGCCATACAAAATTTCTCTTCTCTCTCGTCCAAAAAAAATGTCTTGCAACGACCATTGCATAACTTGCAAACAACCTGTGCGACCCAGACAAGAAGCTCTTCAATGTGATGGTTGTCACAAATGGAACCACGGAGCCTGCAATACTGGCATGTAATTGATACCTCTTGTTTACGTATGTGTTTTTATGGGATCTGGGCCGGGTTGTTCAAAGTAATTTGTTGATGTTTAACATCCAAGTAATTTGTTTATGTTTATGTTAACATTTGATCACGCTTCTAATTTTCCTGCAATACAAGGGCTAAGTCAATTTTTTTTGTACCACTTATAGGGATATCAAGACAAGCATACCGTGCAAATGTTCAGACCGGGACAGAAGTAGACTGGTATTGTAAATCCTGTGCTGCAGAGTGGAGTTACATATCTGGAGAGCCTTTTGCTGCAAGCTCTAGACTGGAGAATTTGGACTCAATGTCTGCTATCTACGAGCCCCTCCACCCACCATCAATTGAGGTATCATGGGGACCACATCTTGGGAAGTTCTTGCAACAACAATTCGAGGGCAGCACTTTTGGTAAGTAAAATTTTATTTCGTAGACATGTATTGTAGGCCTATCAAGACAAAATTTTGAAAAGAAACTAAAATAGTAGAAATATTTCTTTTTGTGACAATTCAGCAACAGTTCATAAATTCAAGTTTGTAACGCAGACACTTCCCGTTCACAATTTTGAAAAGAATTTAAAATGGTAGAAAAATGAAAAGTTGTTGACTTCTCTGTGTTACTTTAATTTCAGATGGCACAATAGACCATTTTGAAGACTCGATCCAGGACCCAACTATCCATGAGTGTCCAGTTGGTGAATTCCCAGTAACTTACAAGATAGTGGAACAGGACTCAAGGCGGGGCAAAGTAAAATTGATAGACAGCAATGGATGCACATACAATATCAAGTCCCGAGGGGTGAACGTTGTTTACTGGCAGTGTTTGGTGAGGCCCAAAGTAAATCCCTGCAAGGCATTGGTGATAGAACGCAACAGTAGTTTCCAATCCAACAGCACCAGTCACAACCACCAGCCAGCTGCCGGGGCAGCCAGTGCTGCAGAGATCATGGTTGCAGTAAAGGCAGGGGCAATGAAAGATTTGTTCAAACCTGCACCAGCTACTGTTAATGAGGTAATTTAAATTAAATATTTTGACAGTTTTGGCACATTATGTTAAATATTTTGGTCAATATTTGGCCAATTTATTTATTTGCATTTTGAAAGCATAAGTTTATTTGTGTTTCCCGGAAAATTTTTCTCTCCCGATTATAGAATTTTGTCCCCTTTTCATTTTTATAGGTTCTCCTTGAGAAACTTGACGGACCATGTCCAAGCCTTTCAAAACCAAAGTTATTGGCACAAGCTGCAAACTGGCTTAGACAAAACACAAGGCCCAAAGAGCCAGTAGACCTGGATTTCAGTTTGGAAGAAGATCACATTCCTGATGGCTTCTTTAAAGAAGAATATAAAATCGTTCATGTTCGTAACAAAGCTTAGCAGCCTGGCTTTTCCAAGAAAAAACGGCCAGACGCCAGGGATTTTTCCCATGTATGAACAGAAAACAAAATTCGTCTCGAGTTTATGTCTGGCCAAAACAATTCTCGTTCTGGGTGAATTCTGAATAATATCTGAGTATCGGTCTGGGCGAATCGAGTTTATGTCTGGGTGAAACCATTCTCGTTCTGGGCGAAGCACCTCATGGGCGAAACCATTCTCGTTTTGGGCGAAGTGCCTCATGGGCGAAACCATTCTTGTTCTCATTATCGGCAAAACCCGCGGTTACCCGTGGAAGTAGAAATAAACGAAGTTTAAGGATCAGTGGAGGGACTGTACATCAGAGAAATTCAAGGTAGCAGTAAAAGGAACATTCAGTCAGATCTATTAGTCGATAACATTCCAATGAACTTCAAACTCGACACAGGTGCAGAATGTAATGTATTACCAAACCATCTGGCAAATAAGTTAAAATGCTCAGATAGAGCTAACGAGTATGTTACTTAAATTATTTGGGGGCCACAAGTTAGATGTTATAGGCAAATGCTACTAGGGTAAACACATGCAAGACCAAGGGTTCAACAACTATGGAGTATTATGTCATCAGGTATAATGTGAGACCCCTTCTGGGTTTAGAATCAAGCTTAGCATTGAACCTTATCAGCTTGAATGCCACAGTAGTAAGGCAGGTTCTCTGTATCAATGAGCTTCAACAAAAACCTAATCTTTTGGACGAATTTCAAGATGTTTTTCAGGGTTTGGGCTGAAAAAGGCAGTTCATATTGTCAAAAACTTACTTAGAAAAGCTTGCAACCTGAATGAAGGTCTTATGGAATATCACAACACGCCAATCAGTAATTTTCCTTATTCACCCAAGCAAATGATGTTCAGTCAGCAAATAAGAACAAAGCTTCCTGTCCACCCACAAGTCTTGGTCCCACAAGTGTCTTCTGACATTCCTGTGTTACTTGAGAAGAGTCAAGAAACCTATAAGAAAATACTATGACCAGGGCTCCAAACAGTTACCGCCACTCAAGGAAGGGGATAGTATAAGGTGTAAGAAACCGGGTGATAGAAATTTTTCATTTGCTGTAGTTAAGAGTGAACATGAGACTCCCAGATCCTATGCGATAACGGATGGAACAGGTACAGATTACCATAGAAATAGACACCAAATTCATCTTACCCAGGAACCTCCTATAAATATAAACGAGGAGCTAAGTGAAGAGTCGGAATCTGTAACAATGCAATCTGATCAGAGCTTGCCTATTGCAACTGAATCCAGTGCTGACTCAGAACCAACCCAAACCACCAGACAAGACACCTGGTCTAGTGCATCGCTCCACACGGGTTAGGTCTGTTCTGAGTTGGCACAAGGATTATGCCATGTAGAAATATTTTTAGTTTTATTAATATTTTAATACACAGTTGAGTTACTTGCTACTTATCACAATTTGTAATTTGTATGGAAACATTGAGTTGGCTTGAAAGGGGGAATGTTGTGATTGGTTGTCATGTAGTCTAATACTCACGTGCCATGTAGTTTTACTGGAATAAATGATGGTTCATGGAGGACATTGCTTACTTTTTCTACTCATAACACATTTAATTTTAGCTTATTTTTTATTTTCTAGTACTTGAAGGATATTTTCTCTGCAGGTAAAAGCTATTTGCTGCAAAACGTAACTGTACGTTCCTTTGATGATACAAAATTTGTAAACACTAACAAAACCGCAGTGGTACAAGAAGTAGAGCAAATTACAGATGTCAATACAAATACACCAGGCCTTCAAGAGAACCACCTCACAGGACTGTGTGTAGGAATAGACAAAGAAAAAATGTCATGCCTTGCCTGCAATCACTCCCTTCCAGCTGACCTTATTAAGGAACAAACCCTAGTATGTCCACACTGTTAAACACCAAAACTTGCATGTCATGTCCTTATTAAAAATTGACTAGGGAATGCACAGTTACACATGTTTAAATTATGCAGTGGAAAGCTATCTTCGAAAAATAAACCACCCATAGATGATTTAAAATTGTTTTAACTGAACGCTGGGAAACAAGATATGATTGTAGACAAAATTGCAAAAATAATAGCTCAGTATCTGTAAAAATGTATGCTTTTCAGTAAAGTCAATTTTGAACAAATTTTGTTCCATATCCTCTCAAGCTTCCCAGAGAATCAAGTTGTTTGGTTAAGTTAGTTTTCATGGAGGATCAAGTTGTTATGTTAGGTTAGTTGCCATGGAGGATCAAGTTGTTTGGTTAAGTTAGTTTTCATAAGGGATCAAGTTGTTTGGTTAAGAAATATCCCCAGTAAAAAAAAATTGGTGATCACAGCGTGATCACAGATCACGCCCATGATCACACCCGTGATCACTCTCTTTAGTGTGATAGGAGTGATCACACCCGTGATTATTCTGTTCCCAAACTTGCAACCGTGATCACCCTGACTGGAAAGTCACATTCACTTTCCTATGAGCAAAACAAGACGACGTAATATGGACTTTGTGAAGGCAAAATGAGGGATATTTAGGTATTGTTTTATGGAAAGCTCGATATTATCAACTGTAGTTGATGTTTGCGCAACATACATGAATGAAATGAAATAAATTTTAGTTGCGCACTGTTTTTTGATTTGTATAAAAAAATGTAACTGCGTCGTCAGTTGCCAAGTTTTTCATAAATCCAAAGTGTAAACTATTCAATTTAGGTTCTTAAAAAGTCGCAATAGGTTAGCTTAATTATGTTCTCTCAAACAAACACTTAATTAAAAAAACCAACAACAACTGAACAGGAAGAGATAAACTAAAACATTCTTAAATTTTATCTCAAGCTCTAATAGCAGCATGAAGAAGTGGATTTCAGTTATCACGAACCAGTACAATCTACTTCTACTTTATGAATTGATAAAGCGTAAGACGCATCACATCAACTTTGTAACCAGTCACTTGAACGATCACGAGAGCTACTCGACTGAGATTCAAGTGTTAATTATGTTTAAAAAATTACGTGCTCTCGTTTTTCTTCAAGCAGCATATTGGGATTTCAAACACGAACAACTAACTGCAGAAGTGTCAACAACTCGCTTACAGTCAGTGTTGAGTGATGTGAACAAAAATCTAAATTTACACCCGCCAACAATGCGTAAACAACTGTAACTTCGCCAGTGACACGTTTAGTGTACATAATGCTAGGATGCCTTGTAGACTGAATGCAAAGGCACCCTACTAATAGGCGAAATTCCAAAAGAAACAGATTACGCATAAAGTCCTGACAACCGAAGCATGCGTATTTCAGTGATAATCTGATTGGCCCTTAAAGTTGATGCTTAGACTGAACAATTGCGTGATGCATAACGTTACAACTTGCCATACAATCTGCATTCAAATGTTATTTAATTATGCTCAGTTATGTTCGGAAAGCGAGAAATGATCCATGCATCAGTTGAAATGTCAATAAAAACACTTTCGTCGGATTTGTTCAACAGATATTATCACAGGTCCACCAAAACGTGGTTTAACGTAAACGTGATGATTCATCGCGATAGTTCGCATAGTTTCGCTCTATAGTTGTTATTCCACTTCACCCATAATTAGGTCGTTACCTTAGTTACACCCTCGCTTAGCCTTGTTGTCAGTTGTACACCGGCTCACTGTTAATAAAGTGTTTTGCGCACAGAGTTTCGTGGCGGTAGCGTTATGGTTCCAAAAGAACTCACAACGGACGTCTCAGTGTTCCTACTTGATGTTGGTCATCTCTCTGAAAAGCCTAGCCTGATTTTTGAGTTTAACCGAAGCTACGACTTCCCACAGAGCGCAGAAGCAATGGTCGCTTACTTCGAATGAGACTCTCACTTCGATCGAAGCTTGGAAGAACAACTTAAAGTATATCCTGTCTCTCGATGCTAACTTTGCCGACTTTCTTACCGATGGCTCGTCGTGGGGAAAGAAAACGAATGCTTCACCTCTTCGTGGTTTCTCCAATGATCCCGAATCTGTTCGCGTGGCGCCAAAGTTAGCATCGAGAGACATCATGGTGAGGCTCCCGTTTCTGATGAAGAGCTCTCTCCATCTCTCGACAATTTCATCGCCTTAACATGGGTGCATGGATACTTGATGTTGGTCGTCTCTCTGAAAAGCCTAGCCTGATTTTTGAGTTTAACCAAAGCTACGACTTCCCACAGAGCGCAGAAGCAATGGTCGCTTACTTCAAACGAGACTATCACTTTGATCGAAGCTTGGGAGAACAACTTAAAGTATATCCAGTCTCTCGATCCTAACTTTGCAGACTTTCTTACCGATGGCTCGTTGTGGGGAAAGAAAACGAATGCTTGATCTGTTCATGGTTTCTCCAATGATCCGGAATCTGTTCCTGCGGTGCGAAGGAGAACAGCAGCTCAAAAGACAGCTCACTTGGACATGATGCTCGGCCAAATAGCAAATTACGCTGCAATCATTTCCAGGAACTCTATCGTAAAGAATTCTACTTCTATTAACAGCGTTTGGCAGACTATCCATCAACATTATAGCTTACAATCGACAGGTTCCCATTTTTTGGACCCTGCTTACACTGCTTTGAAGCCCGAACAACGTCCCAAGGACTTATTCCAATGCTTGATGGCCTTTATTGAAGACAATCTCCTCTCCGCGTCTAGCGGTATCACTCATCATGGCGAGGCTCCCGTGTCTGATGAAGAGCTCTCTTCATCTCTTAAGAATTTCATCGTCTTAACATGGCTGCTTTTATTACATCTTAGTCTCCCTCGGCTCGTTAAATAGCGTTATGGAACTGAATTGCGGAGAAGAACTCTAGCCTCTGTCAAGCCTGAGATTTCTCAGGCACTCGAGTCTCTGCTTGACGAGCTTCATGCCAGTGACGAGTCAAAGGTCCTACCCTCTGCACCACCGGAATGTCGCCCGCCCATCGCAGACCTCCACCTAAACCGCGCGTCGTTAGCTCTTGCTCTCTTTGCCAGCAAGCCGGTCGCCGGGATTTCCATTCTCATTTCTTATTTAGTGAGGGATTTCCATTCTCATTTCTTAGCACTTAGCTGTGCGTTCTATTTCCGTTGACGATGTGCAAGCCTCCCTGCCTTTCACAAGCCACTCTGCCTGGCTCCAACCGCAGTTGGAATGTCCTGATCTTAGGCGAGTACACGCACATCTTAAGCAAGGTACACGCCCGTTGAAGAAGTTGACGAATATCAAAGACGTCAAGTGTTAACTGAACTTGGTTTCCATCTCTCGCAATGGTCTCCTCCTCGTGAAGCGTGATGAACCTTTTGCCAAGCCTCGCGAGTGTATCGTCATCCCTCGCCCTGTCCTAGATGGCTTCCTTTCTGCCTTACATGTAAAGCTCAACAATCCTTCCCGCCACCAAATGAAGCTGGTTATACAGCGTTACTTGTTCGCGTTAGACCTCAACAAATCCCTGGATTGGTGCTCCCTGTGTTGCCACCTTTGCTCTTCCCTGAAGAAGGTCCCTACCAGCCTTGTCGAGCAGTCTACCTCTGATCCTCCAGATGGCATCAGTATTTCCTTCGCCGCAGATATCTTAAAGCGCTACCGCCAGCTGATACTTGTCGTCCGCGAGACAGCAACTTCTTTCACCGCTTCGTGCCTCCTGGATGACGAGCGCCGTGAATCTATCGCTCCGGTCTCCTCCGACTGTGCCTTGAACTGCGACCTCTAGCTGCCCCTCCTCCTGTCATAAGAGTGGTTCCCGCTCCTGGCTTCGCTTCCCTGGCCCATGACGCAGCTCTTCGGCAGTATGGTTTTGTTGTAGAGGTTGGTCACATTAAAAATCCAAACAAGAACCCCGTAGCAGAGAAATGCGTTGCCGAACTTGGTGATGAGCCTCTCCGCATTTGTCCTGAAGTGGTCCGATTTCCCTACTTACCTTGGCTGTGGCGACTGCCAATCTCAATACCCATATCCGTAACAGAGGATTGTCCGCCCGGGAGATCTGGCTCCAAGTTCACTACCTCGCAGATTCCTTTGTCCGACCTAATTCTTCCCAAAGCAACACTCCTTATGTCTTGAGAACCATCCTGTCAGCGAAACATCGAAAGCCCCCCGCTGCAGTTCCCGCACACCCATGCCTGTGCAGGTTGGCGATCTGGTATACATCACTTCTGACGCCTCTAAGACCCGCGCACGTGATCGTTATCTCGTGGTCTCTGTTGACGGCCTCTGGTGCAACGTGCGTAAGTTTGTTGGTTCCCAGTTACGTTCCACCTCATACGGCATCAAACTATCAGAGTGCTATCGTGTTCCGGCCCTAGCAGATCCCTCATCTAAGTTGCCACGTCGTTACAGTGCTGTTCCCTACCCCAGCAGCCTCGACGCTGAGGAGCTAGCCCCCACACCAGCCTCTCAAAGTCCTCCCAAAGTTTCCTCGCCTACTCCTGACGTGCTTTCAGCTCCACCAGTTTCTTCACTCGTTCCTGAAGAGCTTTCTGCGCCCCCAACCCCTCGAGCTGACACCTGCCCAGCCTCTTTGCCTCTTTCTGATGTGCATACCACTACACCTGACCCTCAAGCTAATACTGCTGACTCTGATCCGCCCGCTGATACAACTGATTCTGAACCGTTTCCAGTTGACCCCGAACCGTTTGTGAGCCCTAGGCCACGTTGGTCTGCCCAGCTTATCTTCAAGACTATGTCACTTAGCTTAGCCCATTTTGTAATTATAGCGGAGCTCCACAGCGGCTCGAAGAGCCGCAGAGCGGAGCCCCATAACTACCGTGCGAGGATAGAAATTGAGAAAACCATGCGTTTGAGTTTTCATGGTCATCGTGGCTAGCGGCATGGCTAGCGGCATGGCTCGCGGGCGCGTGCGCCTAGCGACGACGACGACGACGACGTTGCCCCAACATGGCGGCCATAGTCATCCGGGATATTTAGAAGGTCTTAAACCGAAACGAGGCTTTGTTTTTCGCGCGCTTTTCGCGGCTTGCCGCGGCTACACAACCTACAGCCAGCAGTCTACAGCAGTCTACAATGTTTTGCTGAAGAAACGGATTATTCATAGCGGTTTTGGAGTAAACATTTTCTTCCTACAAGTTTTCAAGCGTTGTTGGAGGGACATAAGCATAAAGCTGAGCTCTTCCTACAAGTTTTCAAGCATTTTTGGAGGGACATAAGCATAAAGCTGAGTGTCTATTTTTCATTTGTTAAAGAGCTGCCTAGCTGCTTTTGGTGTTGCTTTAAAACTATTATAATTTTGCTGACCAGGTAATGGTTCGTCCGTTGAGTCGCGAGCTAGATGTTTTTTTTTTGACGATTTATTTCAACTATCAAATCTTCTTTAAGTAGTTGCGTACACCAGGCATATTTAATAACTTTAGTGACAGCATTTTCAATGTGCGAGGGTCTGTGTGAGGAGCTCCGCTTTTAGGCTTGCCTAAATCTTTAATATTAATTCGATTAGCTCGTGCCTCAAGTACCTAGTTTATTTCGCGTTCACTTTTGCCCCTCGCTTGTAATATAGCTTTGCCTCGCCCTTCGCTCGTTGTTTTGCTTATGTTGGCGGAAGGAAGAAGTCACGCCATAGTTTGTATAGTTTCGCTCTATTGCTGTTATTCACACTTCGCCCATAATTAGGTCGTTACCTTAGTTACACCCTCGCTTAGCGTCGTTGTTAGTTGTACACCGGCTCACGGTTAATAAAGTGTGATTTTCGTTCCAACTTACTGGCGCACAAGCCGCTTATGGTGATATCTTTGCAAAACAGCACTTAATCGAGTTCGGTCATCATCACTGAGAGAGAAGGAATGCAGTCACAGTCACGCTTGTTAAATCTGACATTGTCAAAAGTTTCCTCCAGTTTATCGCAAACGCAGATTGCTTTACTATTTAGTTTCAAAAAGAGCTTGACTCTTCCATAACAAACAGCAAAATTTTCAGTATATTCTATAACAGTTGAGTTTGTCTTCCATGTTTTAGCAAGAAAGGAATAGAATTTTTGACCCTCATCACTCTCAAATCGACGAGAAGCCTCAACTTCATAATCTTTCGGCCATCTGTTAGTAATTACATGTACCTTTACCAGGGTCAAAATGTTGCTGTCGACCTTACTGTGTTTCCCGCAGAGGTAACCCCCTTCTACCCTGGAAGATGTTTTGTAATTGCTTTTGGAATAGCCAGTAAGACGTCTTATCAAACGTTTACTATATTTGGGAACATTAGCGTTGGCCAAAACGTCTTTAGTAAAGTTAGATACACCAAAACAAAGTCAAATGGCGCAACCGATTTGTTCCATCGCATGATGCGTACCATGCACAAGGGGTTTGATGACGGCATTCATACCTTCAAAGGCAAAACCGTTATATGCCCATATCGGTCCTCTTCTTGAGACATAGTAGGCAAGATGCTGCAGAACATTCATGGTGCATTTTGTTGGTCTATACAGAATTCCCATTAAGAGAACGAAGCCTTGTAACATGCTGTCGGCACTACTTAAATCATCATTCACAATGGAATCACTACAGAGTCTTTCTGACGGAAATAGTTCAAGACATAAAATTACATGTGGCAGCGAGAGCGCGAGGGTGTGTTAGCGAGATCGAGCGAGCACACGAACATTGTGAATTGAAAAACTATCGAACATGATTAAATATTATGTTAATGGAAATTACTTCATTCCTGACATAAAGTGGCACCTCTGACGGGACTGTGAGAACAATTTAGTGCAATCATGGAAAATTTGGAAAAGGAGATCAAGACGAAGTTGAAGTTGCTGGAGTTCACTAAAGGGAAATTCATCGTGCAAGGGAGCGACCTCGATGGCCTGGAACGACAGAAGACTATGGTAAAGGCGAAGGTAACCGAAATCCACAACCTCAAGGTAAGAGTTATCAAGAAAAGAATTGGGGATGGGGATGACTTTGGGGAAATTGAGCCTGTGAGCCACAAAATAGAGGAACATGTGTTGGCATACGAACTGGCTATATTAGAGCTACATAAAGCGATAAGACGCATTGAAAATGAAGAAAAGGAAAAGGAGGAGGCCGCAGCTGCAAAGGCCAGAGAAAAGCGATTTCAGGAGGAACTGCTGCTAGAGGAAAAGAAATGGGAACAAAAGTTTAAATTTGAGAGTAAAATCGAGGGGAGTGAACGGGCGGTAACCACAAAATTACCACGGCTTGTCATATCACCTTTTAGTGAGATGCCAACAGATTGGACGAGGTTTGGGGGGAGTTTGAAGCAGAAATCGACCCGTCCAAGATTCCTCACATTTCTAAATTCTCTTATCTTAAAGAGCTACTTTCACCGTCCGTAAGAGCGTTGGTTGATGGGTTACCGTTTATGAAGGAGGGATATGAGCGGGCTAAGAACATCTTGAAGCAACGATACGACAAAACAAGCGCAATAGTTAATGCACATGTCAGTAACATTATATTCCTACCTGTCATTATTGGTTCCAACCCTAATAAGATCAATGAGTTTTATGAAAAGCTTTTGCAAAGCATACAAGCCTTAGAAACCCTGGGAAAGATAAGAGAAGTCAATGGTTATACCAGAATGACACTTGATAAACTCTCGGGAATCAGAAGTGATCTCTTCAGACTGGACGATGATTGGGAAAAATGGGATTTCCCAACACTCGCGCAAGCCCTTCGAGGGTGGACACAAAGAAACCCCCCTGGAGAGCAGAAAGATGAAGAGAAGCCACCGATCTCCCTGCGACTAAAACCAAGCAAATCAAAAGCCTTTCCAAGCAAAACAACAGAGTCCCAACCTGTCCCAAAAGCTATGTGTTTACTGTGATTCCAGTGAGCATAGGTCAGTAGATTGCACAGAAATAACTAGTGTTAAGTGGCTATTTCTAACTATGGTCAACAGGTAAACCGATACAAAAAAAAAAACAGCAGTTGCTACATCTGGAATTATTTTAGATTAACATCCCAGTACTAATTTATGTCAAACAATACAAATAAAGAGTTCATTTTGTTTACCTTGTCTCGAAAATGGGTTGGAATAACAATTTATACTTTACATTATCATGACATTACAGAAATCACAACACCCCCGGATAAAGCCGGAGCTCACAAGGACAAAATGGCACCCGCTAGTAAATCCAAAGGTATGATACGCTCTTTGATCTACTACGTTTTTAAAAAGCCCATTAGCTCCCTACAATTGTATCAATTTTTTTCGAAAAAATGACAAAAAACTTTGCAGTGTCAGAGCCAAAAAAAAAAAAGAATCGAAATTGTGCCCTGACATCGTATAACTTACATGTAACAGCCATTTCAAATTTACTCTTGGCCACAGTGTCCAAAAAAGTCAAGTCGACCTTCCTGCGAAAAATTCCAAACTGCTCCTTACTTTTCGACAGCTGCAAAGCGAATTCCTCCAATAAACAAACAAAAAAGAAACAAACTGACGTTGATGTCGCAGAACGTAATGTTCACCCATCGTTCAGTTGGTCAATTCTGAATGATCGCCAGCAAATCCAATCTAATATGTTTAACCTTCGAGGATGACTATCAAAATTGTGACTCTGTCAGATTATAGAATGAAAAATGCGAATAGGGCCTTTGATTTAAAAGGTCACCTAGCAGTGACTTTCAACTTCAGTGACTTTCAACTTTCAGATATTTACCAGATTCCAAAGTTTCTGCAATTTGTTTCGGCCTTAAAAATGACTGAAATGCTTATCCAGGTTCTCCTTTCCTGTTTTAAATGAATTTGGTGGCACACAACGACAAACGGAGTACTTTTTTCTCTGCTTAAGAATCGTGTAATAATTGAGTAAAGCATCGCAAAAGAAGCTAAGACTTCAGCAGGTTCAAGGACCACATGGTTGTGGAATCGACGACATTTTTCCCATTATGGTCGTTGTTTCACGCTTGTCAGAAAACAAGACCACGGTTACGTAGCCAAATTTTATATGGCCCTGCATAGTTTTATAAAATGACTTTCATTGAGAATTAGAGTTGGTAAGTAGTATCCTTGTACAGTTTTTTGAGTGAAATTAAGTGTGAGGGGCTATACATGATATCCTTTTTTTCTAATTTTCCAGGTATTGATCTGGAAGAGAGAATGAAAATCCTCCAGCGTCAGATGTGACTGGTGGCCAACGACATTAAGAACATGACCACACTTGTAAGGAATTTTGCGAGTTAAAGAGCATGCACCTAAAAGCTTTACAAGGCAACACCAGAACCAGAAAAACTGTCCCCTGTCCTTGCACCATTTGTACAAGCAGCACCAGACCCAGCCGGAAAACGTCTCTTTACGCCACCTGCACCAACTGTGACACCTGACGAGCGCTCAAAGAAACTGCCAGACCATGCCAAAGATACAAGCACCACACTAACGTCGCTAAAGCATATGAATGTTTCGCATGAAAATCCGAGTGGACCACCTCCAAATGTTGTTTTAATAGGGTCACCCAGCCGAGGGGTCTACGTTAAGAAAGAGAAATTGAAGGTAATCAAAACAAACCTGCCGAAACGATTTGCTCTGGGAGAGAAGAAGCAAAGGACGGAAGTGTCGAGGGAAAGGGGGAAAAGCTGTCCCAACTGGATCCCAACCGGCTCGCAGCTGTTCAAGAGGAAACAGAAAGAAGATTTGCCCAGAACAACACCTATGCGTGGCCCGAGATCAATAAGGCAATTGACGAAAAGTGTAGAATGGTCCGCAATAACCGGTGTTTTGTTTGGGCAGGAGTGAATGTGAATGTGAAGACTGACTAGGACATCACATTCCGTTATGAAAGCAACATTCAGATAAGAAAATAATTATAAGAGACTCAATCCGTTTACGACGATCATTTACTTTATTCACCTTTTTCTCGCTAGCTATATATACTTGTAGTTTTGATTCAAAACTGGAAAGCATTAATTGTCTCTGAGCGTACTTCAAATGTTATAAAATTAGAGCGTGATTATTAGGGTAATAGTATTATCTACGGCTACGGTAAATTAAATTCAAAGCCCCGTGATTGCCGCTTATAATGTCCTAATCATTCCCAGTGTAATTACGCCACCGTGGTTTAGTGCGTGATCACGGGTTATCAGCTAATCAAGGTGTCATTATCCACTTTGGTTATTCTGTGATCACAGGTCAAACATTTTTCTCCTGATTGCGCATTGTCATCACGCCAGTATACTTTCTACCGTGATCACAGCGTGACTGGTCAAAAGTTTTCTGATTACGACTAAATTTTTCTCTGTGATCATGGCGTGATCACAGCGTGATCACAATCAAAAGTTTTTTATCACGGCTACTTAAGTTGTTTCTGTGATCGGGTCAAAAGTTTTTACCCGTGATCACACATTGTGATCACGTCTATATTTTTACTGGGGATTGTGGCAAATGTTAAATTATATTTCAAGTTAAAGGAACACATAGTTCCACATGTTGAAACTGAAAAGAGCTCTATCTAGGAAAACACACTTCCATCTGCTGTTCGCAGATAAATCTATACCCAAAGATTATTTTTAAATTGTTATTACCAAAGGCAAGAACTATCGTACTTTGTGTTGTAAAATGTTGCTTTTCTATGGCTCGTAAGTACGCTTAAATTCCAATATTCTTGGTAGTACTGTACAGAATATTTTGCCTAGTGTTAGTTACACATTGCAAACGTCCAGTTATCATCGCCAGTAAAATAGTACACAATGTTCTTACTTACCCATTAATGTGCATCTCTCCTAATTGACGACCTAGAGATCCCTGCGTTAAAAGACGCAAACAACACGGTGGACATTGAAGCATTCTGGCGACAGATAGAACTCTTGATAATGACTCGTGGACTAAAAAGAGGTACCTGTACAAACCTATGTCCTTTGCTGTCTATGCGTCTAAAAATATTCTCTAGTCAGGTAGAATGAGGTAAAGGACAAGTGTTACAGCAATTATGACAATATTTATCCAGCACCTCTCTATATTCAGATCAAGTAGGAACCCTTACACGGTAAAACTAAGCTACTCTTTCTGGGCACCCTGGATTGACCTGAACTGTAGAAAAAGTGGCGTGGCTTATAACACTGAACACAGGAAGTGCCATCATACTTCTCCCCAAGATTTAGGTGCAGACAGGAATGACAAGTGTGACGATGAACAAGCTGCTCTCCAGACAACTCCTTTGGAAGAGGACTTATGGCAATGATGCACTTTGCTCAGGTAACGCAAAGTAATATGTACACTTCCATAATAAGTTCAGAGGACCGTTGCTTTTTAATAATTGAAAGTATCGAGAACGACGAACTTGTTATGCTTTTTATGTAATTGTCAAAAAGGAGACCCCTTCTTTGGAATCTTTTGATCTCATTTGAGGAATGTGCTCCGTAAACGACTTCATAAACCTATAACACAGGCTCAGATTACTAACTGCCGTAGTTGCTCCTCTCATTAAACTAAGTTATGAAATACTATTCAACATGCAACATATTTTTTACGATCGCTTATGTGTGTACCAGGTGAACACACTGCAAGCTATATGCCGCAATCACTGTTATGGCTGAGTCGCGGAAGAAGAAGTGTAGGAGGTGTGGTTTGGCAGATGGGCACACACTTGTCAATTGCCCAGACAAATGCAAGTTTTGCAGCGACTTGACTATGTGTTGCAATTGTTTAGATTCCAGTATAGAACGTGGAGTCATGGACTCTGAAACACCCAAGAAGAAGAGTGCGGACATGATACTGAGTACCAGTAAACAAGAGGCAGGAAACAGTGATCTGGACAATTGGTAAGACATAATGTTTATACCCCAATTCAAGATGAAAAAATCAAAACAAACATTTTAAAGCTTGTCACATTAGTATGATGATTTAGCGTCAAGGTTATTTAGATTTAAACAGACTATTTAAACAGACTAAAGAATATATGTATATACCTAAAATAGATAACAAACAAACTTGAAACAAAACAAATCAGTTACAAGGGACCATTCAGATAATCAATGGATATCCGTTCAAACAGGCATTTGTGAGTTAACTAGTTTGTATCAATTGTTTACAGTGTAGAGGAAACCAATAAAGCCACCAGTGAGAAGGCAGAGGAGACAAGTATGACCAAAAAGTTCAAACATATTCAAAGTGATCTTGCAGCTGCCCGAGAACGGATTCAGTAATCCGATGAACTGTACAAAAACAGGGAGACTGAGTATCAAGCTACCACAGCGGCAATGCAACAAAGAATTGAGGTGCTAGAAGGTATGAAAAAACAACTATCGCAAATGTATGTTTCTGTTGCTTTTTGTCAATTTTGCTTGCGCAAACCGTGGAAGCGGGGTGAATCACCGGGATGGTAGGAGCTCGAAACGCACAGAAATTAACTACACTCTTTTCTGTGTAGAAACAATTTTACAATCGATATTTAGGGAACAATAAAAGTTAGGGATTATTTGAGGCATGGCATTGGAAGAATGAAGCTTAAGTCAGTCCAGAGATATGAGTACGGTTAAGTTAGCATTTGCTTAATATATTTGTATTTGGCTATGTAGGGGGTGCAGGTGACTTTTCCGGGCAGAAATGGAGACGTGGAGGACGAAGATACCAAATTAAGTGAAACCGGAGATGAAGAACCAAACCCCGAGGAGCCAAAAAAGACAAGGACTCAAAGAATTACCAACTGAATATATTGCCTCCTTAACTTTACTATCGCAGATTGTCACAAATAACAAAAAATCTATAGGAAAGAGACATAGGTGGTGGGGAATGCTTAAGATAGTACGTCTCTTACAATAGGGTAAGAAAGGGGCGGGGGGGTCATGGTCATGTACAACTTTAAACAAAACTCACGTGTCACTTTTACTTGAAACAGCAGATTATGTTAAAAATTAACTAATTCCATTTCTGTTCTTGCTATTTTCACGCGTCACTCTCTAATTTTTGGCCTTATCACACATCACACATAAACCCTCTCCTACCCTCTTAGAAGTTATCTAAACAATTTCAACAAACTATTGCCGGACTACTATTTTTAACTCAAATAAAATACTAGAAACTTTATGTGAAAAGGGATAAGGTTTGGTAATACTTAAAACTTTCTAACTTGCTATCATGCAATATCGCCTGAATGTAAACGAGTATACGACTGCGGCTGCTAATTCTAGAAGAAAACTGATGTACGTGATAATTTGACAAATATCTGCCAAACATATCATTCAAAGTAGGTGAAGTTTCAATACTTCATAAATTGGGGAAATGAAAGGTAATGAATTCTGAATTAGGACTTTTCTTTCCAATATTCCAGGATTGGTCACAGGATACAATTTGCAAGGGATCCACAACAGATATCTAGGCGTTCTCGAAATAATGAATGATAACCAGTGCTCCCTTGTGGAGGCCATGCGACATTTCGGAGTCCCTCGAAACACCCTCAGGACTAATTCATTGGCATCTGTGAATTCAGGGTCCTCAACGAAGAAAAGTACAAGAGGGTGGTCCAATTTGTTACGGAAAGGACGGGTAAGACATTGGTAAGATTAATTCGAATCAAAATGCAGGGAAGCGCTAAGTGATTATTGCGAGGGAAAGCTTCTCCCTTTTTACTTACAGCAAGATTTTTATTTGGGGAAACAATTTTAAAAAATAATTTAACAAATTCATCAATTATCTTCATTTACCATATTTACTCTATCAAGCTCCAAGTTTGATTCATTTTGTGCTTTTTTTGGTGCGGGATGCTCCTTAGAGAGGGGAGCTTTTTCAACAACTGTCATATTTCTTGAAAAAAAAAACATTGATACGTAAGAAATTGATAACAATAGCTTTTTCAAACTGAAAAAGACTGTACTGTAGTTTCCGCAAATAAGTGCCTCAATGTTAGATGTGGCACTTATTCTGGGTGGGGCTCAAACGAGCAAATACAGTGATCTTATTGATTTTTCTATTGTCAGTTTTATTTATTTTTTCTTTTTGGTTATGACCCCTGGAACATCTGTTGTTATTAGGTGTTACTCGCTTTAATTCTTCGATGCTTTTCGGTGTTCAGTAGATGATAATGCCCGATCTTTTTGAGGTTGAAATCATAGATAAGTATTGCCTTGGCAACATCCTGAGGTAAAAAATTGGTTCTATTTTGATCTTTGGACCTATTCGATTCGATCTATTTCTTTACATTTTTCAATTTTTTGCTAAAAAATATCATGATTAGACGAAGTTATTTCTGACCATTACCATGGCAACTTGTAAAAATTTGAACAATTATTTATATATGCTAAGAAGACTGGAATACATATCCAAAATACGATTAACAAGAGACATGACTGAATAACAATAAGGTTGACAACTCAATAGCCAGAAATATTTAAAAGAAATGACCGTTTGACCTCTCCCAGCAAAGCAACAACAATGAACGTTAAGGGGCATTAATAAATGTACAAAGAGTTTTAAAAGGATCCTGGTAAACCACGGTCTTGCACGTATGTAACTAGAAATCCGCTATTTTCAGTTTTATTATCTTTGGGTTCTCTTTTACCTGCGTTTCTCCATCTCCATGAATCAAAGTACGTATCTTATGCGGTAATTTATGACAGGTATTTAGGCGTTCTCGAAATAATGAAAGATAACCAGTGCTCCCTTGCGGAGAACACGCGACATTTCAGTGTCCCTCGGAACACCCTCAGGGACTTCATTGGCATCTGCGAAGTAAGAATCACAGATGAAGAAACGTACGGAGGTCACCCAGGTTCCCAGTTTAACTCCAGTGTAAGCAACTCGAATAGCTTTTTTCAGATTGAGAAAAAGAGTGAAAAAAGTAATGCCTCCCGTATGTATTAAATGTTACATCCAACCCCCTTCTCTCTAGTTATGATCTTCCACCATGCCTCCTCCCCTCTGGTTTCCAACCCTGCACGCTAGGTAATTATTGCATAGTTCCTAATTATGTCTGTCTCTGTGGATAGTCTATACTTTAGCAATGTGCTATTAATAGATTAAAATTTTGGCTAGTAATTGCAGTTATGATTGAGAGGAAAAAGGCCTTTTTATTGTGTGCCAAGAAAATGTTTTAGATCACTAAGTTTTGGAACACTGTTACTTTACTCTACATTTAGTTTTTAGGCTTTAAATGTAGATCATCGTTATAACAGAATGCTATGTAATAAGGTTGTTGCACTCTTTTTGAAAACGAAAAAAAGTAACCAAAAATTGCTTTTGGAACTAACTTTGTAGCTACTAGTAAACTGTTGATTATTATTAATTACATATCCAGTTTTATATTGTACAAAACCATACCATACTAGACTCTGTCCCGGTGGGACGCGGGTAAACCTAATTTACATGAAATAAAGCGCCTAAGTGTAAATTAGTGCGAGAATGTTACATTCCGGCCCCTAAATGCAGAATACTTATAGCATTTAACAAACAATAGAGTAACATTAGCAGCCCGCGTTAAAATATAACAAACAAAAACAACAACAACAAAGCTTCTTAATGGAAAGCGACTAATAACAATTCCACTATAGCTAAGTGAGAAATAATGAGTTCAGTTCCTTGAAATGCTCAAAGAAGGGGATTCCCTTCTAAGTTCCATAACAAATCGTCCATCGCAATCATTCCCGATATCCCCGTAGTCTTTGGGCTTGAAAATCAGTCGAGTAAAGCCACACAGAAATCTAGCGTCCCCAAGTTGGAGCGGATAAAGCTAATTTAACCCGAAGAGGATAAGAGGAAGACAATTTTGTCGATTGGTCGCTGTAGGATCGATGCTTTGGTCTTCACGGTTCCTCTTCGAACTAACCCGTCTTTGGCGTTTCCTTGGACATCCAAAACACGGCCAAGCAGCCAGCAGCCTCGCGGGCAATTCGCATCAGCCACTAGGACGATGTCGTCAACAGCAAAATTTCTCCATGGTCGATTCCATTTTTGCCTTTCTTGTAGAGATGGGAGGTACTCCTTGATCCACCTTCGCCAGAAAACGTTAGCCAGGTATTGAACCTGTAGCAATAGCAAGTGATTTGGCGTTAGGGCCTCCATATCTCTCGGATCATCTGATACCTTTGTTATCGGTCTACCATTAACGATGGACATTACTTCACACATCAACGTTGCCAAGCCTTCATCGTCAAGAATCTGTTCCCTTGTAAGAGCGCCCATAACCTTTCTCACCGTTCTAATGCAACGTTCCCAAGCTCCGCCGTGATGCGAACCACCCGGAGGGTTAAATAACCATCTCACGTCTCGTTGCAGTAAGAACTCGCCAATCCTTTGTTGGTTCCAACCTGCAATGGCTTCACGTAGCTCCTTCTCTCCTCGAACAAAATTTCCGCCATTGTCGGATCTCACTTCTTCGGGTTGGCCCCTAAGAGCAATGAACCGTCGCATCGCGTTTATAAAGGAATCTGTATCGAGACTGTGGGCGACTTCCAAATGGATAGCTCTGATAGATAAACAAGTGAATAGGACACCATATCGTTTCACAAGACTTCTTCCTCTTCGCACAACGAAGGCCAAAGCAATCAATTCCTACAAATGTGAAGGGCGGTTTTTCAGGTGTCACACGGTCCGCGGGGAGATCTGCCATTTTCTGCTCTCCTAATGAGGCTTGCCTTCTTTTGCAATCGAAACAGTCGACCAACACGCTTTTCACAGCCGTCCTCGATTTGAGGATCCAGAACTTTTCTCGAATCAGGGATAACACGTGTTCCAAACCTGAATGACCCGACTTTAGATGGTAGTGACGCACGATCAATTCTACAACATAGTGCTTCTTAGGCAGGATAATTTGGTGCTTCGCAGAGTCTGGGATTGGTGCTTGATTCAAGCGCCCTCCAACATACAACAGGCCATCAATCTTTACTGGATCAAGCTTGTAAATCGCGCTCGATTTCTTGATTAGCGGTTTCTTCTCTTTGTTATTCTTCAAGCCATTGCTTTCGTTTTCCTTTCCTTTCTCTTTGAGACAGGATATCTCTTCTTGGAAGCTCTGTCGTTGAACGAATTTAAGGATTTCTTTCTCTGCTTTGTCAATCTCATCCACACTTATAGGTTCACCCACTTCAGAGGATTTTAGTACCAATAGCGAACCCCTGTTACACCTTTCGCACGATGCCCTCAATCTCTCCCGATAGCGCAAAACCCAGGCAAAGATCTTTTTAAGGCGAGACCATGATGAAAAATTCCCAAATATCCGATTCATGCTATTGATCCCATCGTCGGATACAGCGAAATGCGTTTGAACCTCTCTCTTGATTTCAGGGTCGTCATCAGGAATTTCTTTGACAGTGGTCGGTTGCGCAGGCCAACTTGACTCGTGCTGCCAGAGGAAGTCAGGACCATTTATCCAGCGATTCTTCTTAATAACAGTGTCTATTGCAAGACCTCTCGACGCGTCATCTGCGGGGTTTGCCTCTGAGCTCACACACTTCCACTGCGACGGTGAAGATCCATCACGTATGACTGCGACTCTATTAGCAACAAATGTATGAAACCTTTTGTCGTTGCTTCTAATGTAGTTGATTACGCAAGTACTATCCGTCCAAAACACGGATTCATATATCGGAAGATCGATCTCTCTTCGAATAATCTTGTCTAATCTTGATGCTAGGACAGCTGCTGACAATTCTAATCTTGGTAACGTTATAGACTTCAGCGGGGCAGTACGCGCTTTCCCCATTACGAAAGAACAATGTATTACGCCTTCATCATCCAGAGATCTGAGGTAAGAGACCGCACCATAGCCTTGTTGAGAGGCATCAGAGAAATGGTGAAGTTGCAGTGACACGGTTTTACCAAAGTTCTGCGGCTTGAAACAGCGATCGACCGAGAATTGCTCGAGCTTGGGTAGATCTTGTAACCATTTTAGCCAACGTCCTTTTTCTGCGTCAGGAATCGGGTCATCCCATTCCAGTTTCTTTCGACATAAATCTTGTAATATCACTTTGGCTGAGAAGATTACTGGGGCTGCGAAACCAAGAGGATCATACACTGAAGAGACAACAGACAGTAATCCTCTTCTTGTGAGGGGCTTATCGTTAACTTCAATCTTGAAACAGAACTTATCACTTTCTACGTCCCAACGCACCCCAAGAGCACGCTCTACAGGCATTTGACCATCGTTAGGGTCCTTGAATGTGCCGGCTCTCTCAGACTCGGGCAATGATTCAACCAGCTTGCGAGAGTTTGAGACCCATTTAGTTAAAGTGAATCCTCCCTTTTCTAGAAGCCTTCTGAGGTCAGCGGTCAGAGGGATAGCTTCATTTTCACCAGGCACAGACTTTAGGCAGTCGTCTACATAGAAGTTTCTTTTGACAGTATTAATGACCTCGAAATCGAACTCATGTAGGTTGTCCTCGGCCGTCTTCCTGAGGGCAAAGTTCGCACAGCTGGGAGAGGACACAGCACCGAATAAATGAACTCTCATCTGATACTCCTCGGGTCGACTTTCTAAGTTACCGCCTGGCCACCACAAGAAGCGAAGCACATGTGAATCGTCTGGACGTACGCGGACTTGATAGAACATAGACTCGATATCGGCCATGATAGCTATCCTTTCTCGCCGGAACCGAGTCAGAACACCGATAAGGGTGTTGGTCATGTCCGGGCCTTGTAACAGTACATCATTGAGGGAGACACCCCTGTACTTGGCTGCACAATCGAAAACCACACGAACTTTCCCAGGCTTCTTGGGATGGAAAACTGGATGGTGTGGTAAGAACCACTTAGCTTCATCCGGACGGCTTAATTGATAGTCCGGGGCCTTTCTAGCATAGGCCTTGTCAAGGAGGTTGTCTATGAAAGCCGAGTACTTCTGAAAGAGGTCTTGATCTCTGCTAAGTCTTCTTCGTAGCAGCCTCAGTCGATGTTCTGCCAAGAGTTTGTTATTCGGGAGGCAGAGTGGAGGACACTTCCACGGCAAGGCAATTTCATAATGACCTTCTTTAAGAACAGCAGAGGTTTCCATAATCGTCAGGGCTCTTCTGTCCTCAAGGGACGGCGCTCTCTCACTGCTAAGCAAAGAATCGTTGAGCTCCATATTGCAAAACCTCTGGAACTGATAGTCAAGTGCGGCGTCCGTTCGAACAAAGTTTGTAGTGCGTGTAGCTTGTCCGGTTCTGCCCAATGGGCCATTGATCGCCCAGCCCAGCAACGTTCTGGTCGCATATGGACCTCCATTCTGACTTTCTCTAACATCTTTCGGTTCCAGAGCTTTAGGTACATCGTGGCCTATTAGTAAACCAACATTAGCTTCTATTTCAGTGACATGTATTCCTTTAAGATGGGGCCACCTGTCGACATCATCTTGACTGGGTATGCTCTCTGAAGCTATTGGAAGTTTAGGTGTAGAGAACACGAGAGGTAGCTCAATGAAATTGTTTTCATCGAGGTCGAAAACTTCCAACTGGACCAATGCACTCTTTTTCATACTATTCTCTCTTTCCATCGTTGTCAGCGATAAAGTGGTGTTGATGCCTTTGATTCCAAGCTGCTTCATTAACTGATCGCTGCAGAAAGACGTGTTCGAGCCACCATCTAAAAAGGCATAAGTGTGTACCATGGTATCGCCGCCCTTGGCTCTTACTTTGACTGGCACTACAGGTAATCCCGTTACCGACGTTCCGGCCCCAGTAAAGGCACACCGCGACTCGCCCACATCTACGTAAGCACTCTGGGCTTCTATCTCTGGCTGCGTTTCGTTGCCAACTCGTGCTGCTGGCGGATGTAGAAAGGTTGAATGTTTGTCGCTACATCCATCCACCTTGCAAAAACTCGACTTTGGGCACGTTGAAGCATAATGACCTGGAATCAGACAGTTGTAGCAAAGCTCTTTCTCTTGTACAAGTTCATATCTATCACGGACACTTCTACTTCTAAACTCCTTGCACTGGGATAACCAATGAGGGGCTCTGCATAATGGACAATTCTGACTAGGGTTGCTGGACCTCGACTCCAAGACGTCATTAGCCACGCCCTCGTTTATGGGGTGAGTATTACTATTGGGATCATGATCATGGGCGTCTGCTCCAAACGAAGAGGCTCTCCAATTCATTAGTTTCCTTCTTTCGAGAACACTTCTGTTTCTCGGCTCACTGGAAATGTCTCCAAATATTGGATGCGTTAATACTTGAGCTTTCATCTCTACAAAACTTGCAATGTCAGCAAACGTTACCTCCCTTGCTTTCCTCTCCGTGATATCGTCGGCTACATCACGCCATTTTTGGCGCAAATTGAACGGAAGTCTGGCCACAACTTTCCTTAGACTATCCGGATTCTCGATCTTGCTTAGGTATCCAATATCGCTCAAGGTGTTCTTACAGCTTGTCAAAAGAACAGAGAACGACTGTAACGCTGTTCCGTCTTCAGCTTTTATCGCAGATCCATTAGTAACGCGATCGACATACGCAGAGGCAATCTTGTACGGTTGACCATAGCGTTTGGCAAGCAACTTGCGGGCCTCTTGATATCCTCTATCGGAATCCATTGCAAGACAACTGCGCATCAACTCCTGCACGTCGCCAGCTGTGTACTGCACAAGGTAATACAATCTTGAGCTAGGACTCGCCGTTTTTGCCTCAATCATACTCTCAAAGGCCCTGATGAAACTGCAATATTCGATGGGATCGCCGGTGAATGTAGGAACTTCAGGTTGAGGCAACGTTAGGGTCAATGTATGAAGCTGTTGTTCCTTTAGCAATTGTTGCACTTGTTGGTTTTGTTGTTGCTGGATGCTTATCATGTTACGATTCTGCTCTTGCTGCTGACGTTGCAACTCCATTAATTGACGAAATCCTTCTTCGCTAGAAATCGAATGCAGAGATTCTCTGTCCTCAACTACATTATGCTGCCTTCCGTTCGCATTTATCAGTTCAGACGCTGGACGATGCTTGTCCTGTGCACGAAGTTTCTGACTGACGTTAGACTCTTCGTTAGTTACCCTGAACTCAGATTTAACAGCAGGTGCAGTATTTCGAAATCCAACGTTTGCAACAAGCCCTGGAACACCCACCTCGGCTTGCGCGAGGACACGTTCTTCTGCTTCGGTTTTTGCAATTTCAGTCTGAAGAGCTAACTCTTGTTTTCTTTGTTGTAAGCGCAATTCTTCCTGTTGCAAGGCTTGCTGCTTTCGTAGCATAGAGGCTTCGGCTGTTAAGGACGCTCTCTTCGCCGCTACTGCAATTCTAGCACTGCTCACTGAGCTCCGCCTGGAAGATCTTGACCCTGACCTCGAACTAGCTCTTGATTTCTGTGACAAGCCCGCAACTTTAGGGAAAACTCGAGAATCAACGCAGCTGATAGAGTCGTCTGGGTTAATTTCCGGAAGGTCAGTAGCTCGCGGCGGTTGACTGAATCCTTGAATCCAATCGTCGATAATTCTTCTAGTGTCGTTAGCAAGAAGTATTGCAGTATCGTAATATTCATGCGAATCGTCGATCTCATTTTGGTCGACGAGTTGTTCATGGTACGCTTGGTGCGCTACTTTAAGTTTGTCTATCGCTTCATCCAACTCGGCGCGCTTACGCTCGAGGTCGCTTACGTCGCCAAGATCTAACATAATTTTTCTGGCTTCATTTTGCTTACGGGTGATTACTCCTTTGGCGGCGCTTCTGGAGGCCTTCAATAGAAAGATTGTCTCGTTCGCAACCGCAGATTGATCGATGGTAACATTTGGTTGTCTTATCCTTACTCCACCAGTCGCGCCTTCAGTGATCAAAGTATCTTCAAGATCCGCATTAGACATCTCAAACATCAAGGAAATTCTTCAAACAATGTTAGCGTTGCATTATGATAGCGAAATACTCAGCGGGAACTCCAAACATCGTACAACATTTATTTTCAGCTTACAACTACGAGTTTGACTGAAAGGAAAAGAAAGGCAACAAAATAAATATTAACAAAAAATCTAGCGGAATAAAACTAAGAGAAAACTAATGCACATGAACTTACAGAATATTTCCCGGATGAACAATGAATCGAATCGCCAGCAAGATAGCTTCAAAATTAATCCCATAACGAACGTTGTAGTCACACTGCTAACGGTTTTAAAAATCTAAATTTATGCGCACTAGACTCTGTCCCGGTGGGACGCGGGTAAACCTAATTTACATGAAATAAAGCGCCTAAGTGTAAATTAGTGCGAGAATGTTACATACTGTACAAATCTGTACATAGCTACGGCACTAGAAACTGTTCAGGCAAATAAAACTGCTTAAAACTACATATAAATAAACATAAATACATATATATTGAGATGCTAATGAAAGATTACTTGCAATGAAGTTTTTTTTTTTCATGCAACCTCCATTTAAGAAAAATGAACAGGGTATATTAAACAAAACGTTAAAAAAAAAGAAGTAATAAGGGCATTGGATGGAAATTCCAGCAATTTATTCCTTTTACCACAATAAGCCATCAAAGATAAAAAAATTAATAGAACTTATAAGAGACAAAGACGATAAAGTGGATCTTTAGATGCTTTAATGTTTGTATGAAATTATGTAAACAGCTGTAATGGGCTGTTGCCCTTGTGTTACAGGATAAAAGAAATGTCATCCTTGTTGGTCTGTTTTGCATTCATCTTTCATCTCATGTTGACATTTATTTGTTACATCGAAGTGTTTTCCACGTTTGGGCTTCTGAATTCTGTTCGTTACAAGGAGGATTTCGTTATATCGAGGTTCGTTATATTGAGGTTTTGTTCCATACATTTTACTGTAATCTTGGCCGGGCTGAAGAAAATCGTTCGTTATATCGAGGACTTCGTTATATAGAGGTTTGTTAAATCGAGGTTCCACTGTAATTGCTGTTAATTGTCCTCAGAACATAAGGGCTTATGGAGTTATATTGTTGCATCTGAGCGATCACGACCTTGTTTACTGTGTCTGCAAACTCAATTGGAAACGTGCACCTGTACAGACACGAACTTTCAGGAACTATGCAAATTATACCAAAAGTGAATTTTGCAAAGAATTGAAAAGCGTTAATTGGAACCCGGATAGCAGCAATCCCGAAGGGGATAAAAGCCCTTGGTTAAACAAAAGCATTAAGGCAGAGATGCGTCAACGTGACTACTTGAGGCCAGAAAAACAAATCATACGGAAGATTGGTCAAAGTATCATTACTACAGGAACTGTGCATCTAATAAGATCAAAAAAGCAAAGGCTTATTGAAGAAAGCGGGAATGACCACAAGACTTTCTGGCACGCTTGGAAATTGTTGCTCGAAATTGGGCCAGATTTGAAGTCCAGCTCTCACCAGTCCGCTTTTTAAAAATCTCCCGCAGTCATTTTTCTTTTGTGCAATGGGTGAAAATATACCAGGCTTTGACCGGTTTTGAAGGGAAATTGGCCCTAGTAAATAACTTTTTACGGCCAGATCCAAAATCCTTGAAGAAAAAGCTTTCATTTGGTGCCTCATTTATAGCAGTACACCCTGTTTTTGAAGAATAAGGCATTTCTCATGAAGCGCTTCGAAACCAAATTAATCCTAGTAAAATTTCGGTTCCAGTGTGGTTTGCAAAAGGATTTATTTGAGTCCCTTGGGGCCTATTTTTGGAAAAGTAAAACCATAGTTCCCTAGAAAAGGTATTTATCTTTCATTTTTGTCAAAAAAATAGTGAAAACTTGAAGAGCGAGAGTTAGGAACTGTACATCCCATTCTAGATGCATGGGAATCAAAAAGAACAATCCTCCGCGGAGATCTCCAAAGTGTTCATCAAAAAGTCGGTTTCCTCTTGGTGAATTGTCACGACAAAAAGCTTACCTCCGTGATGAATATTTATCAGAAAGTAAGAAGCTTTGTGCGTTGAAAAAGCAAATTATGTTGCTCCAAGAGAGGAGTGATAAAGTGCAAGAATGCATCAATCAGCTTGAAATAACACCAGTCCAACCACGATCCAGTGCATTTCAAATTTCAAAAAATGCATCTACCAGTCTACCAGTCTGACGAAGTGCTCAGAGGAGGCAGTTAGAAATCTTAATGGCTGCTACAGAGATCAATGGAGGCACTGTAGAGAACAGAGCTCCTGCTCTAGATGGAATGATCTCTACTGTCCTTACGTAAGGTAAAATAAATGATGTTTCCAATTATTTCTGCTCATCCAAAAAGATGAAAAAAGCAGCACTAGTGAAAATAAAGTTGGAGGCACAAGATTATGAAGAAAGTCAGGAAAATTTTGTCCGCTCACTATCATTGCTCTATGCAGGAGGGGTTATAGGAAAAGTGAAGTATGAGAAAGGGAGGTCTGCGCTTGTTATGAAGCAAACAGGAAAGAGCACTAAAGACCCCTTCAAAGCAGCGGATCACTTTGTTTTGGGATACCTATTCCAAGACCACTTGCCTACAAAGAATTAATGGTGAGAAGGGAGCTTCTAAAGTAGCAATTGGTGGCGACAGTGCCCCCTTTGGCAAGTGAGAGGAATCCATGTCTTGGCCGGTTAGTCTCATTAATGTGGGTGCAAGAGTTGCAAGCCCAAATGACAATTTCCTGCTGTTTGGTGCCAATTGTAAGGAAGATCACCCTGCTGTAAGATTATTTACCAAGCAATTAGCCTCCCAAATTGAAGAAATTGAAAAGACGTCCTACACTGTCTTAGGGGTGCAAGTAACTTTTTCATTTGAACTGGTTCCTTCTGACATGAAATTTTTATGTTTCATTAATGGGGAACTTAACAATGCTGCCAATTATTTTTCAAGCTTTGCCAATGTATCAAAGGCAGATTGCACCACATTAAATAGCAAATTTGGAACAACCCCAGCTTGCAAATGGAAACCTTGGCCATATCAACAAAGACTGAACATGGCTAAGCAGGTTTCAAGGTTCAAAGATAAGATTCCTCTCAACCTTGCAAAGTCCACACAGAGAAGCAGAGTTACACAGTTCATTGCAAACAAGAAGTCAAAACAAGAATTTCACCCTTTAATTGGTAACCTGTGTGATAAAGAAGTTGCTGAGCCACTCCAATTAAAAAATAATGGGGTGCACCATCTACATTCAATGCCGTTGGACTTGGCAATTTCGTCGAGTAACATCCCAGACAAAATCAGCAGCTTGGCAGATCTACCCCTATCAAGTGCAATAGCCCATTTCCGAGTTCTTCGGCATGTGGGAACTGGTACCGAAATACTGCACGATAGCGAGGCTGCGTGCAAAGTCCCACTCAGTGGCGCATAAAATAAATTCAATGCGAAGTGTTTTCTCTGAGGTTTATTATTTACGATGGTTTATTGTTCAGTGGCCTGTTGCAAAAACGGGAACCACAACCGAAAAGAGCTGTCATATTTTACATTTCCTACAGACAAGAGGCTCAGTAAATGGTTAAAATTTTGCCGCCGAGCGGACAACAAGTTTGCAGAGGAGGCAACAAAGGCTAAAGCTGGAGAGAAGAACAATCTGCAAATATGCAGCGCTCACTTTCATCCTAGTACTTACAGGAAAACACTGAGGGGCATTCGAAAAACAAATGGTACTGCCCTACCAACGATTTTTCAACCCATCGAGGAGAGAACACCGAGAAAGGTTCGGTACGAAACAGTTATTAAAAAAAGACGACTCCATATGAACGACACGCGAGACATTACATTCCTGTCAAATGACTGTGATTGCATAGAAGGCAAAAATTCTGCTGCTGCAAAGGACATTTCTTGGAATTTCGGCGATTTGTGCGATATTCAGAACGACCACTCTTACTGTTTGTCAGAATTGAACGGTAAATACCCTCACGGTGGGCTTCAAGAGTCAGAGCCTGTGAAATTTAAATCTGTGAGTTGTCAAACTGATATGAGCATGCTTGATATAGAGCGAACGCAGAGGGAAATGAAGACCCTTCAAAATAAGCTCTTGGAAAAAGCTAGGCTGAAACGAGACTTGTTTATGGAAGATGTTCTTAAAGATGACGATTCTGTGAAATCTTATACAGGCATCCCAACACTGAACTGTTTATATATGCTAGTGGGCGTGATAAAACCAGAAGCTCAAAAGCTGAAATACTGGGACAAAAATAAAGACAAGAAATTAAAATACCAATCTACAGAGAACAGCAAGCCTGGACGTAAGAGAAATCTTACAGTCACTGAAGAAATTGTTATGTCTCTTGTAAGGCTGAGGCTTGGATTGATGGGAAGACACCTTGCCAATTTATTTTCAGTTTCCCAGTCCCAAGTCAGTCGACTGAGTATTTACCACATGGATATGTTTCCTCTCTTCTGCTTTCAAAGAAACCCTAGTGCTTTGGCCACACAAAGAAGAAATTAAACAACACCTCCCTCGATCATTCAAGAAATACCCCAACACAAGGGTAATTATTGACTGTACAGAAATGTTTATTGAAAAGCCAACTGCACCCTATGCTCAGAGAGCTACATGGAGCGAGTACAAGGGACATAATACCATCAAGGCCCTTGTAGGAATCACACCCTCTGGTTACTTCAGCTTTCTGTCAAAGTTTTGGACTGGGAGTACAAGTGACAGAAAAATTACCCAGGAGAGTGGTCTGGTCGACTTACTGGAGGAAGGAGATTCAGTGATGGCCGATAGAGGTTTTAATATTCGAGATATTCTAACAAAGAAGAAAGTTTATTTGAACATTGCTCCATTTTCTAAAAAAGGTAACATTTCATGCTTGTCAAAACTTTGCAGTCATATTTAAACATGATCATAGGGGGGCCTTTCGTGGAAGGCCTTTGGCCCCCACCACACTCCCATGCATCAACTGGGCATCATGGAAGTGAAATATTATTTTTTCATATCAAAACCAAGATGACAGGATATCAATTTCTTTGTACAAGTCTTTGATCTTACAATAACAATGTATCTTTTATCTGTTATTTCATAGGCAAACAACTTTCAAGAGAAGCCACAAAGTCCACTCGTCAGATTGCTAGGGTACGCATCCACGTTGAAAGAGCCATTGAGAGGTTAAAAGATTTCAAGAGCTCTCAGGGGAATCTCCCCCTAACTATGGCCCCACTTGCTAATCAGATGTTGATTGTTTGTGGAGCTCTATGTAATTTACTTAAACCATTGGCGAGATAACTCCTATCAAAACTTTTCTGCATACATTAAAATTTTCATCCCGATAGATATACAAATTCTAATTTCTTGTTGATATGTGCTTCTCAAAAAAGTAGTTGGACAAAGTTTTTTAAATGACCAAGCACTTAACTGATGTTACAAGGAGAAATTTGTCGATTATCACTAATAGGACTGAAAGGGGTAAGCATGGCAAAATAAAACAGTTGATATGTAACATGCATACAGAAGATTTACATTCAGAGAGGAAATCAAAAGTTGTATCATGTGGACATGTTTACTTGGAATCTCCCTGGTCTTTAAGTGTTTGGGGTTGAGATTCCTAAACAAGTGTTTTGTAAATAAGAAAAAACTTGCTCAAAGATTGTGTAACCCTTGAGCAAGTTGCAGGTTTACAGTTGAGAGAACTTTTATAGCATGAAGACTGAGGCATATTTTTTTCTGTGTTTAAACCCCAACACTGACAAGAGTTTCATTCTTCCTTGTACATGTAATATTATGACAAGATCAAACACAAAGTCCATATGTATGAATAAAGGAATTAATTACCAAAAAGCACCAATGTCTTTAAGGTTAAAGGGGCTTTGTCACGGATTTCAACAGATTTTTGAGCAGCCAAAATTTATACTTGTGTCGAAGGAAACCACAAAATTTTAATAATAGTCCATTTTTATTTACAATTGCTATATTATAACACTGAAACTGTTAACAGCCGTCTTTAGCTGCAGATGGCTAGGATGGAAATGGATTACAACTTGAAAAGTTTAGCTAAACTTTTCAAGTTGTTTTCGCAAGTCAACAAAAAATCGATATTTATAGCCGTAGTTAGATTTCTATCCACATATTAAGGTTATATCTCCCTTTAGATGATCAAAGGAAAAGATTTTCATGGGTCAAGTTGCCTTCAACTAATTTCAGAACAGTTTAGACCAAAAATCTGCGAAATCCCGGTGACAGAGCTCCTTTAACACAAATCCTCCCAGTATGTGTATCATCAGAAATACATGGAAAACTTTGCAAAAACAATTTTCATGCAAAAGCTTATTGGGTTTAAAGAAGTCAAGGGGGGCCAATGGGCCTATATAATTATTTCAATTTTAAGAGTTAATGTACAAGAAATGAAAATGATTTTCAATAATAAATGCATATCTGCACCCTATTGGGTACAGTTAGTTTTTAGAGATTAAACTGTCAAGCATCAATGAAAAAGGTAAATCTATTCCTTGAGGGTGCGAAGAATATTCCCGCATAAAAGCTCAGGTGCCATGAAATTCATGAAAAACACTTGTAGCTTTTCTATCATTTGAAGGCAAAACTCTTCATTGAAATCGACAGGAACAACAAGGATACCATTATTAGTGTAAATCACCAGATCTGTACGTCGAACCCCAGTGATTGCCATTTGGCCTTGTATCTGGTAGTACCACAGAGTCTCCTCCTTAAGCTTGAAGCCTTTGGTAGTTTTTACTAGCTTGTCAGAAGCTGCAATTCCAGGAAGAAGGTTTCGCTTTGAAAATAAACTTTTACATTCCACCAGAGTTTTGCCATGACATTTGCAGCACCAAGAAAGGGCCACTTCTCATTGATCACAAGCCCAGATTCCACAATGTTTACCTCCTTATGTTTACTACTGATTTTTTTAAAATAGAGTTCTGTGGCAGATACCTCTTTTTCATGGCCCCACTCAAGCTGTTCAGGTATATGCTCCATTGGGCAATAGTTCATGAGAAGTTTAACAGTGTTTGTTTTGTCTGTTGTTTCCCTCATGTGACAGACTTTGTAAAAGTTTGAGGCTGTGATCCGACCAATAAATTATGTCACTTTGTCTCTGGTCGATGCATAGAAAGTGCATAAATGATTGAACAAGCTCATCAGAGCAATGTACATCACTTCCAATGTTGTTCTCACATTTGAAAATGTTGCTTAACTCCTTCATGCTGTAAACAGTAACATTTGCTACAGTTTCATGCCTTAGGACATTGTCATCATTTGCTATGTGAGCATCAACTAAGCCTTCTGGGATTTCAATTTCCTTTGGCTTCGGAAGGAACTGAAGAGCTACTGACTGTGGATAAACTTCCTGAAGTCCTCTACTCAGTTTCTCCCTCACTGAACTGGGATCAAACGAGGAACACCCAGGGTCAAAACAATATGGCTTCACAGGCTCCTTTTCAGCTTTGCCAAACTCTGCTTTAACAAATTTTAAGTCTTGCAGACGAGTAGCATACTCATTGTTTCCACTTCGCCTTTTCCACTCACATTTCCCTGAAGTGCATGTTGTAATCAAATTGTTGGCGACTGTTGACTGAAGGTCAAACAGCACTGCTGCTACATGTCTGCAGCAGCCATCACTTCCCCCCTTACATGGACAAAAAGCTGCATGCACCTCTCCACTGGATTTTAAGATAATAAAACCATTATAAGTGGCCTCACCATTTTCCGTTTAGGCCTTCTCTGTTGGCTTCACTTTAAATTTCATGAAATAAAAGCTTTTCTCTAGTAAAGAACAAAACTGCACATCCACAACATGGCCATCACGAAACAATTTGAACCCAAGAAGACTTTTGAATGAACGCAGATTTTCCGCTGAGTAATCTTCTTTTCCTACCAAGTAACTGTACAAATCTCTGAAAGTAAATTCTGGGACTTAAGCAAGGTTGTAGGTACACCCATTTAACGTTTTAGGGTTTGGTAGTTTTCCTTCGGTTGTCTGCAATTTATCCTCAACAACCTTGTTGAGATCTTCTGTGGAATCATCTAATTTCCTTTGCTTCATCTCGGCCGCTTTTGCACACAAATCAAGTAGTTCAGCTTTTCGCTTTCCTTTTCCGCCGTCGCTTAACTGTATGCCTCTTTCTCGCAAATATGTTTTTAACTCATCAACCTTAAATTTCGAAAAATCTTCGTTTGAAGCCGTGCTTCGATTGCTTACGCAAAATTCCGTCATGTTTGTCATGCACCTACCCTCGTTCCCGTGCGCAATTTCGGTACCAGTTCCCACATGTCAAGTAACTCGGAAATGGGCTATTTCCAGGTACCTGAAAGCATTAGAGTCTGATGTGAAAGCTGGGCGCCTAAAGAAACAACTGGGGAAGTGGATTCTAGAAGACAGATCAATAGACAAAAACTTTTCCTACAGACTAACTGGGAAAGACTCCAAACTTGTCCTGCATGGTTTCATGTTTCTGGTAGATGCAATCAAGGGGGACTCAGAGAACCCTACATTACTCATGAAGCTCATTTGCATTGTTTTCATAGTAATCAAGTTGAGAGACTCTGCTTCAAGGTTTTCAATGGGGCGCAGGTGACTTTTCCCGGCAGAAACGGAGACATCAAGAACGAAGATACCGAATTGAGTGAAACCGGAGATGAAGAACCAAACCCGGAGGAGCCAAAAAAAGACAAGGACTCAAAGAATTACCGAGGTTTGTTGGAAATTTGACTGAATATATTGCCTCCTTAGCTTTACTATCGCAGCTCGTCACAGATAATGGTCCCCAATTCACATCCGCTGAATTCAAGTCCTTCACAAAGAAATGGGGCATCGAGCACACCACTACATCACCACATCACACTAAAGGGAACGGAAAGGTTGAATCGGCTGTGAAAACGGCCAAAGCAATGTTGTGCAAGACATCGAAGTTAGGAGAAGACCAGTACCTGGCTCTACTCAACATCCGTAACATGCCAACTAAAGGTGTTGCTAGTAGCCCAGCACAGCGTCTTCTAGGAAGGACAAGAAGCTTACTATCATCCACAAGATCGCTCCTGAAACCCAGAAACACACTCAACCACTATGAAATGAACAACTCCAGTTAAATCAAAAGAGGCAGCAGAAATATTACAATCGATCAGCGCATCATCTTTGAGCACTGAATGTTGGTGACACTATCAGGATGAAGCCATTCGTGCTTGGCAAACATGATTGGAACAAGGGTAAAGTCCTATGAAATCCAGACGTCCTATGAAATCCAGTCACATGGGTCCACCTATAGGCGCAACAGGCAGCACCTGGTTAAGAGTCCCCTGGCACCAACACAACTAAGACCCAGCACCAGTTCCACTACCTGGACCCAAGCCAAACCCAAACACTCCATTTGCGAACAACCAGAAAGGCCATCACGCCTGCTAAGCCTGCCAAGCAAGCTTCACCTGTGCACACTCGCTCGGGATGTGTTATCAAGGAGCCCGTTAGATTCCAAGACTATGTCATTTTAATCGTTATTTCTGTTTCGCATTCGTAACATTAGTTACCAAAAATACAAAGTGGGAAGGATGTGATAATATTTTATGAGCCTCCTTTTCCGTCTTGTTTGTCATGTTATATAAGCCTCGTTTTGGCGCCAATAAAAACGATGTTGAACCGTCATCTTGCGAATCTGTCTCTTCTTACCTCATGGTATGTATGTCATACCATGAGGTTTAGTAATGGTTGGATTTGTCACTCCATTCCCGTTAGACAATTAATTTATGCATTAAATCTGCATTAAATGTGAATTAAACATGTTCTCCCCTATCTCCCCTGTTAGGTTTAATTTGGTCCACAAAGTCGTGCAGTTGTTTTATGTTCACATATGTGGGGGGAGGGGGTGAGACAAAGCGGCAGCACATGTTTATAAAATGGCGTCTGTTGTGTTGAGACCGACTCAAAGATTGTCAAGGCGGGTTTTCATTCCTTTCGCTCCATCTTTGATCAAAATACACTTTTGAAGTTCTCGCAAACAAACAGGAAATGTGTTCAAGAATGCTCGAGGGCAAAGAAATGCGTTTTAAAGTCTTAAAGGTGACAATGTCTCCAAATTGGACGACGAGTAATCGATCAGTCGTAGCAAGAGTGTACAAAACGAACTATACGGAATGAACGCTTTATGGTCTGGGGAAAGGACAGCACTTCATGGACTTGTTACCACATAACACGAGGTAGCTCGAAGGTGCCTTTGATTTTTCTCTGGCTTAATACACCGGCAAATATTGTTACAAGAAGGAAGGAGAATCCATGAAAATGCGTGCTCATGCTATCTCCTGCTATCTCCCTCTATTGCGTAAAGCAACGAGAACTTCAACCAAGCAGTGTTAGAGAAAATTCAATTGGCTATAACTTGACAAAACTTTTTTTCAACCAAATTTAGCAATAGTTTTAGTGTGTAGGTGCAAAGTAGTTCATGATGTCATAGGGACACACCCAATGTGTAACGTGACCCAGAAAAAAATACTGAGTTTTACACAAGAAAGTTATAATTTCACCCATAGTTTGTAGTATCATGTGAACTCTTACGTTAATCTTAGAATTATAAGCATGCATTTTTCGTTAGCACGAAATATTGACAGACGGTGATACTTAATTTAAAAAATAATGACACGGCGGAAAGTATCGGTCAAGTGTCGGTCAAATATCGGTAAGTATTGGTCAAGTATCGCTCAAGTAACGGTCATGTATCGGTTGAGTATCGGTTGAGTATCGATGGACTAAGACTATATCCGTCGACCAATATATCAGTCGACTCTCTGCCGATATATCAATGGACTATCGGTCGACTATCAGTCGACGATCGGTCGACTGAAGTTTGACTATCGGTTGATTATCGAGCGACATATCAGTCCATATATCGACCGAGTCCACCTATAATACACATGATCCGAATCGGCTCCCCCTTTGTTGACCGAACGGAAAAGATGTGAGTAGCCCATTCGGAAAACACCGAATAGTAAAAGTTGATACAATGAAGTGTCGATCTCAATCATCTATAGTTAGACGTTTTGGACCAAATGCCTGACCTGCCCAAGGCAAACGTTGACTGCTGCGGCAATGACCAACAAGTGGTAGCATCAAATGACCCTGCAGAGGACTTCGGTGATCGGAGGACTGGCTCAACGAACATGACATAAGTACAACTACTTGTTGTGCTTGCTTTTTCAAAGAAAAGATAAACCGAACATTATAACAGGTGATTATCAGCTTCAAAATCCATCTACATCATTTGGGACTGATTCACTGCAGTACCTGCCCTCTACTATACCACTTTAACCTAAAACTCAACAGGAAGGCGTGAAGTGTACAAGACTGCCTTTGAAGCGATCTAAAGAAATGGCGACTGTCCTTCATATGAACTCTCTGGATGTTGTCCAGTCTAACAAATAGCTGGTTGGTATCTTCTCGCTGGGGCATGACTATTACTCGAAGCTCACATATGCAAATCTTTTGCTAGGTCTTGATCAGGATTCCTTGCCTGCTGTTGTAAGTGATTCGGAAGAGGAGGTTGACAAAGGACCAGAAGAAAGTATTCAACTATGATAAGATAATTTTTGCACGCCATTGCAGTCTGTTTTTTTGTTTTGTTTCATTTTCGGCCCGTTTGCTATGGTTGCTGATCTCTTGTAAATAGCCGAAGGAGCTTCCCCCCAGATCACCTTTTGCATATCTTTCATACAACATTTTAGCAATGACACCATTCAACTCAAAGATGTCTTACAAACACTGAGTCAAAGAGTTGTCAACACAGCAACGAGATCATACATTAATGCCAGGCGCATGCGATTCGACCCCAAATCCACCATTTCCGTTAAATTTGCTGACGACAACGGAACAAGTGAGGGAGCAGTTGACTTGGGAGGACCTCATAGAGAATATCTTTGACTACTCCTTCAAGCGGCCAACCTACAATCCGGGGTACTTCAAGGGCCAGAGGACAGACAAGTCCTTTACGCAAACTCCTCAAGTATGTTGGTCAAAGTCGTGTTCCCATACAGTCCCCAAAGAAATTGCATTGTGTGGTCCTGCTTAAATGTTCATTTTGGTTCATGCATAGCCCACCCACGCCTGCATCAACTTTCACACATCACAGACTATTACCCAACCCCACTCTGTGAGGTGATCTAAAAGTATAGAAAGACAAGCAAACTCACCAGTTAGTTTTCCTCCCGCGGTCTTATAACTTTTCTTCATTTTCGTGTACACAGCCGGAGAGAAAGACTACTATAGCTTGGTTGGCATGATGATTGCATGGTCTGTCATTCATGGAGGACCTGGTGGCAATTTCTTGAGCAAAACATCGTACAACGCCCTGGTTTATGGGATAGAAAACATTAGCACAGATCCACGTGACATTCCCAGCAGTGCAATGCAAGAAAAGATAGATTTGGTGAGTTTATACGAAAAATAGCCTCAATGTGTAGCTGATGGGAAAATTCCGGGAGTTCTCTCTGTAGGGAATTTCTCAGCATGATGTATACAGTTCTAAAAAATTGCGCTCTTAGTATATCAAACTGATTTCATTACAGATAAAAAATGCGTCATCTTTGGAAAACCTTAATAGCGCCTTGGAAGACGAGTCAGTACAATGAGTCCTCGTGGCTCAGGGTGCAAAGCCTTTCTCCTCCAGCCTCAAAGAGAAAGGGAAAATGGTGAGGTTGATAACAAACTTCCTGCTACTCAACTCTACCTGATGTGTCTTTGAAGACTTTCAAAAGGGCATGCACACCATGGGTTTGCTGGATGGCATTAAAGAACACCCCAGGCAATTTGAAGAAATCTTCTGCACGCAAGAAACTCGACTGGATGCAAACATGATTGACTTACTTTTTAACATCTATTATGCAGAGAAAGGTACTCGTGCCAGAGAAAAACAAGAAAGAGCTTTGTATTTTGGCGGGACTATCTGCAAGACTGTGGAGGTACTAAACATTACGTATTTGAAGGGGTTGACTTCATTACAACCAGCTTCATCTTTCGTATTCAGTTTTATATCATGAAATGTCTTAATACTTTCGATAAAATGCATTGCATAATGTGTTCACACCGTGCACGTAATACAACCATTGAATCTATACTAAATATCTTAATCATTATAGAACACTGCACCCGATAACATTCGCGACAATCGTTCCCCTCTCGATCAATATGAATGTAGTTATTTGTGTTTCTACAATAAGCTGCATTATACATGCGTTTTGACTGGAGTGGTTCCTACTCCTGATCTACTGGTAGACAGACGCATAGATGACGTCTTCATAACAAACGTTTTTCCTGTTGTTTTTTCATCTGTAAAAAAATTTTTCCAAAATTTACAGGACCTCTTACCAGATTGGGCGAATGAAAATGCGAAAAAAAATTTTGCTGACGCTGTGGAGAACTTTCAAAAGAAAGATGAAGAAGAAAAGAAGCATGTTTCTTTGCAGTAAATGGCTTTAAAAAAATGTGACCTCTCACGCGAAAATGTTCCTTAGGAATGAACGCACGGCAAGCGAACGCACGGCAAGCGAACGCACGGCAAGCGAACGCACGGCAAGCGAACAGATGAGAAACGGATAGCCAAGCCGTTCGAAATGGAACAGCTGAATGGATGCACAGATGAAGAAAATTTTTGAACGGATGCAGTCAAACAGATACACAGATGAAAAAATTTTTTGAACGGATGCAGTCAAACAGATACACGGATGAAGAAAATGTTTGAACGGAAGCAGTCAAACAGATACATGGCTGGCGAAAATGTTTCTTGCTTCTGTGTTTTCACTGCGCGCGATTTGTTTATGAAGCAAAAGGAAGACCGGTTTTGTTTAGAATTGTCTTGCGAAGCGAAATGATCTTACTACAGAAATTCAGCCAGAATTTTTCCTTTGTTTTTGCTTCTGTGTTTTCACTGCGCGCGATTTCTTTATGAAGCAAAGAAAAGAGCGCTTTTGTTTAGAATTGTCTTGCGTAGCGAAATCAAGGTAAAGATACTCTGAAAGATTTCTTCGCTTATAATTATGCTTTTACTGCACAAGACTGATAATGAAGGAAGAAAAGACCGCTTTTGTTTATAACTGTTTTGCGAAGCGTAATCATGGAACAGAAACTCTACCAGAACTTTTCCTTTTCGACTAGTTTTCTTCGGAGATTATTCTAATCGTTCTTTTTCTTGTCTCTTGCAAGAACAAAACAATGTCTGCCTCCCGCTCTCAACAAAAATTCTACTCATCATCATGATCTGTGGGCCAAGTTGGGCGAGTGCATTGCACACAGAAAGTTTGCAAACGCGTAGTGCAATACAATGAATTATTTTTGCTATAACATTTAACACAGAACGGATCGAAATTCAACAGTTTTAATTGATAAATGGAGGGTATTTCGTTCCTAACTTAGTAGATGAACAGAGGCATGAACAACTAACACAAGTTTGTGTTTACATGACCAGACGAACAGACAGCGAGAGTCTATTCCCACGGGACATGCCAACTACCAAAAGTGTTTGAAAAGGTCAAACCGTGACTACATGTACCTTTTTCGAACTTGTTAAAACTTGTTAAAAAACTGAGTCTTAAATAAAACGTGTACCGAGAAACGAATGTACTGAAAGCCAAGATGACAATTCACTCTAGGTTGGTCAACAAAATCTTGTATCAAATGATTACCATTTATTTGACAGGCTTCTCACGTGACTCCTGCTTGAGCGAACCGATTGACTTTGTTGAATCGATAGCTCGTGAGCTGTTCCACAGGATGAAAACTATTTTTTCAAACGGATGACAACTATTTTTTCGAACGAATGACAATTTTTTTCGCACGGATAGCCTAAGCCATTCGAACGGATTCAAATTTTTTTCTCGCACGGATAGCCCAAGCCATTCGAACGGATGTCCAATCCCTTCGAACGGCTAATGCACAGTGTACGAAGGGCTATCCGTGCGAAAACGGCAAACCGTCAGGAACGTTTTCGCGTGAGAGGTCACAAATAGTCGAGCAGTCATTCCAACGTCTCGTGTGCCACTTTTTTTAATCTAATCATAAGAATTACAATTGCCAAGATTATGATTGGTTAAAAATTCCCATCCATTAATTCACTTGCCAAGTTGTTATAGTTGTTATAGGACACTGTTGTCGGACAGTTCAATGAGTCAATCATATTCAAAGTTGTAGACTAGATCGACCAATCACAACCTTCAATTTAATCACCATAGAAACAGTGTCCAGACTCCAAATTGGGACTTTCGTGAAAAAAGAGAATGCCGTTTTCTTTTGCACAATGACAATAGTTTTTTTCATAACTTGCAAGTGGCTGTTCATCTTCTCTCTGTGATTGACATTTTTATGATTACTTGGTAATAAGACTTCGTATCATCCAATACGGTCTGTAATCGTACTCGTGATAAACAAATCAAACTCAATTTCGTTATAACTCGTACGATTGCACACCGAATTAACTCCACACAATCATATTACCATTACTTAACCGACCAATCGATGTCATCTGTAATCTATTACAGAACATGTACAGACTCAGGGGAGCATGGAATAAAATTGTCAAACTGATTAATTGATTCTTTGACAAACTGATCTCTACATTTCTTACAGATCAAGAATCGCAAGCAACTCTGGAGAACGTCTTATCTTTTGCAACTGGAGCTATTAAGCCCCCACCCTTAGGCTTTGAGTCGACGCCCATTATAAAATTTACTGAATCACGTTTTTCACGTGCTAATACGTGTAGTACCATGGTGTACCTACCAATTGAACATGATTCCTACAAAAATTTAAAAGAAAACATGGATTTCGCTATACTTAACTTGCCATGCTTTGGTTATTCATGATAGGCAATATAAGCAGCTGAACCATAAAGATGGGTAGTGAATCTAGTTGAAGGCAGGATCGTTGCATATCGGTACATAGCTGCCTTGAAATGATATTTTTATCGTCCAATTTGCATTCACGTCACAAGCTATATTTACCTTAGAAAAGAAGTTCAACACGAAATATATAAAATGGATTTTAGGAAATTAAAAGGTGATATTTTAAAGAAGTTATTACTATTACTATAAATATTATTATTATTGTTATGTTCCAAATTTTTATGACTCAAATTCTGTATAAATATGTCTAGTGTGTGCTAACGTGAAAGACAATAAAGCGCAGAGTTTGGGGACCACATGATGGAAGAAGTTTGTTGGAGAGATCATTGAATATATTTATGTGAAGATTTCTCTATGTGAGCATCTCACACAGCAAAAAAACGGCTCTGGATGCGATAGTGCCCCATACTGAACAAGCAGTTAAGCCCTCGCCCTCAAAGAAAGAACAAATGACCAGAAGATCTGATGTACAAATGCGCTACTAATGTATAAGACCCAGCATTGGGCAATATGAGAGACAAAAAATTTCAGATTATTCTCAGTCGTCACCGACAGCAGGACCTCCCTCCGTAAGGGGGCCATGGCAAGAAAACACCTAGGAAGTTGATTAAGGGAACGGAAAACTTTATTCAATTACGTTTCCCTTGAAGGACTTTTTCCATTTCGATCATATCACTCTACTCCTTACTGGTAGTGGCTGATCGATGTCCGTTTCTTGCATTGTGATCAGTCAGCTGTTGTTGGCTGGCATCGCTCGCCCAACAAATTCAAAAGTCCTCTGGTAAAGGACCTTTCCACTTTCTTCAGAACGTGGGTTAACCTCATGCTGTAGTCATGTGTATGAGTTGTCATCCAGTGGATTCTGAGTTTCTGGTACTTGCACATGAGGCAAGGATTGATTTGATAAAAGATCTTGAACAGGAGCACCGGCTCATGCATCTTCCGCTGACATACCTCCTCGGAATGCTGTTAAGTGGAGATTTAAATAAAAAATCTGTGCAGGGGTATTACTGGTTTCAGTGGAGACACCATGATTATTGTGAGCCTCTATGAATTCAGAAATTCGCTTGTTGATGCATGGGATGTAAATGTAGTGAAGACAGAAAATATCAGTGTTAGTTAAAGGATCTAATAGTCCCGCACTCTCCAAATCATAAAATTCCTCTTTAAATCCAAGTAGCTCTTGCTTGTTTATTGATCTGTTGTGCCTCTCAATGCGTTGATTATGGACAAAGCCACCAACAACAACAGACCTAGAATCCTCACCCCATGCATTCACCATATTGGTCTTGACATCTACGTTATCTCCCCCAAGATCTGTTCTGATACGAAATGGTCGTCCGTACTTGCGCACTGCTTCTTGAAAGAGAGAAAGCACTGTGGCTGCTTTGTTGCTAGCTGAACACTGGCGAAATACAACAAGATAGCTGAATCCGTCGATTAGCATCGTCTAATAACAATGAAAGTCTCCTTATCAACCTCCCACACATTAACTACCCAACTACTTCACCTAATCTCCCACCTACTGTCAGTCTCCGCAACATTAACGTAACTTGTTCTTAGTAGAACACAGATTTCAATACAGCCATAATAAAGCAAAAGAAATGAAACGAAATACAGGAACCATGTCACCCGGGTGCTTAATTAACCAAAAATGAATGTAGTATGAGTGATCAGCAATCAACGACCAAAACACAATTATCAGATTATGAGTGCTTACCATTTGAAAGGAAATTTGGAGAATTTTTTGCAACAAATGGTACTGTACTTTTTCTCGCCAATGAAACAGAATGGATAATTGATCTGTACCATTTGATAAGAAGTCTTGGACACCAGTAAACTGGGGCCTAGATTTTAACGGGACTATTTATCCACTTGCTCCTGTATACTACTGATCCTAACTCATCATGAAATGTCAATCAAGTTAGTTTAAGCCAATTAAAATAAAGTGTATTGCGTGCATGCATTGTAACTGACCCTTGGCCTGCTAATTTCAAACTGAGAGCTGAATTGAAGTTGTTGAAGTAGAAGTTTTTAGCTTAGCGACCTTCTGATAGTTGAAAATGCTATTACGAGTTCTTTAAAAACTAGCTTCGCGAGGTTTTGCGGGAGTCATATTTCTAGTTTAGACAAGGAGTGCCATATGTGGGCCATGTTCTTAGCAAAGATGGTTTAAAACCAGACAAAGAGAAGATTTGTGCAGTTGAAGCCATGCAAAACCCTCAGAATGTTAAGGAGCTAAAAAATTCCTTGTATTCATTCAGTACCTGTCAAAGTTCATGCCTAATATGGCATCGGAAAGTGCCCCACTGAGAAAGTTGCTGCAGAAGAATATTGGCTCGCAGTGGAAAGAAGAACAGGAATCAAGTTTTCAGGAACTAAAGCAGATGGCTTCCTTAGCACCAGTACTTGTTTATTATGATCCAAGTAAGCCCCTAACCCTGTCAGTAGATGCAAGTTCGAAAGGATAAGTTGCTGTACTTTTTCAAGATGGCAAGCCTATTGCCTAAGCATCTAGAGCACTGACGTCAACTCAAGAGAGATATGCACAAATTGAAAAAGAAACCCTTGCAATTGTCAATGGCATTCAAAAACTTCATCAAATCATTTATGGAAGACCAACAAGGGTAGAGTCCGATCACAAGCCATTAGAACACATCCAGAGCAAGCCCCTTCATCAAGCCCCTAAACGTTTGCAAAAGATGATGCTGTCTCTACAGAAGTATGACTTACAAGTCAATTATCATCCAGGATGTAAGCTATTACTTCCTAAGGAACCAATGGTGATTCAAAAACTACCAGAGAGACCATGGTTCAAGATTGGAAGCAATTTGCTTGAATTCAATGGTTTACACTATTTGCTTATTGTGGATTACTACTTAAAGAGGATAGAAATTGCCAAACTAGACAGTTTAACCAGTATCAGTATCATTTCCCGTCTATAGAGTCAATTTGCTAGACATGGAATTCCGGATGAAGTTTTAAGCAACAATGGACCACAATATGAAAGTGCAGCATTTACAGAATTCAGCAAGAGCCATGGTTTTGTACACACAACTACAAGTCCCCACTATCCCCAAGCTAATGGTGAATCTAAGCGAGCAGTACAAGCCATTGAGAACTTACTCTGTAAAGCACCAGACCCATGTAGGGCATTGCTCAATTACCGGAACACACCTTTGGAAGGAATCAATTTATCCCCTGCACAGCTGTTAATGGGTCACAGGTTGAAGACATCCTTATCAGTAAACACAGCACTGTTAAAGCCGCGAGGATCTAGAGAAGTGAGTCACAAACTCCAAGAGAAGAAAGAAAAAGAGAAATTCTACTATGATCGTCACTGTAGTAAAGAGTTTCGACCTCTTATCAGTGGTGACAAAGTGTCAATGCAATGTGGAGAGAAATGGATACCTGCAACAGTAGTTCAGAAGTACCACACACCCAGGTCATATGTCATCCAGACACCTGAAGGTCAGAAGTATCGTCGGAATCATAGACAACCTACATATTAGAAGAGCACCTGGGAAAACACCTTCAACATCTGACAGAGTGACAAATACCGGAACTGCAGCTGCCAACCCAAGGCAAGCACTATCTGAAGTTGCTGGAGTCAAGAAGCCAACACTCAAGGCTGATGGTAATGACCAGTGCTGAGTTCAAGAAACTGTTGTCCAAACGTGACCTGGATGTATTGTTAAGAGGCCAGCCTACTCAAAAGAGTATGAAGAATAACATAAACAAACAGCAGTTTCCTGGTTTTTTTTTAATTTTATTTTGTCTTTGTCCACCAGCTTAAAAAGTTCATCTATCTACAAGTTTTTTATATTTGCCTTCTGTTAAAAAATAACGAGAGAGATGTCATGCATGCTACATAGGCTTAAATGTAATTTAAGCTGATTAACTACGAGGAGCAATGTCATGTGTTTTTTCCCTTGGTGGTTTCATCCTAAGGCGTATCATCAGTCAGTATGTCAGTTGTCAGCGTTTGTAGTGGTTAGCGTTTGCAGCAGTTAGCATTTGTAGCAGTTAGCGTGTTTTTCTCTACTGGTGATCTTATCATCAGTTGCCATCTGTGGCATCTAGTATTTTTGTCAGTGGTCCACACACATGGGACAGTGTGTTTCGATCTACAGATTACTTACAAGAAAGCAGCATATTGTCATTTCGGGCATGCAGCAGGTAGCCATCTTCCGCAGAGCCCCGGGGCAGTTGACTGGGACGACGGCCAGCGGTCTTCTCCTGATGCCTTGGTTCATTGTACGCATTGTATACTTTTAGTATGTACTTTGCCTTCCAAGTTGGCAGTTGCTCTTGAGTTGTTCTCATCCGTTCTTCGAGTTCTCAATCTTTCATGAACGTTTCTTTTTGAGTCCCTGGCAAACCATTTGACGCATATTTTTTTTGGTAATCCCTTACTTGGTCTTCGTCATTGCTATCAGTAATCGCGCTCATTGTGTCTTGTTTGTGTTCTTTTTTTTTCCCGCGCTTCGTTCAGCCGCCGATCATGGTGAACCCTCACTCCACTAACAACAGCTTTAGTACCCCTCGATCTCACTTCAAGCCGTACTGACTCTTCCATGGGTTTGTTACCGGTGATTTCTCCAATGCTAGAAAAAGCTGTAGTTATCAGTCCAGGGCACGCTCCAATTCCTTTCAAGCTACCCGTAAGAAATCGTATGGCCTGACTGAACCAAAATAAGGCCTTAATGAGGCCTTAAATGGAAACACAGAGCAAAAGATCAACCAAAGCTGAACCTAACAGCCTGGGCCAAAACAATTCTTTTTCCTTTTTTGTTTCTAATTTCAATGCCATGAACCAAAATTTTTTAGGTCGTAAATTTGGTCTACCGTTAATAACCTAAATCTAACCAAAGTCGCTTTGGGCTGTTATTTAGGCTCTCATTTTGAACGTGCTACGACCTTAAAGCAGCCACAAAATTTTTAGTTGTAGTATAGGTCGCTGTTTATAAAAGCCGGAGGCTGTAATTTTGTTGGTGTTGTTGAGGCATTTAAACGAACTTTATCAATCAGCGTATAAACAGTACCACAGCACTGAAATGGCGATGATCAAAGTTCAAGATGACATTCTTCCGGCAATTGATAACAACTCGTATGTAATTTTGCTGCTACTCGACCTTTCAGCAACATTTGATACTTTTGATCATCGTATCCTATTAGATCGTCTGTCACAACGGTTTGGTATCGTGGACAACGCTTTCGAGTGGTTCTGTTCATATCTGTCTGACCGACATCAAGTCGTGAAAGTAAATGGAAGTCAGTCTTCTCGTCGTGAGCTCCGCAGTGGTGTACCTCAGGGTAGTGTCGTCGGACCCATTCTATTCCTGCTCTACACGTCTCCATTAGGCGATATCATGAGGTATCATCAGGTCAAGTTCCACCTGTATGCTGATGGTACGCAGCTGTATCTCACCTTTAAATCGTCCCCTGAGATGGCTAAAGCGGTGATGGAAGCTTGTGCATGACATCGATACTTGGATGAGAGCAAACATGTTAAAGATGAACAGGGACAAGACTGAATTACTTGTCTTGAAGGCTCGCCATCGTCCACTCCCACCACTGACGTCTATCTCAGTCTGTGATGAGGAAATCGACCTATCCTCTAAGGACAGAAACATTGGTGTAATCTTCGACGCATCTATGTCCATGGATAACCACATTGCTGCTATTTGCAAGTCAGCTTTCTACCATCTTCAGAATATCAGTCGCATTAGGAAATATTTAAGTTTTCATACTGCTGAAATGCTGGTACATGCATTTGTATCCTCCAGATTAGATTTCTGCAATTCACTTTTGTTTGGACTGCCTAAACAATCTTTAAAGAAGTTACAGCATGTCCAGAATGTTGCAGCCCGGATTGTGACACTTACGCGTAAATGTGAACATCTTACACTGGTACCTTACAACCTTCACTGGCTACCTATAGAAGAGCCCAGAATATTTAAGATGCTTCTTATGACATTCAAGTGTTTGATGGGATTAGCCCCAACTTATCTGTCTGATATGATCAAGAGATATGTCCCGAGGCATAATTTACGCTCCATGAATGGCCATCGCTTGGTTGACGTTAGTTATACTTTGCGCAACTATGGATGTGGGGCTTTTTCTGTAGCCTCGCCACAACTCTGGAATGCCTTACATTTAGAAATTCGATCATGCAATGCCATTCCAGAGTTTAAGCGCAAACTTAAGACTCATCTTTTTAAGAAAGCTTTTGGTTAGATCTTTTATAATTCAGTGTATTTTTATTCTTTTAATTGATCTTTTATTTTCTATTATATACAAATTGTTTGAATATAGATTTTTATTTTTTAATTGAAAATAACTTGTAAAGCGCTATTGGTTAGCAATAGAAATAGCACTATGTAAATAAAAGTATTATTATTATTATTATTATTATTATTATTATTATTATTATAAGGCGTTTCCGGTAATATGAGCCTAGTGTATACATACTCGGCAGGATTTCCAATTTCCGCTTTGGTTTGCTAGGATGCAGCAACTCATAATACAGCCCTAGCTTCTTCCTCAGAGCCCGGTGTTGTACATTGTTCTCTAGGCTCAGGCAACTTTTGGGTAAAGGATACAGCAGTTATAATTTGGCTGTCAATAAACCGTGTTCCGTGGATGAGTTTTAAGATAAACCCATTTTTATCCTCAAAGGAGAAACAGCTGTGTGTGTAGAGAGGGCCAAGGTCTCTCACATTATCTACCAGATGTAAAAGTTGAGGAATGTTTAAAGTCTGGTATCGTAGTTCATAAGGTTGGCTAAATTTGAAATAAAACTGTTTAAGGAACTGCTCTGCTACTTTAAGTTGTTCTTCCGAAATGTTCTCCAGCAAAAGGAGGTAAATTGCTCGCACAAAGTAAAAATAGTGCTCAAAGTACTCGTCTGGTAGTAGGCCATAGAGTACAGGAAGTCCATAGTAAAGCAAAAAGGAATGCAGCTCATTGGCTTTCCAATATTTTAAATGCTCTGAGATGGACCACGGGAGTCTTTTTATGTCAAGAGTTGGAGAAATGTTCTTCAAACGCTCATCTACAACACTGACCATATTGTATAAGCTAAACCCTTTCTTTGAATAGCTATTGTTGAACCACAACTTAAAAAGCAGTTTTCGTACACCAAGGAGTACACCATGCATATAATCAATCACTGTTCCTCGAATAATATCATGATGCTGAAGAATGGAAAGCCAGCTGAAACCTTAGACACCTTTAATAGCATACCTGGGTTTTCCCGCCATCTGTTCCTGCATAGCTTCTTTGGCATGTTCTAATGTCATTTCATTTGTCCTTAGTGGTCCTTTAGGATCTGTGTGGTTGAAAGGAAAAGCTCTAACATGTCCATTTGGCCCAGTTTTCAGAGTCTGACCAGCCTGAAGGCACTTCCAACACCCATATTCCCCGTTGTATTGAATGCTGTTGAAAACAAGACAACGTGGGGGCAGATCGCATGTGCAAGCAAGAAGAACAGCCTTACAAATAAACTTTCCTCTAGAAGGGGACTCAAACTCCACACCTGATTCAAGATCTTTAAGGGCTTTCATGTATGGCTTTAGAAATGTCCACATTGCTAGCTTCTTTTCTCCAAACCAAAGACCAGCAAATAGCATATTTTCTTTTGATAGTCGTTTTCGGTAATCCAGTTCATTGATAATAAAATAAAGCGGCCAAATTGACACCTTTGAGGATTCAAAAACAGGGACGCCATCAGTATTCATCATGAAAGAAATGTTGTCTTTGGAGCATATTAAGACCTTTTGCACAGAGTTCCTTGTAAAGTTGCCCGTCATAAACGTCTTTGATATTATCCCTAGCTTTTTTTGTTCGTTTGAACCTGTGTTGGATATCATCATAAAACGTCGGCCTTGAGAAAAAACATTTCAATTGTTCCAAGATGGGTATTTCAATAAAATAGGCTAATGACTTTGGTTTCTTCAAATCTTGAAGGTAACTTCCATTGGGGCATGTTGTTGCTGTTTTCGATTCAATATACATCAAGCAAAAGGCACAGTAATAATGAATGCAAAGTGGATGTTGAAGGCTTTTGAAGTAGTTCTTAAACCTGTTTACAGTATTAGGCAGACAATGTGAGGATGCAAGTGTCAAGGAGAAAAGGGTTAACAAATTCTAGATGGCTTCAGCGGGAAGATTGTGCTTTATTGTGAACAGAGCTAGCAGAACCATGACGGTACCAACTGCAATTGTTGACTTAGGATACAAAGGTTTTTTATCATTGTTCTCTGCGGTTTCACATGGTTCTGTTTCTTTCCCAGATGAAACTGGCCATGTCAAAGTGTCCCTGCCTTCAAATGTTTCAGAATTGTAGCTAATACATTCACTGACTTTGCTGAATTCATCGTCATTAGTATCATACATCGCTTTCTCATCATGTAGGCCTTCTTCTATTTCTTCAACAAGGACAGCAAGGTGGTCATCCCACATGAGTCATCTTTGTTAACAGGATCAGCTACATTTACAAAGGCGGCCCGTGAACAGGTCACAACTGTTTGAAAACGCAGAAGTCTTCTTGAAAACATGTTTATCTCTAGAGCCTAATCTGCCTCACAAACCAGTTGAATGTTGTTCTGGAACAATTTCATAAAACACATGGCTGTGTTCATGGGTTGCGGGTAACATAGGAGCACCTCAGCAGTATGCTAAGCATTTATTAAACAAATTAAGCACTATTCGGTTGTATCCGAGTGTGTTAATTTAAAATAAAATGTAGGAATCGTTTAATACAAGAACAGTTCAACGTTTGTAGTAAGTGTAATCATAGTGCAGCACACAGAACACAAAGGACGATGTTTCCACAAAATTAAGACGTATTTATTTTTATAGACAGCCAATTTAGAATGCAAATTTTAGGCGATCCACGGCGATCGCCCTGAAGTGACCACTGTATGCATGACCCTTGAAAAAGCCGTGATAGGTGACACCTGAATTGTCGCCATGATTAAGATGACTGCTGTTACGATATTTCACGGACATGCAGAATGATTTTGATTCACAACTGGGGCAATGACTTTTTATTTGCCCTTTTAGATCAAAAAGAACAAATCGAGCAGTTCACTAATTTGGCTAGCAAACATGTGCAAGAATTGATAGAGGGAGGCCATGACGTCAAAGAAAATATACCAATGTTAATCCATATGTTGCTCCCAGAAAAGGCAAGCCACTCCACAAAAAGGGCGCACGGTCCCAACACTAACAAAGGGCGTGACAACGAGGGGAGGCAAAGCAATGACGGCACACCAGAAAACAATGATAAGGAGAACAGGAAACGGAAAACACGTGGAGAGACAAATAACTTGCAAGTGAAAAAGGTGAAAAAAATATCACAGAGTAAGACCGCAACCAAAAGTAGCAACAAAATGCTGAAACCCCCGAACCCCAAAACAGCAGAATACCAGGCTTCAGTGAGTGCTGTAAAGGACATTTACAACTCTTTTGCAACTGCTGGTTTCCCACCGAATGTTCCTGCTCAACCACCACCTACGCGCATGAAACCGACATCAAGTGTGCAGCCTCCAGTAAATAGAGAGTGTTAGCATTAACAACGAGTACGAGTACGAGAACAAGTCCATCTCGTACTCGTACTCGTTGTCGTTCTTACAAATCGGTATGGTTCTTAAAACAGTCTAAACAGATGCGTTTACCGCAAAGTTCACAAGCCATTCTGCACCAAGTCTCCTTGTTTCGCTTTAAACAGCGCTTACAGCGACCTTTGGAGAACTTTATAGGCCAATGTCCTCCTTCTAGGCGCCCAGAACTTACGGACAATCGCCGTGCCGGAAAATTTCCAAGCATCAACTTAACAAGATCTAAACGAAAAGCCAGTTGGGTTCTTGATCGTTGATGCAGGGACAGTTTCTCCAGGGTTCATACAAAAAATTGCAACCATTTTTCAAGGACTTTTCAAGGACTTTTCAAGGATCAAATGTGATTTTCAACGACCCCAAACAGGAATTTAATTTCAGGGATGGCAAATACAAATAGACATACATGTACGCATATTCCAAACTAACAGGTTTTCAAGGCCACAAGTTTTTGCTCCACCTCCGTCTGACTTGCTGTTATCCTTAGTTAGCTTATTTTGCTGTGTTGCGAGTTCCTTGACATCAGAAAAAGAATAACAATGCAAAGCAACTTTGCTTTCGACTCCACCGCGTTCGAAGGTTGAGAAAATTCAAGGACTTTTCAAGGACTTGTAAAGAAATTCAAGGACTTTTCAAGGATAAATTGAGTTCAAGGACTTTTCAAGGACTCCCCCTAAAATTCAAGGACTTTTCAAGACTGTGCGAACCCTGTTCTCCAAAATATATGCATTTACAATCGCAACGTCCACAAAGAACCACATGAGACAATGCCACCATTTTGAATTTCCTTCCAACCATGTAATAGCCCCGCATTTGATCGTTCAACTCTACACCGCCCATGTTGTTGTTGTATGTCACTGTTCCATCGCATTGACGTCTACCGACAGTGTCGTTCCCCACAGGATCGGATTGGGAGCTCATAAAATAAACTGGCTTCTTGTCCTTCCATACAGTGAGGACAACGTTGCCTTTGCGAAGGAACAGCGACCCTCCCTGATGAAGTCGCTTGACTCTTTGAGTGGAAGGGACAATTTCCCGAGGTATGCCTTGTCGATTTGCACGAACGGTTCCACAAATATGAATTCGATCTCGGAGCAAATCTTCCGCGAGAGCAAGGGAATTGAAAAAAATTATCGACAAAAAGGATCGAGTAAGATTGCGGACAATGCGGTGTCCGAGTCCTTGTCCCGGATTACCATTGTGTTGTTTTCCCGTGTAGACCTCCAAATTGCAAACGAAGCCGTTCGACGAATCTGCACATTCCCACACTTTAATCCCCCTCTTCACTGGTTTTAACAGCATGTATTGTTTTAGGGAAAGTCTTTCCACGGTCTGTACTCGCTTTTAACGGCCTCTACAATAGAATCGAGAAGAGGTCGCACTTTGAATAATTTGTCGTGGTTTGCGTGCCCACGTGGCAATTCTTTTGTCTTATCGTTTAGATGAAGGTATTGCGATATTTTCGCAAAACAATTCCTCGGAAAAATCTTTTGCACTTCTGCGACTCCGAGAAGCTGATTTTTCGACCAGTAGGAATACATTCGGGCAGTTGTTTTATCCGAAACAAGATATTTAACGCGAAGAATGCCCTCACTTCTTCAGCGTCTGTTTGACGCCAAGCAGGGTCCGGTTTTGTTTCCATCGCTTGCCGCGCATAACGATTTGTTTCCTCTGCAATTCTGTCAAAATTGCTTTCCTTGAACATTAGGTTAAAAAAGTTAAGGGTCAAATAACCTCGAATGTCCCTAGTCAGGCCGGTATTTGCGACAAACGGATTCACAACAACTGGACCAGGATCCTCGTTCCACTCTTGTCTGACAAATCCTCTGGGTCAACTGACGAAACAGAAATGTTAGATTCTGACTGACAATCATTTTGCTCAAATCCGGGTTCAATAGTAAAGCCAATGAACTCTTCTTCCTCGCTATCTGAATTCAAAAGTGCTGCCATTTTAGAACTACACAGACAAATTTGAACTTGCAATTTCTCAACAAATTCGTATGAACACCACCCCTGAAAGTTGGCTTGAACTGGGCTTACACTCTAACCCTATTGGTTAAAACACAATAGGCCAGAAGAAACAACAAAAATAAGCATTTTTTATTGGCTTGAATTGACGGTTATGTGGAGTGCCATATGGCACGATTGGGAATTTGAGGGGTGGTACATGCTAGTGCCATATGGCACGGTCGGACGGGAAAGGGTTAAACTTATTTTGTTGTAATTAACCCTTTAGTTCAAACTCAGGTTCTACTGCATCAGCTGCTTAATTTATTTAGAATTTATTTGAAAGTGCATTAGATAATAAATGATGCAGGGAAGACTTTGCCTACTCATTTTAAATCAGAAAAGTGAAGGGTCTTCATGAACCCTTTTTTCCTTCAGGCATTAAAGTCCTTTGAGAGCACATGTCTTTGCATGCTCTAGATGGTTCACTCTTTGGCTTTAACTTCAGTTTTCTTCTATAATATATCTGTCAATGGACATCTGGTGTCTGGAATTTTCTTTCTAGGAGAACTTCAATAAGTCTGTATTTAATATCCTGTTGGAGACTTCGTGTTTCGTGCGTATTTCTTTGGGGTTTTTATAAGTCTAGACATCATGTCAAGAGACAATGGACATTTAGTCGCAGACCTTGATTAACCTTTTTCTGATTATCACTTAGCAACGACCAATCACATTGTCTAATGAAACAGTATAAAGAGAAACATTTATTTCATGCATTCAGAGTAGCTATTACACGCCCGTTGTAACAGTGAAAGCTAAGAGAAGAGATTAAAACGTGTGTTAGAACCCAAACGACTTTATTGATTGGGGTCTAGTTAGATCGCCGAGTGACTAACCCTAGTGAACGGGGCTAAGTTCGCGAAACGTGGCATCTCCGGCAACGCGACATACCGAGGAAGGATAAGGACAACTTGGTGAGTATTTCATTAGTCCTGATTTTCTGTTCGAACGTCTAAGAAGAAATGGAAGCAACTGAGAAAACGCTGGACATCAAGCTCACCCAGCTTAAAATGACTATCGGGAAGACGAATACCGTCGTCGAAGCAGGCAAAGCAGAGTGTATCGAGAGACAGCTTTTGACTTTGAGGTCCATCACTGCAGAAATAAGTCGTATGCGACTCGAAGTGGAAGCGAAGAAGATCGAAGCCAAAGAGGAAATGACCGAAATCGAGACATGGAACACCGAGATTGACACGCAGTTGGAGAAGGCTGACCTCGAAGTAGAGAAAGTGCTCAAATGGATGGAAGACCGAAAAAGAGAAGCACAAGCGCTCGTCCAGGAAGAACAGCTTAAGTTCCACAAAACGAAGCTAGAAATGCGGGCAGAAATCCAAACTGCGCCACACCCCAACAAACTGCGACACCAAGCGACATGCAAGCAAAGCTACCGAAGCTGGTTATTACTAAATTTGACGGTAGCTTCATGGACTGGCCACGATTTTGGGGACAATTCTCAGAAACGATTGACAAAACAAGTGTGGCAGCGATAACCAAGTTTTCATATTTAAGAGAACTCTTGGACACGAAGGTGAAGCGCACAGTCGAAGCACTCCCTTTCACACCCGAAGGATACAATAGGGCGAAGAGTATCCTGCTGGAGAAGTTCGGGAAGGAGTCTGAGATAGTCAAGGCCTATACGAAGGAAATTTTGGATCTGCCTACAGTGTCCAGTGGAAATCTGAAGAAAATCTGCGAATTTGGCGAAAAGCTAACGTATTGCGTGCAAGCATTGCAGACAATGAACAAACTCGCGCAAGTCAATGGGATGGTTTCGATGACGCTAGACAAGTTGCCAGCAATTCGCGGAGATCTGGTCGGCAATGACCCGGAATGGGAGAAATGGGACTTCGCACAACTGTCCGAGGCTATTCGTCTGTGGATAAGAAGAAACTCGGTGGATGCAAGCCAACGTGAACGTGAACAAGAACAGCAAATTGTGAAACGGAACTTACGCCCATCAAGAATTTACCATGCGTGTCGCGACGCCCATTTGAAGCCCCGCTGTTGGCCTTGCGTTTATTGCGGTCAAGATCACAGGGCAGCCGAATGTACAAAAATCACAAGTGTCGCCGATCGCAGACAAATTCTCCTTAACAAGCGTCTATGCTTTAACTGCACCACAGGAAACCATTGCCCCATCTATTGTAAAAGCAGTTCTGCCTGTCAACACTGCCACAAACGTCACCACACGTCCATTTGCGATATGCCCGCCCAGGAACCTATTAACCAGCCAACGCCTGCAAGAGGAGTTGCCTTAACTACAAACCAAATTGGAGAAGGTTTATTTCATTTATTTTTTTTTATTTATTTATTTAGGATTTTTATAACATCCACTGTGCCAAACATTTTTATTTTAGGGCTTGCAGTAGTTGAAGTTGCCCATGACTTTGTACCTAAAATAAAGAACTGGCTCCTGCAGCAAAACATCCAGAATTCCTTTGACACTTGGCATGGTAAAAAAGCATTTTGTACCACTATTAATATTGTTATCACTATTAATAACATAATTATTGATATGACAGTATTATTTATAAATACTTATTATATCCATTGAACATTGTATGTTTATTCCATCTGCACAGTGAGAGTAAATGACATTACTCAGGTATGCACTTTATATAATGATAACAATAATTATTCCTTTTCTTTTATTTCTAGGAACAAAGGGAGTTGCAAAGGCTATGAAGGAAATTAGCAGTGGGGCACAGAAATGGGAGGGCCAAAAGTGGTTTAGCGAACTGTCGGACAAGCGTAAGTCTTTCTTAAATTTAGTTTTCATAGTAAATGCTACTTCTGTCATCATAGAATTTCACTACTATGGCCATCAGATAATGGTGGTGAAGTGTCATTCTGCAAGTTTCTAAAAACTGTGTGGTTATTTCTTTACAGAGGCCAGCGTCAAACGACATTTTTATTACTCCATGAAAAACTGCAATAGTCCAGATGATTTGAGGAGGAGATTACTGACAGTTGTTGATCATTATCAGGTACAGAAAATCTTGATAAAAAATGTTTGTTAAAGCTACTATGCTTGCTTTCTATTGAAAGTATACAGGCTTCAATTTACATCAATCCAGTGATGAGGTTTCTTCATTGTAGGGCAATCATAACAGCTGTGACCGTGAATCCAAATGTAAGAACCCTGGATACCACTGCAGCAAAGTTAAACTGACTAACCCAGGGGCAATATCTGCACTGAAGAAATTTATTTTGGACTCTAAAGTGTACAAGCTTGCTGAGGACTATTATCTGGTAAGGTATTGGTCACTTCATAAACGGGCTTACTGGTAAGCATAATAAATTATTCTTACCAGCCAATAATTTATTTAGTAATTTAAATGTTTAAGTCAATTATTGACTCGGAGTTTGCCACAGTATTAATTATTTGTAAATGAGTACAACACAAGTTTGGGATGTGATTTCCAAGTGTCGATAACCATCAAATTACAGCCAATGCTACAACATGCTGGTAATATATAATTTAATTTGCAGTGTCACGATACCTACTGGGTGGAATCGTTCAATAATGCGATTCTGATATACTGCCCAAAGAGAATTCACTTTGCTGACCGGACGTTTGACATGCGCATCTCTTTGGCAGTACTTGACTGGGTAAGTATGAAGAAAATTGTACCACCTTGTTCTGGCATGCCTATTTTGAAGGTGCTGGGATACCTTCAGGCCTGATGGATTACGGCCAAGTAAAGCATAGGGGCAGGTTGGGTATGGGCGAGAGGGGCTGCAGAGAAGTAGAAGGTTGGAGGCCACTAGGCCATTACTGCATATCTAATATCAATAGCAGACTGTATATTGAGGTTCAAAGAATTCAATGACAAAAAAAGTTTTGAGTTAATACACCAGGACACTGTTCCTATAATCCCATGGCCCAATTTTTCGTCATTAATTTCAGTATAACATATATTTATACTAGTGTTATTATTATGGATCTTTGTGATTGCAGAATGAAAATGTCAACAGAGAAGCGACATCTGTCAGTTTACTCCAAGATGTGCGTCGTCCAAATCCTAGAACAGGCCACAGGAATCTCCTGCCCAAAACTTTCAACTTCAGGGGGCTTATTTGGACCAGATTTTTCCAGTCAAACTATTAACTTGGAGGAATATTTGCAGAAAACACTCAAGCAATATAAAAAAGGTTCCTTTAGGAGCCACCAACCTGTAAACTCCACACTGTACAGATCACAAACCAAACGGCTCCCTTAGGAACCACATTAACTAAAAGTCATGATCAACAATGTTCCAAGCAATACCCAATTGCCAGATTGAAGGGTCGGGGGGGGGGGGGGGGGTCTCAAAATTTTTAGGTTATGGTTATAGTTCAGGGATATCAAAATTGAGTGTCCCAACAACCACCCCCCCCCCCCCCCAGCCCACACGGACTGGCATTGAATTTGTAGATGAAACGGCAAAATCAGTACTTTCATGCAAATCCCACATCTGAAGGATTAGTCACGTCAATGGTTTGTATTTGTATTTGCAATTGTATCTCCTGTTACATGTCTACAGATACTGTAAAATTCCGATAGCCCTCCCCACCCAACAAGCCTTCCCGCAAAAAAAATTCCCCCCAAATCTTTGATACAAAAATCCTTCCAATAATACGCCCTCCTGTTAGTGCTAGCTGTTTTCTAGGCTGTTTTTGTAGCTTTTTAGACTGTTTTTATGGTCAAGCCCAATCCTGGCCATTTTGAAATGCAAAATTTCTTCAAATAATAAGCCCCTCCAAAAATAAGATCCCCCCAGCAATAAATCAAGCAAAATAGCCTTTTGAACAAATCTAAGCCCACGGCTTATTATCATAATTTTATGGTATGTTGTGGTTCAATTTTGCCCTTGGTTCCATTTTTTTTCTGTGGTTTTGTGTTTGGAAATGCATGATGAATATAAAACAAAGGGAAAATTGAACTAAGGTAAAAATATGAACCACAACATATACACCAGTGTTTGTTTTTGCCACTTTACAGAATGAAGCAACATCAGTCAGTACTAAATGCCAGGATAAATGCTGATCAAACCACAGAAGGACAGAAGAAATTCAGAGGACAACCAAGCCATGTTAAAAATGGGCTGTTTCCTGCATTGCCTTCTATGGAATAAATCCTGTCGGGTCAAACTTGGAATGTTTGGCATTGCACCCGACAGGTCACAACACCAATGGCTCCTTTAGGAGCCAGCAAGACAAACAAAAGTCCTGACCAACAGTGTATATCACCAAAACCCAATCCCTGAATTCAAACTCAGGTGTATAATGCTTTGGTTTGTTGTTTCAAATGACCACATCAAGTGATCATTGAATCAGTATTTGCACTTTACTTGCATTTGTACTTTACTCTTTAGAAGTTCTTTATAGTGTGACTACCATACCAGGCCACTCACAAACAATGAAAAGCAATCACAGCAAAAAGCAGAAATTGAAAATATTTTGGCATCTCACTTCCAAATTGTGATGCACTGATCATACTAACTGCAATATTACGAAAAATGATTTTTTTTTAATGGTCCACTGCTATGTGATTGGAATCTTCACATATATGCAGATGCCGATTACAGTCACACTATAACACTGCTCACACTGTAATAACAAAATCCACCCGACCACATTCCAAGCGCCACAAAGCATCAATCAAAATTAATATGTCATTGGGAGCCAGGATGAAATTGCTACAAATGGAAGGATCCAAAGGGAACAGTGAAGGGACATTACTATTTATGTTTTAAATCAGCTGACTTACTTACCCAACTGACCACTGCGAGAAAATAAACAAATGAATATATGGGTCCCTGTGACAGGGGTAGTGATTAAAGGATGGGGATTTGGATTCCAGAGCAGAGATATCAAAACATAGCTGCACTTATTGCTTGAATTTACAAAAACAAGAGCACCAAAGTGGAATTACCTGTCACTTGCAAAATAATGCTCTGTTACACTGGGCTCTAAGCAACTGATTGATCCAGCTTTTGAGATAGTTGCTTAAAGAAAGCTTCATACCGTAAAATTCCGCAAATAAGCCTGAGGGTTGATATTTTTTCCAAAGGGCCTTTTGAGGGGCTTATTATAAATTTGTAAAATTAGCATTTTGTGTTGGAGCTGCTTATCACAGGAGGCTTTTTGCATTTTGGGGGCTTATACTCTGAAGGGCTAAAATGCGCAGGGGCTTACAGTGTTTGGAATTTTGTACATGAAGGGGCTTATTTCCGGAATTTTGTATCACATCAAAAAATTTTTATGCACGTTTGTGCCCCATGTATGGTACACCCGGTGGATTTGGGTACCGCTTCCTTGTGTCATCAAGGACACACTGGGGCATGAGCTCCCGCAGTTCGACCTCACTGAGGCCAGCTGAGGTCTTGTGGTGAATATACAGCTCATGCTGCCACAAACCCCTATCCTTTAAACTTTTCCAAAACTGCTTGTAATTTTTGTGGCGCTTGGAATGATTGGTGATGTCATGGGGCACAACATCCCTGAATTCGAGTAACTTCACTGACTGTGATGCATTGCCCCATTAGGCAATGCTGACAAGGAGGATGTGCTGCAAGTCCACCCAGGACACTGTCAGCCCAAGCATTCCCCTCCTGTCCTTGAGGTGTTGGGACAGGAGCAGGGGCTTCTTGGACTGCAGGCTGGGAAGCTGGGGCTGCAGGTTCCACTTGCCTTGGTACAGCTCCTAAAATACAAGAACAATCAAAACCACGTTCAGAAAGAATAAAGTTTTATATATAACATCAGACAACAGCATCATTGCTTACATATTTGCAACATTTAGAGAACAGCACAGAAAACATGCCACAAATAGATACGAACAACAGAAAGAAGCCTACCCAAATTCCTAGCGTACAACTGTTACTTTTTTCCTAACAATGAATTGTCACCAAGTTACATAGACATACTGAACAAAACAAATATCATGATGGCATTATAATAAGGCCAACTGAAACAAGAAATGAACAATGCGATATTTCTGTAAGATACCTAAGTTAGGACATTGGTCTCGGTTTCCTTTCGTATCCCAACGCACCCTATTTAACTTTTTAGGATACACAGTTTCCTTACAAACTTTCGCATCAAACGCTGAGGTAACTGCGACATTTGTGCAATGAAACGTTATATAGTAAATAGACAAAAGTTACATTACGAAATAATCACAAGCAGAATATGTGATATCCACGACAAAATCGTTGTTTTGTTCAGAGCACATTTGCATCATAATAGTCCTGATGCTGAGCATTAGTGCATACTGTACAGCAAATAAGAGTTGCTATAAATTTCCATTTACAATTATTTTCTTTGAAGAGCTCACCTGAACGCGAACGATTGGCAACGCGTCTATGGCTGATATAATTCCAATCGCTAGGTAGTCGCGCTGACATAACTGCCTCCACTCGCCTTGCTTCGCTCTGTGGGACTTCGATGGTAACCTAACATTTGAAGTTCCACCGTTTCATTTTCAGCGACGGAAGAGTTTGGGAAACGATATACAACAAGTAAACTTACCTGAAAACGAATCATTTCAGTTCTGGGAAGATATTTGGCGAATAGTTTCTATGTGTAAACGCGAACTATTTGTTGATCGATTGTGGAACCCGTTGATCGAGGATCGAACTGTTCTTCGCGTGTTACACGTAATCCCCACGCTTTAGTTGTGCAATAGTCAAACAAGGACCAATGAAAACAGCTTTTCTATACGTATTCTTTATTTTGAACAATGGTAAAGTACAATATATCAAGTACTCCCAAATTGTTCTCGCGACACGTGGGAGAATTCAAAATGTCGTCCGCCATGTTTGCGGGTTAATCGTCAACTAATAAAAATCTTCCTAAGGAAGATTTCCTTTTATAGTGACCCCCCGCGTTTAAAAACTAGCCCGTTTTCTCACCACCCACTGTATAAAATTTGGACGTTTAGCTTTTTTGTATTTCTCTGAAATGAAAATCTGTTCAGATAATCTTCTTTTTCTTTGCTAAACACCAAACTTTAAATTCCTAGTGTTGGTTTTTCAGTAGCAGGTCTAGATTGGGCAAATTTTGGCTTTTATCAATTTTAAAGTTTTTTGTTTAGTGTTGTCATAGTAATATTGATTTTACTTAAAACTACATTTTCACAAATTTCAATCCATTAGCCAATAACTGGTTAAAATTTTATAGCGATCGGACAAAGAAATATTAAAACCACTTGTAAGCGATTTAAAAATATCGGTATGGCCTCTAAAAAACTGTTTCAAAACACCTTAATTGAGCCTTAAAGTTAGAAATTTAAAGCTTAGATCAGTTGCATTGGTAGAAATCTGAATCACTTGATTAAAATTGCTTTGTTAAGTTTGTAGATAAGTGTACTAGAAGATCACATGTTGAATACAAAAAATCAAACGGAAAACAGCGAAGAAGAAAAGAAAAAAGGGAAATGGTGATGATTATACTCACGAATGCCTAAAGGGTTATATTGTTTAGTTGTTAGTACGTATACCAAGCCTTACCGAGTGTCCTTTTTTCCATCTCCTTGTAATAATAGAAGCCTACATTAATTAGATGTGATCAATGTGGAATCTGTCTTTTGTTTAGTTACGTTTGCCTTAATAAGCCAGTGGTAAGGGGTCCAGTTTCCGTATTACTTTTCGATTAGTGGTGATATTGCTCCTGGAACGGAGAAACAGCTCACTTTTGTTTGGATTGACAAAAATCCCGAAGACTCCCAAAGGCCGGCAATGGGACCTTTTGAACAGAGAAGGTCGTGTGAAAGATGTGAATATAGCAAGGAACCCCACACTGAGGGATGTTAAGGATATCATTAGGAAGAAATTCCCTCAACTGGCTCTTGCAAGGTAACTCTATAGACTGTTAGGCTTTATACCAATAAATAGGCCAAAATACCTGGCATTTGTTTGCATCTCGTTGAATACGAATAGAAACTACATGTATCGTGATTATGGCTCATTCTGCTCAGAGCATAAGCAATTGAACCATCCATAGTTATTAGTGTCAACAATACGGTTTCAAATAATGATTTTTTTAAAAATAAAAACGTCCCCGAAACAGTGTTTGAGGTGAGTTTGGTCAGAAACGATTGATCAGCGAGATAAGCACATGCTGTACAAGTTCACCTACATTCCAATTTACCAACCATTTTGTTTTTATTTTCAAAAGAAGCTTAAACGCTAGAATTGTACAGTCACTAAATTCAGAAGGGATGTTTCTTGCGGGCAAGTGTCTTGTCCGTATTTTTTCAGGAAGTCAACACCCCCTTTTAGCCATGTGTAGCATGGCAGTTTTGGTTGGGCGCACCAAATAATAGAGGGCGAGGGCACCATTATTGGATACAAATTTTCTTCTTTTTTATGTTTAAGGGGTCAATCAAGTTGTAGTCGCTGTTCTTATTTCACATCTCCGTCTTTTCTTATGTAGACACTGTCTCTCTTCTTAAAAATATAGAACACGCTCAGTGAGGCCTATAATAAGCGGTTATCGAGCCGATTTATCGCCCTTTTCACGTGTGCTTCTCTAACAAAACCATATTCGACGGTTATAACGATACTCAGATTTCGCCACCGCTGCCTGTTGCCATTGACAAGCTGTTTGCATATTAATTTTTTTTTTTCCTGACCGACCGACCCACGAGAGACGGAGCGATGGGAACTAAACATTTTGTATCAAGATGGCCATAAGAGATTTTAAAATTGAGAAAAACTTAATTTGATCTGATGTTATGAAATCATACTGTAACTAAGATTATCAACAACTAAGCTTTAACACATGTATGTATTATTTTTCTTCCTAGAATTCGATGCTACAAATCCGAAAAAAAAGGGCACGACATGGAGAAGATAATAACTGGCAGAGTGCCGGTTGGCAGGGAGTTTTTTTAGGATCTTCACCCAATCCCAGAGTAAAAAGTTTTATTTCCGATTCGGGCAAACTTCTAAAAGTAAGAGTTCGTCTTTTTTTGTACTTATCTTTAACTAAAAGAGAAATCGATAACAAGTCATTATGGACCTACCATTGACACCGTTCACTGGTAGACATTTTATCATAAACTTTTATATTCAAATATGTGATGACCAAAATTTTAATTTTGTAATTTTCACGGTGCCACTAGGGAATTAAGGTGCCCTGTATTTCCTTGGTTATGTTTTTGATCTCGGGGGCTGGTGAATTTGAAATTCTATTCCAAACATTTCTCTTCCCTCCCATTGCTTATTGCCTTTTGATCCAAAGGCCACTAGCACCTCGAGATCAGGTGACCAAAGCTTCCTTTAAACGCTTAAGTCCCAATAGTGACCAACACCGATTTTTTCCTAACAGGATGCATACATTATCAAGAGATAAGCTAGGTTGTGAGAATTAATGAATTGATCACCAAAGAGAGAATGCTTTGATCTTTTATGAAATTGTCTCAATTCCTTCTTCAAGGAAATGTATGGAGATCAGTTTGTAGATTAAAGGGTGAAACAATGACAGGGAATCTTGCTGGAATCTTGCTGATGCCAAAAATTGACAGAGGACATAAAAATTATCTTACCCCTTAATTCTTGCTTATATCTTGTTAACCATTTGATAGTTGTGCTCAGATGCACCGTAAACGTTAACAAACATCATCTTTTCAACATTTCCCTTGCATTCAGAAAGAGGTAATTCATTATTTTAAAAACCACATTTTGGTCACATTACCAGCTTTGTCAACTTGATCATTTTAAGAAAATGGTACAAGTTTGGAAAACCCAATCACTATTATTTTGTCTAAGATATGACCCACTTATTCTTTTTGAAGCCAGAATCACATAACCTTCATTTTTACAAAAACAATGTCACCTGACCTCTTAGTTGAAATGGCCTATTCTATTGGGAAATATTTTCAGGAGAGAACTTTCTATGTTTTTAGGGATTAATCCGATCCAGGTTTCATTGATGCCCTTGTTTTAGGTAGTCTCTGCAAGACAAGAACTTTTGAGATGTATACAGTATGGGTTGAAATGTTAGGTCTTAATAATTTTATTATTATTATTTTAAATTCATTCCTTTTTTTTTTCATTTTTTGTCATTAGTTTATGTTAAATCCTCTTGACAGAAGTGATTTAATAGCTACTTAGTGACAGAGTGGAATAAACATTAGCTTGATTGGCCAACAGAATCACTTAAATATAACTGGTTTCTTTCTGTATAAGTTTATATAACAATATTACTTATTCTTGGTTTTTAATTGTTTTTATTTCAGGCACTTTAGCTACAGGTACATCAACAGCTACAGCTTCATCAACAGCTAGAGCTACAGCTTCATCAACTCATACCAATGTCCCACCGTTTATTGTTGTCTCATCAGTTGTGACTACTGTGTTACCACCTGTTTCCACACATGTTGTGCCTCCTGTTTTTTCTGTTTCCTCCAGTTTTATTCCCTCTTTTGTCACTACTTGTGCTCCACCAATTATTGTCCCATCTGTTGTCACCAGTGTTCGTACGTCTTTGTCAACTACCACCGTTGTAACCAGTGCTGTGTTACCTGTTATAAGTGTTGCTACGTGTAGGTCTATTTCCACAAGTGTAATCCCGTCTGTTTCTAGTACCAGTGTTGTGTCATCAGCTCTGTCATCTATTTCAAGTATCTTACCAGTTACTTCAGGTAAATATTGTAAAATTTGCTATAAATATTAGGTTCATGTTATTGGAATATCAGCTGTTATGAAAAATGTGGTCAGTTTATTTATACAATAGTATCTAGTAGCTATAAACTGTGAAGTACAAGTACACAATTTACGAGACAATCCTCATACTGATCATGATTAATTAATGAGCATTATCTAAAGGGATAAATTTAATGTGAGGCTGTTTCAGGTCTTGCAGTGCTTGCTGACCTGAAAGCAAGCAGCTTTCTTGCTCACTTCTAGCCCCATCAATTCTAGCTTTTAAGAAACTTTAAGACATCCATCATTTTTTTATATACTTTATATTAAATGTCAACAATAGGAAACAACGCCTATTCCTAGAAGCGCTACATTCCATCCCGGACATTAACTGTGTGAATGAGCATGTGCAATTCCCGCAAGTTTATTTAACATTAGGAACATCCCTAGAGACCGGCGGTGTATAAAAACTTATTATGCAAGAAACTGAACCAAATTTTTAACTCTGATGAAGGTAACAGAGAGTTACCGAAAATTCAGTTTTATACGGTTTTTTTTTACCGATTTTTAAGATCAGATACAACCAAAAAATTTTTATTTATATTAATTTTGTTTCTTTCTTTTTTACAAAAAAAGTGAAATTTATCTTATTATGCTGGACCACCAAAATTTCACTGGGAGGAGAGCACCAGGCTCATATCACTTTCTCCTGGAGCACATTTTTTTAAATATTAAGTCACATTATTAAATATTAAGTCACATTATCAAACTTAATAGTCAGTAGTTATTATTTTGAAAAAAATTAAAGAGAGACAGTTTTGGCAATAAATGTGGGACCTTATAAATTATTGACGTGTAGCTACATCCAGTGCAGCTGTCTTATGAGTAGAAAACCACTGCCTTAGTGACCATGTACTGATTACACCTAGCATTGCACTCCTACACGTGGAAGAAAAAGATGGCCTCTGTTCCAAAATCATATAATTCTGTACATGTTATAGTTTTGGTGTTTTACAAAATGTATAATGTTACACTTGGTCTCATATAGCAGTGACGTCAGTTGACCCGTCTCAGGAAGAGGATTGGGAAACAGGTACATGTATCTTTTGATATATCCTTCCCCCACCCCCTGCTTCTGTTTAGACCCAAAAGTATCTTTGTGAAAGGGGTAAACAGGGTATAGATTGAACCAAATGCAAGAAATATCTAATTATATGTTTGCTTTATTTTCTCCTCGTATTGATTCACATTTCTCGTCTTTTCAGTGGGAACAGTGAGTCGTAATACCAGCCAAGTTGGTCTTCTTGAAGATGGATTGTCCTTTAACAATGGTACTAGGCTGATAATAATATTGTTTTCTGTAATCTTTAAAATTCACATTCAATTAATTTTTAAAAAGGTTTTGACATCAAAATGTGTGCTTACTTCTGTGCTATAGCTGTAACAGTATAACCGTCTTCTTTTCTATCTTTGTCATGGAGACCAAGGGTTTTTTAATGAAAGCAGTTACAATGTACTGAGTTGTAGTCGACATTTCATGTACTTGTGTGAATTAGCAGATCAATGTTCGCCCCTAAACCCGGCACAAAAATCTGTAAAGATCACTTTTAGAATGTTTGGAATCTGTAACAAATTGACCTTCAGTTATTCTTTACATTTTTCAGCAATTACAGAATTAGAACGAACGGGGGAACAGATGATCTGCAAGAGAACCCTCGGGCAACAGAACATGGGAGGTTTGCCCGTGTTTTTGAATATGTCTTTCGAAGAGGTTTGTTAATACTTAACATCACTCGATGGTGCTTGGTTGTTACTGTTTTAATCAGCATATATTTTTTACCTAGAAATAACAGAATCCAATATTACAATCACATGGTGTAAGATAAAATGATAAAATAAAAACATGGACAAGAGAAAAAATGACGTCGACCTCCACCTTTAATTGACAACAAATTAGTTGAGACACTTTTCTTTGTCCTAAAGGGCCTTCCTGGCATTTTACCTACTTCAAAAGGAGAAAATAAAGCTTTCCCTTCTCTTCCCCCCCCCCATGTAATGTTGTGCTGCAGTTCAAGGTCCCATAGGCAAAACATCAAACACCCACATTTTGAATGGAGCCCAGGAGGGGTGTGGATTGTTCTGTTCTTTGAAGTTATGCTACTTAAAATAAGTATAATGTCTCAACAATTTTGTCACCGATTATTGGTTTTGTTTACAACACTGGTCAATCAAGATTCACTTTTCCCTGAGTGTGTTGTCTAATGTTTCACTATTATTATAGTGCAAAAATTAATTTCCCTTGAGGTGTACAAAGAAGGCAAGTGCTAGTTAAACTATATTAATACTATTTTTTATTCAATTTGTTATCATGTAGATATGCCATCAAGCTTCCCAAGATGGAAAGATAATTGTTTTAGTGATGTCACGTCAAGGAAACAACAGTCATCTTGCAAGGTGACTACAAACACTAATTCTAATTGAAAATTTTAGTCTTCTTATAAACTAGAATGTTGAGTGTATCACTGCATGAATTTTAAACCCATACCACGTATAGAGATATAAAACAGAGGGCGTGACTTTTATGGCGGGCATCACTACTTGGATGGTGTGAGGCAAAGCCCATTTAAAGTAATAGACGTAAAATGTTTGGTTACACTACATTGAATAATATCTAGCAAGTTCACTGTTTGAATAAAAAAAAAATGGATCCATTTGGAATGATGATGGCTCTGTCATTCTTTCTGAATAACTTGGCTAAGAATTTCAAATTGAGAGTGGTTTTGATTAAGATACCTAGCCTTCTACCAGCTATTCTGACCAGTCATCCAACCTCATGCAAGTACTGCAAAGTATTTTTCTAAATAACTAAAATTTACTATAATTATTATAAGTTAAACGAATAACATCTTGCAGGAGCCACCTGGCACTGCTAGAGTACCTATTCTTGCATTGTTTATTTGTTATTGTTTATTTACTTATCCGTAAAGAAAATTTATTGCTCCTTATTGTTAGTAATCGCAAAAAAAAAATACTTTTTCAACATGCGTAAATAACATCAAGGGTTTCTTGTTTTCCCAAAGGCTTCTTAGTGGCATCTCCGAAGCTAATGATGTTAATTTTTGGTTGGGGATGGCAGAGTCAATAAATGGAAGACAAGGTGATTAGTATAGTTGTAATCAAGTCGTCAAGAAACAATGTTACAATTTTGTGCCTCAGCATTTTGTATTACATTAACTTCATTGATATCTCTGTTTGTAATTGTATTTACCAAGTGAAAAACAGAACAAATAATTCCTCAGATCATAAGTACATAAATCTATGTTAAATAATACATGTACAACTGCACATGTATGGCTGCCATTCTTAGTTAAAGAGAGATGATCGAAAGTGGGTTTTTTGTGTCTTATCTATCCATGGCTTTGTCTATAGTTTCTATGCATGAAAAAAAATTGATTTGATATAAGTGAAAAAAAATAAGAAGAATAACAGAGACCTTCAGCATGATCAAATGCTCACTTGACCATAGACTTGACTACTTAATAATTTGTACTGTCAAGTGATAGTTCAGTTTATAGATAATTTGGAAGTTTATCACCATATAATATTTTTGATGTGGACGATTTTGTACTTCTTTCCAGTGAAACAAAAATTTGGGGACAACAATAACGATTCTGAGGTGTTTGTCGTTGCCCCCTCAACGTCACCTCTGAGTCCAGTTCTTGTGGATCGCTTCTCAGGTCAGATTAAAAAAAATTCCTCACCAAAAGATTATATTTTGTACCCTGCACAAGGCATAATACATTGGTGTTCTGCCTTGTCTTACTGATCAAAAGCTTGCTCCTTCAAAAAAATATACATTATAAAGAATGTAGGTAAATAGTAAACTAGGCAAAAGGCAACCAGCATCTTGATTAATGTAATAAATAACTACATGTAATATTGAATTTTTGAACTGTTTTTTTTCAGACCATGACTAGTTTATAATATTTTCTGCAACTAAACAGCATAGTTTACATGTTAATTTAATTTCTATATAGCAAGGGAATCCAGGAAACAAAGGATGATAACGATTGTAAGTCAATTTCCTTTATGCAATTACAGGGCAGTTCCTTCAAGATGTAAGAGGAATAACAGAAGCGTTAGAAAGGGGACAGGCAGCATTGGGCTCACTAAGGCCTTGTTTACACTTGGTGCCCAGGCACTGGTGCCCGAGCACAGGCACAAAATGTGGCTATGTTCAGACTCTTGGTGCCCAAAATGTACGTATGTTCACATTCAATAAACCAGGCACGTGCTCACTGTATTCAAACAACGGGGATCGCAACATGCATGCATTTCGTGTTCGATATTGCTGTTTGATCATTGCTTTTTATGGCTTTTTTACCTTTTTAATGCTTTGTTTGTACATGAAACACGCAAGTGATGACATGGACTACGACCACAGGCGACGATTAGCGCGGATTGTCACGGAAACCTGCACTGCAATTACAAGAAGATTGTGTGAGTTCCTTGATGACAGGAATGAAGTTGGAGGGAGAGCAGCTTGGAAAATTCCACGAATTCAGAATGTTTTGGAACACGAATTCCTTCATTTTCCTGATAGAAAATGGTTGGAAAGTTATCGTATTTCTAAAGATATGTTTCAACAGTTGACACGTGATTTGCAGGGCCTTCAGCGACAGGTGACCAGAGTACACAACCCAGTACCAGTAAGGACAATTGTGGCAATGCTGCTCAAACGCATCGGAAAAGGCTGGACTACAGGGAGATAGGAGACAAATTTGGGATCGGTACTTCAACGGCATGCATGAAAGTTAACGAAGCTATGAAGCTCCTGGTTAGTTCTAAGATGCACATCATAAGCAAACTGTAGAGGGGCATAGATTTTCAAAGAATGATAAATGGTTTCCAAGGAAAGTGGAACTTTCCACAGTGCTTGGGTGCCATTGACGGTACCCATCTACCCATAAAAGCTCCTCTCGTCCACCACGCCGATTACTTCAACAGGAAAAGTTTCCATTCTGTGATTCTGCAAGCAGTTTGTGACAGCACATGCTGCTTTACTGACATGTTTGCTGGCTGGCCTGGTCGAGCATATGATGCGAGGGTGTTTGGTCGCTCTCAGATAGGCAACCTGATAATAGAGGGCAAATTGATACCCGATGATTCAAATTTGTCTCGGGTTATTGATAACCACATCATTGAGCCATTTCTTATCAGTGACCCAGCTTACCCCATTTCCAAACACCTAATGAAGAATTACACCAGAAAAAGAACACTTCCACTATAGAATCAGCCGCGCCCACATTCAGATCGAGAGAGCATTGGGATGGCTTTAAGGGAGATGGAGGTGTCTTTTTAAGCAGCTGGATTGCGACCTTGACAAAGTTGTACTTCATGTTATATCAGCCTGCATCCTGCACAACATGTGCGAAGAGCAAAAGGAGTGCTACCTTGAAGAGTGGAACAGGCTGGGCGAAGATGAAATTGGTGACCTACCCAGGCCAGATCCGTTGAATGATGATAATGACGCAGCTCACAATGCTGTTATCATTAGGAATGTCTTGGCTCATTATTTGTCCAACTAATCCCAAACGTTATGTAAACAAAACCCATTTACTTCAGGATTGCAATTAGCGGAAAGACAAACCATGGTCATTCAAAAGTCCAAATATATTCCGATATAGCCACTTGTTAGCATCAGGTGAGTAATGAGAAGTTTGAAACAGTTCCATACATCCGTTATAAACGTTATAGTTAAATGTCTAATAGGTTTGGTTTTGAATGACAGACTAGTTATAAAAACAGTTGTGTTTTACAGTTCCACACATCGTTTGTTAGAAAAGTTATAGTTAAATGCCTAATTTGTTTTCTCTTGAATAACAGAATAGCAATAAAACCAGTTGTGTTTATTTTTATTGTGCAATAAAATCTTGTGTGTCTCTGGAAAAATACAGAAACCTCTCAACCAGTTGGATGTCTCCCATTTGGGGTGGTATAAAACTTTTCAACAACATACAGATCGAGTTTAACAAATACATGTTGTTTCACCCGCCATTACCTTACAAACACTTTATTTTATGCCACGTTTACAGAACACAAAATCGCCAAGAATAGTTTAACACCAGAAATTGATTGGTGAGTTTGTTTCTGCAGCCTGACTTCCCATCTGGAAATATTGTTGTGTTCACCATATTAAACACTTTTTTCTGGAAATATAATTGTCAACACTACATCAACCACTTTCTCTCTGCAAATATAACAGGGGAAGAGCGGTTGAAGTTGGGCATGGACTAAAAATTGACGAGGGAAAAAATGCCCCAGTTTCCCCTCCTTTTTGTTTCCCCTCGTGTTTCTTTTGTGCTTGTTGCTTAGAATTTAACTAGCTCCCCACTATCTAAACGCCTGGAACAGGTTAGATCACATAAATAACATGAGTTTCTTTCTTTTAGATGGATTCATTTTTAAAAATAGGAACTCAATTTTTCATTTAAGAATAGAATGGGCATGGAAAGCTGTATTTTCGAAATTAAGGTATTTTTATTTCAATGAGTTTGCCTGTAGAACTATTTGCTCTCTTTAAAAAAAATGTTCCGTGAGTAGGAACTCTCTCAAACCTGTAAGAATATTAGAATATTATACTTTTTTCTTTCCTTTGCAGCGGGCTATTAGAGAGGCAAGGCACAAAAGAATGTTGGAAGAAGGCAAAAGTGGTTGGCACATAATTGTCAAAATGCCAAATGACGAGCGCATTAGCCGCTACATCAACAAGAAATCATGTTACCAGGTACAAGCTCTTGCTAATTTGAAGTGTTCATATGTATCTCTGGGAATATTGCTAGAATTGCTAGTACATGGACAACTTATGGAATATCTAATTAAAAACAATAAATTGGCAGTACATCAGAGCGGAAACAGAAAGCTTCACTCGACAGAAACAGCTCTGTTGTACGTTACGGATTGGTTACTCCAGGCTATGGATGACAAGAAAGTCTCGATCATGGTTTTACTAGATATGTCTAAAGCATTTGACAGTATTTGACACGACATCTTATTATCCAAACTACAAAGTCTCGACTTTTCCCAGTGTGCATTAGATTGGTTCCAGAGTTACCTTTCTGACCGAAAACAGTACGTTCGAATTGGTGATGCAGTTTCTAAAGTGCTCCCACTAGAGTTCGGAGTTCCGCAAGGTTCTATTTTAGGTCCAGTTCTGTTTACAATCTACGTTAACGACCTCCTTTCTGTTCCTAAACGTTGTATATCTGCCTCCTATGTCGACGACTGCAAACTGTATTTGTCCTTCTCACCTGCCGAACTATCCACGTCTATCTCTGCCTTGAACGAAGATCTCATGAGAATATCTCAGTGGTGCTGTAAACATTCTCTTTTGATCAATCCAGACAAAACTAAAGTGTTAGCCGTTGGAGTACCACAACTCTTGCAGAAACTTTCATCTTTCAGCATAAGACTGCTTGATAAAGAATTAACACCTGTGCCTGTTGTTAAAGACTTAGGTGTTCATCTCGATGCATGCCTCAGTTACAACGAACATATCACTAAAACCGTTTCGAATTGTCTTCTTAAATTGAAACAAATTAACAGAATCAAGCATCTGCTGGACAGGAAAACGCTTTTGTTAATAAAGAATTCCTTTGTTTTTAGTAAACTACTGTATTGTTCAACTGTTTGGAGTAATACCAGCAACAGCAATATTGCCAAGTTACAAAAAGTCCAAAATTTCGCTGGACGAATTATTTTGGGACTTTGAAAGTATGATCATATTTCGGATGGGCTGCGATCATTGAATTGGCTTCCAATTAAAGAGAGACTCATTCTAAACGATGCAACCATGATGCACAAATGTATTAACAAGCTTGTCCCACACTATCTCGTTGATAAGTTTAAATTACGTTCTCATGTCCATAATAGACAAACTCGATCGTCTAGTGCCTTGGATATACCCTTATGCCGCCTGTCAACAGGACAGCGCTCTTTGGCCTACAGAGGAGCAAAACTCTGGAACTCTTTAAGTAGTAACATTAAGTCTTTAAAATGCCCCAAGAATTTTAGACGCCATTTAACAAATGTATTATTAGGTTAATTTTTTATATTTAGAATATTTTTGACATATTTATTGTAATTATAATTATACTTATATTCTTAATTAATTTATATTTAAATCTGTATTTGTAATTGTATTGTATTGAGCTGAAAAACCCTTTTTAGGGAGCATCAATAAAAGTATGTATGTATGTATGTATGTATGTATGAATATAACTTTTAAAATATAGAAAATACAGGTACTGTTACATGTTACTCTGCCTCCTGTCAAATCAATCCACCATGTATGTTGTATGACCGTCATTTCAACTTAAAAGAGATGGATTCTTTTAATTGCTTTAAAAAACCTTCTATTGAGATAAATTACTAAAATGCTTTTTTTGTTGTTGTTTTTTAGGCAGTCTATGACTGGGTTGGCTACCCGGATGACCGGCCCCTCTTTTTTACCCTGCATGGAGGGGGAGGGGTGAAAAAACTAGAGGACCCTGTTGAAGGACACTGTGTGCTCCACTTACAGGAGCGAGTGAGTGTATTTATTTTAAACAACAAATCGAGACAATCATGAAAAGTGAAATTACAAACCAATATTTCTGGGAAGATTAACTAGTCTGGACACAAACAACCCTTTTAACAAGTTACCCACTTGTGTATACATTGCTTGGGATACATGTAGCAATAATCGTAGACAAATATTGTAAATATCCAATATAATGTAATAATACAATAATATAATATCCAAAGCCAATGATGTTACAGAGCCATATCCTGCATCACAAATGTTATCAAACCATGGTGTGTAACGCTGATAATTTGTTTATCCTTCCTCCTTATTTATTTAACAATTTTTTTTACCAGAAATGCATTGGAAATTTCCCTTCGACCTGAATGACAAATTGACAATAGTTTTTTTTAAGTTACTCGCACCTATTCAAAGATACCCAATCCTGGTACACAGTAGGGGGCCAAGGATAAGGGTTTTGGTGCCGTTTCACAGATGGACTTGTTTTAAAATAGAAGATCCAGGCTACTAGGTTAATAGGCCCGTAAGGCTTAACAAATCCCACCCAGTGTATCTATCCCATCTACATGGACAGTGTTCAGTGCACATATCTTCACATGAAAAAATTATTAGTATCGTTGTTGTTTTTTTTTGCCCCAATGGAGGACATAAGCACCGTCAGACAGTGAAGATGAGGGTGACATTAAATGCTAGAGGGTAGCAAGAGAACAATAACAATTTAAAGTAAAGTATCATTAAATGATCACCTGGTTCCACAGAAAGATATATTTCAGGTTTCTAACCCTTACACAAAAATTATGTATCATCCAAGAGAACAGTCTTAACTGTAAGTGGTGTGATCATTATCTTGTACAGGAAGAGGAAGAAATGCTTTTGCTCCTTGATTCTGAGGTAATTATTATTGCTGTAAGGCCTATGGAGTACAGCAGCACTGTACTCAGAAACGTCTCTGAATTGTCTTTCCCAATGCATGTTAACTGTCCGTTGGACAAAAAATGTAATATTTAAATTAATAATAATAATAGTAACAGTAATGTAATGAATAGCAAATGAGAAATTTAGCAACTTGCTTTCCATGATTACAACAATATCATCATATATTAGAAAGCCTTCTAGTATTGGTCCAATTTATGTTTAGATTAAGAAACATCCCATAGAAATTATGCAGTGTTTACAATGGGCTGATGTTGCATCTTTGTTTTGCACAGGTTTCCTTAAGAGGATCATTGCCTAAGGGCACTGAGGATTTGTCCTCGACCTTACCCGGTAAGACTTCCAAAGATAACGTTTGTATACGTGATATGAAGTGGTGACGGGGAAATTAATGAAATCTTCAAGTCACACGCATAAAATGACTCGAACAGACTCCGTGAAAAGTTCTTAGTGACCCAGCTTAGAGCTTGCGGAAAAAACAACATCTCTCGTTAGTTTAAAGCAATCCTAGATCAATAATAACAAGACGATCTAAGATCGTAAGTCGGACAACAGGTAGACGTGCTGTTATGAGTGTTGACCACTTATGGGGCGGAGTGGTCCAAAAAAGAAATGCTAAGGGTACCAAGGTCCTGGTTTCCAACGTGGCATATTTGTTTTCGTTTCCTCGAGTTTCATCGCGAGGCACCTTGTCTTTATGAGCAAATGCTTTTCTGTCACTCTGTCCACATTTTCTGTTCACTGGTAACTCGTTTGATTTCTGCTTTGATTCTAGTGAGACATTCGCTAAATCATTTGATCTTTTGCTATTTTCAGTTCGCGGAACGACCCCTTTCGAAATATACGCTCATTACACACGTCACCTTTTAGAAAGGGTCTACCGCGAACGGTGTGTGGGTCTGTATATTTGAGCGTAGAAAAGATGACACCATTTGTTTTCAACATATTCGCCATCGACTTTGACACTGATCGTAGAAGGTTGCACCCGTATTACGTGTCTGCGGTATTCCCCATTGCACGTGACTGCGATTTGCGATGAAACTCAAGTGTAAACCTATAGTCGGTTGCCCGACTAATAAACAGGTTGTTAAAAGATGAAGATTCATAAAAGTCAATAAGCCATTTAATTTTCGTTTGATATTTCGGTTGGAGCTGAATTTGGACAGTCTACTCATGCACATTAAATTTCTTTATTATGTTACGTGTATTTTAAAAATTCTGGTTACTTGATTTTCTTTGGACTCTTTTTATGTTGTCTATTTAAATGAAAGGATGATGATGCCATGCGAGATGTAGGTATGGACTTAAGTTAATTCAACTTTCTGTATACCTTTGACTGTCATTCCCACGGTACAACAAAACAAGTCAAACCATTTTCCTAATCATAACAACGTTTTTTGAAATGCTAACATTACCTAGTAAAGAAACTGAATATGCAGTTTTTGGTGATAGTAATTTTTTTTTGGTTTTAAACATTAAGGTCCATCTGAGGCAAAGAGGCCAAAAGGGGAAGCAGATGTCACAGAACAAGGAACAGTACATGTTACTGGGAATTAGTTGCTAGAATTTTTTTCTCTCTCTTCCATGCTAAAAATAGCACATTTGTTAGAATATTGTTTTTGTGTACACTCTAGCTGGTTCTTGATGATCACAGTGCTTAGCATAAGTGCTTAGGCCACGAAATGAGCGATTTATCAAAAAAAAAATTGAGTTTCTGTACTTCATGCCTAGGATTTCCTACAACGAATATAACGAAAAACCAAAGAAGAAGCGAAAAAGGAGGAAGAACGCAAAGAATGTAGTGGGCAATGATGGAAACGAATGTTGCTTGGCAGTTTTTTAATTATGGACAGAAAAATCCCAATTTTTTAAGTGATTAATTTGTAATAGGAAGAGGACCGAGTGGAGTCCAATTCGGTCTGTTATTGTACATTCAACTCACCATCTCGTGCAGTGAGATTTCGAAATCAGCGTCTGAGACGTCATCTAAAGTCAACATCACGGGTAATCATGTCATGTATGACAGCGGTGTATGATTTTTACCTCGACTTTGATTATTCTGGATGTCACAAAAATCTCATCCAGTAATTGTTTAGTATGATTACAGACCGAATTAGACTACATGAAGTTCTCCTACCGATTAATCATAACATTAACAAAATTTGTGATAATATAAGGCTCTATTTTTAAATCAAAACACAAGAAATTACAAGACCTTTTTTTTGCCAGCAGTAAAAAAAGGCCATTTAAGTGCGCGCATACTGTCCTATTAGTGCTGAAATCATGGCAGTTGATTGCCAATCTGATTTGAGAATTTTGCTATAGTTATGATTAACTAAAATAGAAAATGGAATAGACAAATGAACAAATATTATTGTGCGCTTAAATAATCTAATTAGTTTACGCAAAGAAGTTCCATTTTTCCACTGTGACAATGAGCCAACGGCTTTGCCCGTCGTTATTTCTCTTTTTGATGACGACTGATTCCTAGATTGTGTTATACACTATGATGTTGAGAACTTTGCTGAGCTTGTTTTCTTTTTACCTCAAAGCACTGGGCTTTGATGATTATATCACTACTACTGTGAAACTCACAAATCAGAAATTTTTATGGAATGTTAATGTGCTGCGATAACATTTCCAATAAGGTGTGTGCAAAAATTTCCAGGCTTCACCTTTTTCTAAGTTTGACAGTACATGGAGGTGGGGGACCCCAGGTAGGTGGGGTTAGAAAAGAACCCTCCTCTACATGCAATCTTACTACCCGCTTAACACCTGAACAAGAAAAATGTTGGCAAACCACATGTTGTGGCTTTTCTGCACTCATTTGCTGCTCTTGCTGCAACGTTTAGTCCTGTGACTTTATTGTTAATCAAATTAAAATGAGAGATTATATGGACAAGTGGGTTACCTCACCTTCCTGGAAAAGGCCCTAAGAGTTCAAATTTGAAATTTTGCATGTTGCCTTTCATGATTACAACGTTACATTATAATGCATTTCTGATTTGAAGTGGAAATTTTGTAAAGTTTACATCATAGTTTTCGAATGCACCGCTAATGCCATCTGTATGATCAACGTCAAATAAAATAGAAAATGTATTTATTTAAATACATGCTCAGTATCATGGCGAAAGAGCTTTCCCCATTAGGTTCTTAGCTAATTTTAACTTGCCAATGAACTTACTTAAAAAGTAGGGTTACATTTTTTTTAATTTAAGGCAAGCTTAGTGCTAAATAAAGGAAAAACAAATTATACCGTCTATGCGTCTATTCTGAATTTAATTCACAAATGCGATGAGGAAAGGCCATGACCTGATAGTAGAAACTGACAGGAGCCCATCAAGGGGAGGCTCTATCTCCACTAACTCCTTGAGTCAACCCTTTCCCAAGTAGATTTATTTTTAGAACGGCTTTTTCCTGCGAAAAGTATTATATTCCAGTTGAGTAAACCATGAACTGAGGAAAAAAAAATGGCGGACGAAAGGGAAAATCATCCAGTAGGCTGTCAATTGACTGTCTTTACCTTTTCCATGTATTGTTTTCCTGATTTTACAGTCGTAAAAAGACACTCCATTTGAAGATGTCGATCTAACCACGATCCCGGATCGTGTACTGGTGTTATATCCATCAGATATACACACCTATGATGTTCAAACGGGACCTTTTCAGCCCGTGCGTCTCGTCATTCACGTCCATGGTACCTGGAGTTTGCAATGTCCAATTTTCAAATACACAGTTATCACCTCCGGCGAACTACCTGCACTGGAAAGTTCACAAGTTATCGAACTTGCTAAAGGACTGCTTCACGCCAGTCAGTGGCTTAGGATATGTTCATGAAAATGTCAGAGTCATGGGTGGACCTGTAAGGAATGCTCGAGCAAAGTCCTGAAGAATTTGGCGTATTCCTAGCCAAAATATTCAGTCAAAAAGTGAATTGGACCCTTGACAGAAACGTGTTTGCGCCGAGTGTCGGGAACTTGCCAGATACATTAAGAAGCGGGTGAAATCGAGGAAGAACGTGGACGAAGCCACATGATTCAAATGGCAAATGCCGAATAGTCATTTTCCCTGTAAATTCCTGTCGCCAGGTAGTAAAACTAAGTGTGCAAGAAATCTTCGTCAGCAAAGATCAAGAGCCATAGAACAAGCAATGAAACTTTACAAAAAAGCGAAGGTCGAGTTGCCAGGCGATCAGTCAAAGGAACTTTGCCAACTGATACAGGCAGTTGAAAGCTCCGAAACTGGGAAGAAAGAACTTTACAAAATAGTGCAGGAGGGAAATAAATTCGAAGGCAAAGGGGGCCTCAAAGTAGGAGACTGTCTTGGCGAGTTGTGGCGCAAGGAAAAGGAAGAGTTCTTCAAGGATCAACAAAGCAATGGTGAGAACTCCAATGTGAAGTTCTAGGTTTAATTTTTTTATGAAAACACTAAATGAACATAGAAAAGGTTTTCTTCGGTTTGCTTTGATAGCTTCTTTTAGTACAACAGTTATTCCTTTTTCTCCTATTAGAACTATGGTCCCACTTTTAGATGTAGAACTTTTCATTTCCAAGAGTGTAATTGTTCACTGCAACCTTAGTTTTTATCATTATTTCAAAAGTGACTACAAAAAAGGGAAACCGAGGGTCGTTGGCCACTATCAGAGTTGGTAAGTAATTGTACATACCTACAAAATCTTAATAGTTGTCCAAGTAAGCCCCTTTGTTACTTTTATATGGTATAAGTTATCATCAAATGTACTGGTATTTGCTATTGCCATAGATTTAGAAATGTCCTCATCTGCATAGAAGTTCGATCAAAGTCAGGGCTCAAACTAAAGGTCTTAATATAAAATGTACATGTACATGCAATGATGATTGTCAGAAGTTTATCTAGTAGCTTTTCTATTATCTGCAGCTCTGGCAGTGTTCACCCGGTGTCCATCAGCCTATGGGGCAGTACATGACCTTAAAATTCTTCAGCTGCCTTGCACACAAGGGTTGAAGAAAGTATTGAAGGATGGAGCTGAGGATCATGGGATTGACCTTAACTACTTGGAGACACAACAAAAGATGTTCAAGGCCTACCAACAACAGCATGAAAGTGAGGAATATCCCCAGCCTCTGGGCATTGGTGTCTTGATGTGGGATGAAGTAAAGGTTAGGGGAAAATTTTACTACCAGAAATATATTTTAAGTGGTTGCTTTGTTATAGTAATGCTGACATCCATATCAAATTTCTTCTATCAGGTTCAAATGGAACCTGAAAGGTGGGGGAATATCAGGTTTTACATTACCCCATGATGAGTTACCTGTGTTGCATGATGTGTACTCATCAGCCATTGCAAGTGGGTACCAGAAGACAAGCTATGTTGTGCAATTTCTTTGGAGGGACCTGACCTCTGGGTTCGACATGATTGGACCATACTTTCCTGTCCCAAACTCTATAGATTCCAAAATCCTGCAGGAGCTCTTCATGCTGTGCCTGAAAGCATTCAGTGCATATGGGTTTAGATTGGCCATAGTTCTGTGTGATGGTGCTTCTTCTAATCTAACCTTGCTAAAGATCCTCTGTGGATGTCCAAGAGCCACACTCCATACTAATGATGAGGCATCAGATTTGAGGGATCGATACTTTGTGAACATGTCTTTCATTAATCCTGAGGATGCTGCTGGTAATCCAATATTTGCAATGATTTGTCCAAGCCATCAGGTAACTAGCTTTTTGTGAACATGAAAACATGTTTTGATCTTTTACAATTTCCTCCACAGCTATTTACATAAAATAAATTTATAATTTTGATCCGGCAAACAGAATTTGTTGCTACTTTGTGCCTGTAACTTTTCTGTGCAATTTACACATTATTTCCATCAAATCGAAGACAATCAGTGATATAAATTACAACTGTTTTTGCTGAGTTTCTAGCTAAAGAATATGATAGCTGCCTTGTACAGTTCAAGACCCAGTGGATCCAAGAAACTGACACTGGATGGCATCCAGTTTGGATAGGGGACAGTTGAGAAGATCTTTGCAGAGGAATTGCAAAGAGCAGAGAGGGGTATCAGCCGTAAAGTTCCAGGATTGAAGTATGCTTATGTGTATCGTGACAACTGGACTCGTCTCAATGAGAGGCCAGCAAAAATCATGCAGGTGAGTAAAATTTATCTCTTCATCATAAAAGAAGTGGTTTCTATGGTCCTGGAAAGTCCTTGAAAATGGTAGGAGGTCCTGGAAAACCCTGAAATTTTGTAAACTCAAGTAATAGATATAGTCCTTTCTGAAAGTTTATGTTCCCTGTTGGAAACAATATAAACAACAATGAAAATAACACTTAACAAGGACAAAATAATGACCTTACTGTTATTACAATAGTATTAATAATATGGTCGTTGTTTTTATCTGTGTTGTTATTATTATGTTAATATATTTTTGTTTATTTCCTTTGCTCTGTAGCAGCATTACATGATTGCAGCAGTCCAAGATCTTGCTGGGGATACTAATCAGGAGAGTGCAAAGCCTGTTGCTACCTTTTTGGAGGCATGTAACCTGATTTTCGAAAATGGGTTATTGTGCTCACGAAGGGTCATAAGTATGGACTGTGTTGTTATCCAAAACATCAAGAAAGGGATGGCTTTCTTTGAGGAATGGTGCCATAGCCATGAACAAACAGGTAAAGTCATCTGATTATAAACCATGGGCAAGAAACAACCATTGCTTTGTTACACAAGTAAGACTCTAAGGTGGTTCTCACAGATTTTCAGTATTATTGTCCATTTCTCCATCTGCATTAAGTCCAAACTAATATTGACAAAACTGTGCAGGCAGTCAGACATAAATCAAGGGCTGCATAAATATACATTAATAGCTTTGGTGGTAGCTGAAATGCAGGGCTGCCAGTCATTGGTGCAGGAAAAATTCCCTGACATTTCCTGATCTTCTACTGACCACAAACAAATTTCACTAACCATTCAAGATAAATGCAAATTGCTAATGGCTAGGTTTATGTAAATTTCCACCTTTTCTCTGACCTTGAAAAAATATGATATTCCAATGTTTCCTGCCTGTGACAATTCGGTGAATATGTCCATTATATAGACCTCTTTAGCTTCATACGTCATCAACCGACCACGTGACTCGAAATGGGTAAACAAACACGCTTTCAAGAGACGTAAAGTGTTTTGCTTGACTCCGTTCTCAATAATGGTGCATTACTGCTGTGTGTATAATTGCTACAATAACTCCACTAACGAAGAATTATCTTTCCATGGTTTTCCCAATGATAAACAACTCGTCAAGGTAGGCAAAATTTGATAGCTTTCAAAAATATAGACGATCGGATGTCAGTTTCGTGACATCTTTGATGAACTTGATCACCTGCTAAAGCTTGTTACTGTTTTGTTTCAAGGTATGGATTTCAAGAATTAAAAGAGATCCTAAAACAGATTTCAAGGTTTCGGCAAATACCAAAGTTTGTTTGGAGCATTTCCGACGAGAAGATTTTGTGTGCTTTGACACAAAGTCAAGAAGACTGAAAGCTGGAGCTTGCCCATCATTGTTTAGTTGGACGAAAACAAATCCCGAGCGATCGCTTCCAGAGAAGAAAAAGCAGATTGAAGAGCTTAATGCTATCCTAGAATCAGAGCTTACTGACACTGCTTCAGAGGGTGAGGGGAAATTCGATTTAACAGACAGAGAAGATTTCGTTTCCAGAGCTACTCAAGTTAATGTTGAGATTTCGTTCAATCACAGATTTTCAGTAAGAGTTCTGTTGGATCTAGCCGATACTCAAGCACAAGAAGAGAATTACTTCAGTCATCTAACTGGATTTAATAGCTACGCAAAATTTCACGAGGTTTTAAAATTTGTACTTCCAGAGGGAGAGAGAAAGAATATCGTATACTGGAATACGAAAGTAAGCAAAAACAAAAGAATTGATACCTCCTTGTTATTTGATGCAGATGAAGAGTCTGCACAAAGCGATGGAAGTGATTCAGACTCCGACTCTGGCACTGAAAGAAATCACATTTTAATGGTAGAAAACGAGTTTCTTTTAGTGCTTATGAAACTTTGCTTGGGACTTACGAATAAGATTTAGAGTTTCAGAAGCAACAGTTTCCAATATATTTATCACGTGGCTCAACTTTTTGTACATCCGCCTTGGTACTCTCAAAGTGTGGCCTTATAGGAGAGTTACATTGGATAACATGCCTAAAAAATTCAAAGAGGAACATCCTAATAACATCATGATCATAGACTGCACTGAGTTGAAAATTCAGTGCCCATCTTCACTTGTACTTCAGTCCCAAAGTTACTCAAATTACTGAAGTGTAGAGTAATTTTCCATGATGCTAGCAATTTCAGAGCAACTTTTTGTTTTGTTAATATGTGATGTAACTCTGGTATTTCATTATACTGGTTTGGGTTTGGCAACCTGCCAGTTTCACAAACCATCTTTTTCTCCCATTCCTTTACATTTTTTTGCACTCACTTACAGACCTAAGCAGAGCAGTTTGGATTCTTGCTAGATGATTTTCGTATTTACTTTTGTAGTAGTGCGAGCTCATGTTCTTTGAGAGCTTATTTCGCAATTTCTCTAGCTCATGAACCTCAGGTAAGTCACCAAGAACTATTTGAAGGGCTTTAGTAGTCTTTGATGATGTATGTGGTTGTTCTGTGGACTTGTCTTGCTGACGTCTACTCTCTACCTCAGCAACATATTCATTCCTTCCAGTGTCAATAGTCTCATTATCAAATGCAACACTTATAGTCTCTTGTTCCTCTGTAAAAATACAAAACTGCATTTTAGAAAAACAAAAATGATAATTCAAAGTTGAATTAATCCTTGCAATGTTACTGTATCTATTCACTTCAATTGATAATTTTAATTCAAAATTTTATCTTCCTCTATCTTCTAGTCTCTCGTCCATTTCAGCCATAGTTGCTCTTTGATTTTGGTCAACATGTGGGTCACTGGCTACATCTGTGAGAACAAAAAAAGAGTTTATAAGATGCAATTTTTATGCAATTGTAGTTTCCCACCTGGTGATATTTTTTTTACTACACATATACCTGTATCTTATAGTGTCTCAGCCATTTCAGCCAATGTCTCTCTTTCATCTTCGTCTACATGTGTGTCTGTGTCTATTGCTGTAAAGATATCAAAAATTGCATACAGCTTGAGTGCAAGGAATATCATTTTAAGTCTGTCATTCTGAATTTTATAGACTGTGATGCAGGAGGTAATTATATCACATTTTTTTGCAAATGCAAATCCTCTTGTTATTGATAGAGGTTTACTCATTGTTAAAAAAGCATTTATCACTGTGATAAAATACTAATAATAAAATGCTTGTAAAAGAATATTAAGTGATACCATCATGATTATCCTGCTTGCGTTGATAGATTAATTTCCCCTCTGCATTTCTCAGTTTCTGAACGGGTAACAAGTGTGGAGTTGACTTGTAAAGTTCTTGCCTAGTGTTTTGAAGCTCTTGTTGGAGGGACTGAATAGATGTTGATCTAAAGTGTTGAAGGTGAGGGCCACATTCTCTGCTATCTTCTGCTTCTCTACCATCATGAAACTCCACTGAACCATCATCTCTCCAGTCCCACCACTGCCCAGGACCAGGTTCAAGGTAATCTGGAATGGGTTGGATGTGAGATTGCCAGAGCCTTGATTTTGTGTTGATGATGTTGGATTTGATGATGGTGTTTGATGGCACTGGAAGATATTTTGCGAGTCTGGATATTTCCTTGTCTTGTTTGTCCATAGCAGATGCTTCCTCTTTCATTGCATCCTCTGCTTGAACATGAAGGAATGTGTTTGGAATCAAGTCTTCAGGTTGTCTACTCCAAGTTTTCTTGGTTATGTCTTCAAGCTTGTCAAAAAACCTTTCAAATAATTCTGCATTGATTGATTTCAAGCTGATGATTCTGTAGATAAGTGCTGAGTGGTTGATAATTTGGTGGTAAAATATTCCCTGAAGCTTTCTTGTGGTCATGCTTTTGGCTGGCAAAAGAATGGAATTCACTGCGAGAGAATGGCGGAATGATAGGTTGTATAAACGTAAGATGTTTTTGGGGCTTCGTTTGTCTTCACTGGCATAAAATATACCCATCATTTCAGCAAAGGTCAAGAGCAGCTCCGTCACTTCTTCTGGTACATTACTCTGCTTTGTAAGCTGAATGATGACTTGTAGTAATGCTTTTCTGTAGTATGTACAGCAAACTTTGTCTTTGCTCAGTGTAATGGAAGATGTTTCATTTAAGACCACAAGAGCATCAACATCTGTGACATGGTGGGGGAGTTCTTGTAATAGATGAGAGATGTGATTTAAACAGCAATGCAGTGGCTCGAAAAAGAGCACTTCATAATCTTTAAGGTTTAAATCATCCAGTGTGCATTTGCTATCTGTGCCAAAGAGCAATGCTGGGACTCTAGTTGTCCCTCCAAGAATGTCAGTGAGTTCCTCTTGAATTTCTGATTTTGAGCCTGCACAATTAGCCCCTCGTTTTTTAGTTCTCTTTTTATTTGGTCAACTTTGAGGTTTTTGAATGGGCTTACTTTGTCTCTCTTCCCCAATAGTCCAGATGTGACCAGCTTCAGTTTTTCATCTAAAGACTTGTAGTTTCTATAGGCCATGTAGTCATATTCACCTGCTCTTCTCATATCACCATCACATCCTGTGCAACCACGATGGCCACCATTTTGTGAACCATCCTCAAATTCAACACTGGGGTTGTCACCATTCATGAATCTCATCTTGTCTGTTATAGGTATTCCATCAATTTCGGTTGTCTGGGATAGGTTTAGGAGACATTCTCTTCTAGTTGGAATGAACATTAATTGATCTTCATCTGTGCTCCGGCTAAATCCCATCATGTACAAGTGGGGTTCTTCTACCACTGATTGTACATCAACATTAAGGCCACTCTTTCTTTGATATTCTTCATTGGTCATGTGTATAGCCGGGTCATAAAGCTCTCTTAATAAAAATAGCATCAAGCCGTGGTTTCCTATTCCTGAGTGATCGTGCCATATAAGCCAGTGTCTTGTTCTCTCCATGTTGTTGAGCTCTAACATTGGGTTTTCTGTGTGTTTGCAGATCTCATTGATTTGATTAAGTCTGATTCTTGCATCTTCATCTGACATGTTGTTGTAGGCTGTATCATGCTTCAGCTTCAGGATATTTCTGTTGTTCACTAGACTTTTTCTCCTTATCTCTTGAAAGGGGTATTTTCTTGCTGTTAGCTTTGAGACTTTTTTCTCAAGACTGCCTGATTTTGTTAGTATCAGTTTTGTACAGTCAGTTTGAAGAACTGGCTCACCCAGGTCGTAAACACCAGAAGCTATTTTTTCTTTTATGTCTTTCTTGATAGCTTTGTTCTGCCGTGGAAGTGGTATTGAAATTTCATTTCCACTCTGCTTGAGAATTTTCGGCCTTATGCGTGGACCTAGCAAATTCAAAAGTACATATATTAATTAATAGTGATTGTGAAAATAGACATTCTCTGACCTAAAATATTTATAAAAGCAACCTTTTCACTGTTAGACTGTAGTCTTAAACGTGTTGACAGTAACACAAGAAAACATAAAATACAGGTTACATCTGTGTCAATGGTAATTAATGATTGTAATAAATTTTATAAAATTATAAAGGAGATGTAAATGATATATAAAATGTTACTTTGGTAGATTAAAATTATTATTAATAGAATTTTCATCTATTATTATTAGTTGAGGCACTATCATAGTACATTCAATGATACAGCAGTAACCCCGCTGATTTTGTAATGATACCCTTTTAGCTTAGACATAGATAAGATATTATAAGACTACTATAAATAATATTTATATGCCCCTTTATTTTTATTGTCATCATGGTTATATATTATTGTTACTGTTAGATACTCTGTTGCTTACTATCTACTATAATATTTTACTATACCTTTTTCCTTTTGCTCATATTGTGCTACATCAATTCCCTTTGACTTGAGATACTCCTTGAGGAGCTGTCCTGCATTTGGTGGAGATGCTTGGGCACCAACCTTTCTTACATTATACTCTCTGGCCTTTTTTGACCAATTGATAGCTGTTTGTGCATCTTTGTAGAGGGGCCATGTTGTCACATCCCTCATCAACTGATCAAGGTTTCCTGTTATGACTTGTGGGATGTGGCTTTTCTTTCTGCCCTGAAGGTTTTCCTTTTCAACTCTTGTGGCAGCATCTCTCTTTGACTCAAATCCCTCCTGAAGTCTCCTCTTTTTTCTAGCAGCAAAAGATACTCTTTGCGACAAATGTGAGGACACATCTGTCTTTGACCAAACTTCTTCAATGGTTCTTTTGATACCCCTTTTGACATCTCTTTTTCTTTTTGTTCTCTGCAGGTGAAGCCTTTTTAGTAAGCCCAGAATCAGGGACAAGATTCAAGATGTCACCAAATGTTTTCCCCAGTTTTTCTTGACATTCTTTGTTGAATTCAGAGTAGATTTTTTGACCAATTTCCTTGAGTTCCTGTCTCTTTGGGTGTTTAACTTCAGTATCAGCTTTCCTGGTAATTTTGCACTGTATGTTAGTGAAGCTTGGCTTGGGCATGATTCTTTTTAAAATTTTTGAGGTTGGAAAGCTATCCACCAGTGTGGGGTGAAACAATAAACAGCACTTGCAATCCCTCAAAGTGTGCATGAGCTTTCTGGCTTGTGATGTTGATGCCCATTTTGTAGAGGAATAAAATTCTAAATATTTTTTCTTCTTAGCTGGCCCACTCCAATCACTTATCATGTGGTCAAGCATTTTGCATCTCTTCAGAAATGTTCCTGTAAAATATTTAATTAATAAAAAATTGAATGATGTGCATTGTTTGGAACTATCATTAATTAGAAATGCTGGTTCGTTGTTTATGCCAAAGAAAACGCAGCTATAAGACAATAATATTATGCATGTTTGTATTTTGTATTACTGTTATTGTAACTATAAATGTACATATGCTTGAATAAAGTTTCTTACCTCTCTCGATGTGGAAAGCAGGAAAGTCTTGGAAGTGATTCATGTAAATTTTGTACCTTCCATTCTGAATACAGTTTTTATAACCTGTATTCGATTCCCTGTTCTCTTTTGAAGTAGCATTTTTGGCAAGTGTTTTCGTATGCCAGATAAAAGCTCTAGCAAAACCACAATTTATCACCATCGACATAATTCTTGCTTTTGTAGTTCGGTGCAAAAGTTGTATTTTCCCGCTTATTTTATGCGCATGCCCCTTATGTTTAGCTGCTTGGTTTTAGGAGAACAAAATAGTGAGTTTTCGAGTAAGAAAACTATAAACTCGAAGCCATTCTTTACGTTAATAGAGGCCAAAACATCAGCCCAATTATTGATATTTTGAGATTTTATTTGAAAAATCAGCAACTTTTGGCGTGTTAGTTACAATATAATTCTACATTCTTCAACAAATAACTTCTCAGGAGGAACGTTCACTGAATTTGAAAGCAATTCTCCATCGCTTCGTCTTGAAATTCTTGCCCGCCATCTTGGTAAACAGACAATCTGTTCCTAACTGTGTTCTCCCTGGAGCAGTTTTCGACGGTTTAATTTGCTACTGACAGTACCCCTAAGGTAGGGTTTTTGTTACGCTTTAAGATACTGACAAGGCTTCTGGGTATGGAATTAAAATCAAAATGGCTGCCAAACAGTGAAAACAAACGAGCACTCTATAAGGGGCTCACCGGTCGCGAATTCAGACTTTTATTTTATTTTACTACTAAATTTGGCCAAAGAATGATAAGAGCATTAGGAATGTAAGTGGCAATGGTGACTGTGATCAATATTAACGAACATATTTAATCTCGAAGGGACAAGCTTCGTAATATTGTTAGTTTTGGTCTTTTTAATGGACTCATTTGTTTATGAAATCGTATTCACCACGCAAAACATTGAAAATTGGTTAATCACCTAACAAGAATCAGTTTTAGATTTTCTGTACATTTGATGCTCGTCACCGGAGACAGTTTCGAAATTGCGAAAAATATATGTAACATGATTAATCACGTAACGAATAAACAGCGCTAATTATCCCTTAAGGTAATAGAGCATCACGAGATCAACAATCGTGCCAAGTTTTAAGGTAATATTCTTTACCAATTTTTTTTTATAACAAAAAGTGTACCATAATTAAAAATATTGGCTGACCCTGGCCTTAAGTGGCTTGAGAGGTACTCAAACCACTGAACAAGAGGATGAAGCTGAGGGTAGCCACGATTTGCACCCTGACTTCAATGAAAACTATAATTTATCAGATGACCTCGGAATACCATCAGTGGATATGAACACTGAACCACTGATAATGAATGAATTGCCAGATGATGATTATCGAAGTATGGTCCAAATGTTGAACAAAAAACAAAAGAAATTTTTCTATCATGTACTTCATTTGATAAAAACATCTGATGAACCATTTTACTGCTTTCTTAGTGGAGGAGCAGGAGTCGGTAAATCACATGTTACTAAAGCCTTGTATCAAGCAGCCATAAAATATTACAATACAAGACCTGGTGTTAACTTTACTGAAACAAAAGTATTAATGTTAGCGCCAACTGGCAAAGCAACTTATAATATCAAAGGTAACACTATACACAGTGCCCTAGCTATACCAGCTTGTCAGTCATTAAGAGACTACAAAAAACTTGATTCAAGTAGACTTAACACTCTTAGATGTCAACTAGGTGGATTAAAGCTAATATTTATAGATGAAATATCTATGGTTGGCAATACAATGTTTAATATACAAATTAATAATAGACTAAAAGATATAAAGGGCAGCTCATTACCATTTGGTGGTGTTAGTATAATGGCAATTGGTGATTTATTTTAACTACAACCAGTTATGGATGGTTATATATTTAAGGATATGGACAACTTTCAATATGGCATTCTTGCTCCTAACATATGGCAAGAATTATTTCATATGTTTGAGCTCACTGAAATTATGAGGCAAAGAGATAGCAAGAGATTTGCAGAAATGCTAAACAGATTGAAGAAGACATAGCAAAATTCAAACAAAGAATTATAAATTCTAATAGCAATAATTATCCAAAAGATGCTCCTCACTTATTTATTCAGAATGATAAAGTCAATAACTTTAACCATATCGCACATAATGCTTTATCGGGAACAAAATACTCAATCCAAGTACATGGCAGTGTTATAGGAGCTGACTCATAACATCTCAGAGATAAAATACTGAGACAAGTACCCAGTGATCCTAGAAAAACTAAACACCTGCATTCCATGCTTAAACTAGCAGTAGGTGAAAGAACAGAGATATCTCTTAACACTAGAACAGATGATGGCATGACTAATGGTGCTGGTAATGTTATCAAACTGATGCAAATACACCAATCAGATAAACCATCTGGTGTAGTATGGGTACAGTTTGACCATGCCGTCATGTTGGTCTTAGAACTAGACAGGATAATAGACAATTGTATCTGCAAGGTATTGAACCTACATGGACTCCAATCAAACCTGCCACTACACAGTTTGCTGTAGGTAGAAATAGAACTGTACAAGTTGTAAGAAAACAATTCCCACTCAGACCTACGGCTGCAAAAACTATTCACAGATCACAAGGTGATACTGAAGCTAAAATTGTAGCTAATTTTGAAACTAAAAGAGCCATACCACATATATATTATGTTGGGCTTAGCAGAGTTACAACTATAGAAGGCCTTTATATCACTGACTCTTGTGAAAAAAATTTCTGTTTCTCCTGATGTTAAGAAGGGGATGGAAAGGTTGAGAACTGAAGGACAATAATTATTGAAGCTAAGCATAACTCCAATTTACAATGTAAACTCAGTGAGTTTAAAATTATGTGCTCTTAACATAAGCACATTGAAGATGTTAGAAATGACATCAACATTTTCTTTGAAACACGTTTTAGTCAAACTGACAATGATTCTATGTATGCCATGCATGATTACAATCTATTCAGAAATGACTCAACATCAACATCAAGTGTACGACCATATGGTGGTACTGCTATTTATAGTAAGCTTGACTACTATCCAGGTTATCCACAAAGACATAATAGTGGCAATTTGGAAATAACAGTAACACAATTCATGATTCTTCCACTTATCACAATTGTAGGTGTTTACAAATCACCCTCAGTATCTGATACACAATTATGTACAACTCTGAAACAAGAACTACAACTATTGTCGTCTCGATATGCAATATTTATAGGAGATTTTAATATTAATTGGTTTAATGAAACCAAATGTTTGTCACTGTAAAATTTATTTGTTAAAGATAATCAATACAGACAACTTGTATCATGTTGTTTAACAGATAGTAAGACATGCATAGATCACTTATATACTAATCTACCCAATTCCCAAATTTCAGCCAATATTTTAGAAACATACTTTTCAGATCATAAATCTGTCTGTTCACTCATAAATCCTTTCCATTGATCAATGCCACATTCCTTAGAATAAAATAATGTTATTAATCAGTCTTGATTAATAAATTCAAAAGAAAAACTTAACTGATAAACATTACACATTTATCAGTTGAGATTTTCTTTTGTGGCTTAATTTATGTTACAAATTATTTTTTTGCCTTCATCTACTCTCAATTTCAATATCTCAACACATTCTTGATCATCTATTGCTAATCAGGTAGTTATTGATTCCTTTTGATATTGTACAAATTTCACAATGCTGCTGATAAAATCACAGACACACAGATACATTAAAATAAATGAAGACTAATCAGTCAATGATTACAGTTAAAGTTCTCATTTCCGTGTCTTTTCATGATCTCCTTTTATTGAAGTCATTCAAGTTGAATTAGAAGCTCACTTGAAATAATCATTATTTTTGCTTCCTTACAGACTTATGTATAAAGTGTATTTAATGTTTCATTACTCACCATATTCAACAGCCAAAATGACCTCTGAAAACGACATAATGAAGGTAATTAAATCGTATATTCACAGATGAAAATAGTGGAAATGCAGCAAAAATGATTTAAATTATTTACTAGTACACGTAGCAGTTGTCAAAATGCTTTGATATTTTCAGAAAATGGATTATTTTAGTCTACAGTGGAAAAAAAGTAGATTCTAAGATTTTTCAAGTGTTTCCTAAAATTTAACTAATGTTCATCTACTGTTAATGATCTGAATGAAACCTTAATTTAAAAATTAATACAGCAGCTTAAGTCAGAGTAATCCCTTCAGTGCTTAGAAAAAATCTACTATCCATTTGGAGCCCTGACAAACATCAGTAGCAAATATAAGTACATCATAAGCTTATTGTTTTCCTTGACTAAGTTGATTGTTATAATTTGGAATTTATTTAGAGATTGATGCTGGTATATTCACCGCTGACCTAACCGCCGACCGGTTAGCTCAGTTGGTAGAGCACCGGACTACCGTGCAGGAGGTTGCGGGTTCAAACCCTGGCCGGACCAACACTCAGGGTCTTAAAAATAACTGAGGAGAAAGTGCTGCCTTTGTTATGACATCTGTAAATGGTTAGACTTTCTAGTCTTTTCGGAAAAGGACGATAAACCATTGGACCCGTCTCACAACACTTGTTCCTAAGAATCTGTGCGACGTTAAAGAACCCATACACTGTTTGAAAAGAGTAGGGGACGTAGTTCCCGGTGTGGTGATCTATCTCTACGTCTGGTTTCATCTGACAATTCATGCATGGGTTGGGTGGGGGGTGAGATCATATATGGACTGAAAGTGGCAGCCAGAGGCGCCTTTACATGCTGATGTCCGATCTCAGCCAATAGAAGTGTAAAGCACCTTTGAACATACGATTATTCATATGAAAAAGTGCGCTATATAAATTCATTATCCTTATCATTATCATTATTCACAGAAAATGGAAATGAAAGTGGTGTAAGTGTTTACTTGTACAATTAACTTGTCAATATACAATAAAAAAACATGTCTTAACTAAAATTTGATGCATCATATTTTACATTCTAGATTTCTGATGAAGTATTACATAAAATACATGACTTAACTGAAGGAAAAGCAACTGGTTATGTCCACAATATTTCACCATTAAACAACAACAACCATTTTGATTTCCAACTTCAACTGAAAAATAAAACCGTCAGAGCCGTCTGTTTTTCCCCATCAAAAAGGAAACTCCTTGACAAATGTCACAAAGTGAAGACTCCTGTCAACATCAAGAAATTCCGCCTTGAAACAAAAAGTAATTGCGAAGATATAATTATGGATGAGACAGTTGACATTGAAGAATGTAAAGATATAGATTTCCCAATAAGGGAATTGCCGAGAAATCTTACCATCTCAACTTTAAAGACCACTTGCGACCACTCACAGGAGAGTTGATAACCATTAAAGCCAAGGTGATTCATCTGCAACCAGTCCAGAAGACGAACAATGGTAAACTAAACTTTGTTCAAGCCCTCCTTATTGATCCTACAGATTCGATAAAGATCACAGTGTGGGAAGAGCACATTGGAGAAGTTCAAGATAACAACACATACATCTTCAAAAACCTCAGACTCGAGAAAAATACAGCAACCAAAGAAATGTATGTCAACACAGCTAAGGCAGACAAATCAGTCATCACCCTGACAGAAGATTTTACAGAGCAACTAGCACTTCCTTTAAATGCAGATGATTTCATCAATAAGAGTGTACAGGGTGAGCTAGTGTCTATTGATAGATGCACTTTGTGGTACAGTTGCTTTAGATGCCACAAAAAAGTTGATATCTCTGAAGAAGTATTTTGCAATAATTGTAAAATAACACAAAAGAAAAAAATGTGCAAAAAGGAATGGGTGGTATATGCAACCTTTCAGTTCACTGATGGCCAACAACGTATACTGACTATTTTTACGAATGTTGTACAGTCAGTTATTCGTCAGTTAAAATTATCAGAAGCAGATTTTACCACTGAAAATCAAGTCAGATCGATGCTAATTAAGTTGCCTGACAACATTCACCTTACATTTCACAAAAAAGTAAAGTTGTCTCTCATTTGGTTGTCTAAAATGGACAATGGTTTTTTTTTTGACAGCTATAGTATTACAGTATCTGTCATTATTACTTGTTACAGTTTATAGAGTTTAATTATAACGTTAAAATTAAAACTGTTTGATTGGCATCATTGTTGTAGTTAACATTCCATTGCCAATAAGTTTATTTGATTAGATTATACGAATGGTGTCCAGTTTGGCCTTTAATAGAAGGTTTTACAGTATCATTGGCATTTGTTGTGTTCTAGTTAAACTTTTCGTTTTACATAGTTGATCACAATTTTAATTCAACTGTTTATTAAATTAAAAGAGTATATTATATTATGTTTTAATTTTTTATATGATGTAAAATGGAATCGATCAGAACAAAACTTTAAGTATCTACTTTATTTGCACTTGATTATATTGTTACTAATAATAAAGAAAAATTGAAAAACAACTTGTTACAAAGTTTATTGTCATAAATGGATAAATTTCATGAATCCCATGATCAATAGAGTGCATTCAGCAAAAGCATGAAACATTAATTAGTAATACTATATTTTACTATATGCTAATTCTATTGTTTTCTATAGTCCAACTTGCACTATTTTGCACTATTTATATTGTTTCCACTCTATTTCATACTTATTCTATTGTTTTCTATTGTTCACCTAGCACTATTTTGCACAATAATATTGACTAATTACCGTTTCATGCTTTTACTGAATGCACTCTATAAACAACCTTTATCCCAGCTCTTTCTTTCCCTAACAATGAATGAAGGGAAGGGCTTGTATGACTTACTCAATTTTAAGGTATTTTATTTGAATATTTAGTTTAACCCTTTCGCTACTACAAAACGCCTTGTAAGAAATTGCACAAAATTGCACAAATTAAACAATAGAAGACAAAGGATTTTGCACTAATTTGCACAATTTTGTTAGCAAAGTGTTTCACGCTATGAAATGCACTCTATAAAGTTGCAATAGCCTATTTTGAAACCTAGTAGGTAGAGTGCATTTCATGAAAGCGTGAAACACTTTGCTAACAAACTTTGTGCAAAATCCTTTGTTTTCTATTGTTTTATTATTACAATTTTGTGCAATTTCTTACAAAGTGTTTCACGCTTATATGAAATGCTCTCTGATATGATGAGGGGGAGCGAACACTAAAGCATGTAATGCTTTGCACTATTTACTACAAAATAGTCCTGATTAAACAATAGAAAATAATAGAATTAGCATAATTTAACAGAGTGATTCTCATCGGACTGTGAAATAATTACTAATAGTGAGTGTTTACTAGTGTCTAATAGTTGTGTTTCAACAAAAGAAAACAATAGGCGGAGAGTTTATTAGTGTCTATTACCTTAGTAACTATTTCACAGTCCAATGAAAATCACTCCAGTATTTAATGGTATTCATATTGCACACTAGTTTAGCATTTGCACTCTATTAGAAATGCGAACTTTGCTAAAGTCGGGCTAGATAGAACACTGATGTTTATTAAATATGCATGAGTGTGGAAACTGACAGCAATCATCTATTCGTTATAACACTCGTGCTTATGTTGTATCTTGGTTTACAAATTCACTCGTGACCCAGACTTAATGCTCATTAGATGAATGTCTAATGAATTATTTCCACCTCCAACTGGATATCGCTTCAATTTTGACGCAACAAAAATATTTCATAAGACCTCCCATAAGGAGTGACCACGTGCGCTCTTTGAGCGTCTTTAATTTACCACTGTGTCGCCAAACAGCAGATATTTCATTAGTCCCCTAAGAATTAATGGCAGTGCACTTGAGTCTATTTTTAGTGTACTGAAACACACAAGTGGTGGAAATTTGTCTGCCATTTCTTACTCCCCTGCATTAGGTAGACTAATCAGTAGAAAAGGTTTAACTCAAAACAAGCATTCAGAGAAGGGTTACAGGGACATAAAACTTAATATAAATGGGGAATCATCTTCTATTGAAAGCCAGATTTCAATTTTGTGCACAAGTGTCTCAAGTTCTCTTTGTAAATTAGTTTTTCCATCCAGTATTGCACAGTGAACAATTGGAGGAAGGCAAGGCAGCAATGCTTGCACAATAATAGCTGTTAAGTTTGGGACCTATTTTCCAAAACACAAGCTTGAAGTTTCCTTGCTTTGGAAACAGCTACCCCAGTTGTGGATTCACTGTTTAATTAATGGAATTTGTGATCGCAATGACGTATATGATGAACTTTATGGTGATACAGCTGTCTAACTTGATGTAAAAGATGTAGTGCAGTCAGTGGGAACAGACTTCTATGTGGAGTCTGAGTGCAATTTTTGGTTTTACAGATGGAAATAATTATGCTGATCTGGGAGCCCATCTCAGTGGTGTTCAGCAGTCATCCTATGGAATCTTGATTGCCTGTCAAAAGTCAGTAGGAATTCTTGTTCAGAGAAAAGGCCTTTGTGCCCTAATAGATAGTCATGTTCATGGTAACGCTGGTGCCATTATATTAATGGGAATAGTCTAAAAACTACTATTCAAGAATGTTGCATGATCAAAATGAAGACTTTACTACTGGAGCTTTTACATGGGTACAGTATAGGTAAAATACACAAATTCTGTTGTGGCAAAACAAAGAACACAATGCTAGTTGGAATGTAATTCTGTGGAATTAACTTCGGCAAGATTTCTGCACAGATCCCTACTTCATTATGCATGAAGCAGATGAATTGTTTAGGGTAATGCACATGTAAACATTTCTTGTTATTGCAGAATGAAACAATATGGCTACAGCATGCATAATGAAGTAGGGACCTGTGCGGAAATCATTTCTTAACTTCCTCTGAAACCTACATGTAGTTTTCACATTTTGTGCACTAGTGTCTCAAGTTCTCTTTTATATACAGTGTCCTATCCAGTAGCGCACAGTCAACAATTGGAAAGAGGCAAGACCGCAAATATGCTTGCACAATTGCTGTTAAATTTGAATCCTATTTCTCTAACCGTGAAGTTTATTACTTTAGAAATAGCTTGCACAGTGTCAATGCAGTATCAAGATGTGAACAAATAAACAAATAAGAGTTTCATAATCATAAAGTACAGTACTTGCGTTTTGTTGCCAAGGCATAAGCTTTTAATTGTGGTCTGAGCATTTCATCATCGTGCACCACTTTGCCCTGCTCCTTAAGATCCCTCTCTATTTTAGTGTTCATAAACTCATTAATACTAGTGTTCACCAGTTTGGATACAAGGCCGTGAAATAGACCGTTCACAAGTTCCACAGCTGTGGCATTCTCTGAGTTCACAAGTGATGCAATGAGTACGCGAAAGTCCATTTCCAGGATCTCATTGTTTAACACTGCATTCTGACACATCGTGAGAAACTTTGAGGGATATTTACAAAGATTAGCATCAGTAGTGTACTCGCGAACTTCTCTGTCCACTGACCTTAAGAAAGGAATCAGTGCAACTCTAGGAAACGTTAAATTTCCTTCGTCTAGGTATTTCAGACTACGGGAAATATGCGAATTGTCCTTTATTACAATTTCGCGAAGATTTCCAACTCCTTTTGCAGAATCGGCTTCCTTCTCTTTGACAATTCTCCACGTCCTGATTTCCCTGAAAGCGTTTTTTTCCCTCAGTTTTATCATTCAATGGAGAGCGGCTCCACAATAACAATACAATGTGTCACCGGACTCTTCCGATAACTCGCATCTCCTCTGACGTGCAGACTTTTCGCAAGCTTCGGTCTCTGCTTTCTTTAAACGAATGTGGTCATGAATTGTGCTGTAAACAGTTTCATGGATAATGCTTAAAACCGAATGTACACAGTCTGAAGAGAAATATGTAGTTGTATTGCACAAAAGCCTTTCCACGATCATTCGCTCCTGAGTAGCCTTTTCAGGCTGAAAATTAGTCAACAGTTTCATCCAGGAAACTGAGAAAGACGCTTTCCTATCGTTTTGGAGATTACTCGTGAAGGATTCCTGTGCCAAGGTAGAAAATCTGTGCCAAAATCCTGCCACCAACAGTTTGAAGTTTGGCTCTTCAGTGGCGCACAACAAATGTTCGGCAAAATGTTTGCGATCTGTTTGGGACTTGACGCGTGGGTAGGGTAGGGCGGCTCATGGATTAAAGAACGAGGTATATTCATGTGTGGTGCGCTTGTTTCGGCTGAAGGATGCGTGATTTTTGGTATTTTGAAGCGTCACGGCAAATTGAGAGAAAAATAACGGTTTCGGTTTTATTGGAAACTATTGTCAGATGGTTGCTTGAAAGGCATTAACTTCAATTAACTGGTAAAATGTTTATAATAGGACCAGTTTGTTCGCGATTAGCTTTTATTTGTCGGTTTGAGCAATGTGTGGTGTTGACCTTACGAACAAATAAATAAATAAGAAACCGTTTAAACATTTCCTATCTACCAGTTTCATCAATTAACCTAGCCGTTCGAACCATTTTGGAAACAAAATAATACGTAACCTATGTTCGCTGCGTTTCAATTTTACTTTCTTTGGCTTTTAGCGATGAAAATAATAAAGTAGTGAAAGCAGGAGTTTCCACGATAGAGAGGTTTCCGTCGAAATTCCAGTGAGCTATTCAGCCGTTCATCGCGCCACGGCATTCATTTGAAAAGGAATGAACGCAATTATCAAGGTTATCACGGGTGGCGTCTCGTTCACAATTATTTTTAATCAACTGTTCGAAGTGTTTGTTTACCCTTTCGAATAATTTTTTCGCAGCTGTTCGAGCGGCTTGGCCACCTGTTCGGAATTCATCAGCCGTTCGGTTTGCTAACCTGTTCAATACTTTTCATCAGCCGTTCGAACGGTTTGGCAACCCGTTCGGAATTTTTCATCAGCCGTTCGGACGGCTTGGCAACCCGTTCGAAATTTTTCATCAGCCGTTCGAACGGCTTGGCAACTCGTTCGAAATTTTCATCAGCCGTTTGAACGGTTTGCTTACCCATTTCAAACGGCTTGGTGACCCGTTTCTAACCCGTTTGATAGCCGTTCGTTTCACCCGTTTAACGGAAAGCCGTTAGTGTACGTTTTCCCGTGAAAGGTCACATTTACAATCACATGTTTGGCTTCTAGAAAGACTGGTATGTTGGGGTTACTTGAATTAAGTAGTAAAGATGACTGTTCATATATAGACCTCATTGTTGACTGCCCACTTTTTAAGGGCTCCCGCAACTTGACAGTTTTTTGCACCCTTCACATTTCGCGGGCTTCTCTCACCAGAAAGCATTTGCTCCACCAAGAATTGCACATTCTTGTCTGAAATTAAATGGCATTTGGATCGAAGGGCATTTTGAGCATACAGCATCCAAATAAGTTGACAACACTGATTTCCTGTCCCATGAACACTCTCTAGTAGGGCCCCATTCAAATCCTCAAAAGGAAAACACGACCATGCCCAAAGTGGCCCCCATGCTTGTACATAAGTTGCTAAATGAACTCCAACATTGTGTACATTTAGGCTGCAGTTGCTATCACCATAAAGAGATACAACACCATACAAGAACGTGATTCTTGTAGAAATTAAATGAAACAGCTCTTGCTAAAGCTAGGAAATCTGGTGTTATATTGTCTCCAAGGAGTATGTAGACACCTTCTACTAGGCAAGCAAAATGTTGTAAGTATTTTTCAGGTAAAATGTCAATCAGGCATGGGATAGAACAATAAAGTAGCCATGCTTGTAATTCAGATTCCTTGAAATAAGCACGACTTGTTTCCAGTTGCCTTGGAAGTCTTTGTATACAGTCACGCGGCTTCATGTCTTTCAGTCTTTTGTCAATGAGTTTTGTTTTACTTCCAATGAACCAAGGCTTCTTACGTTTCGATCCGGACAACCAAAGGTTAAGGAGTTGCTTTGTTACGCCAAGTAACACACCGTGCATATAGTCTGGGATGATTCCCAGCACCAGGTCAAACCATGGCAGTTTTTCCATTGGTGTAACATCATGAAAACCTTTCACTCTGTCAACACTTTCCACAGCAGACAAAGAATCCTCCAGTACTCTTTCCCTGGTTTTTCATGGGGCAGGTGGATCTTTGAAAGGATAACAACGAACATGTCCTTTTCCTTGCTTAGTGATGAAACCTTCTTCTAGACAGGTAATGCAACCATTGACACCACTGCGGTGACTCATCTACATTAGATATGCTTTCCCTTGTAGGTCAGTAGTCCCCAGGGACAGCATAAGTTTTGGATTTAATTTGTCCATGATGGTGAAGCCTTTACACTTCAGTCGGATAAGGTCATCAGTAAACACTTCAAAAAAGGTGGAAAACCTTGGTTTCCCCTTCCCTTGCCATAATCCCCACAGTATCATGTTCTTCTTTGCAAACCGTTATTCTGGAGGAAGTTCATTTACAGCAAGAAAAACAGGCCAAATGTTTACTTTTGAAAATTTGTATAAAGGTATGCCATCTGTGTTAAAAAGTAAAATTAAATTGGCTTCATCGGTGAGAAACCCTCCATTTTCTTTAAAACTTTTGTATACTGTTCCATCAACAATGTACACCTACTGTTTTTCTCTTTACATCGATTTCATACTGTAGTGCAACAAAGTTTTGGTAAACCTGCTTCCTTTGGATTTCTTGCTCTGATAATATAAAAAACCCTTCACACACTAACCCCATGATCGTTACATCATAAACTGTTTTCGATCCAACTAGCTCGTGAATTTGAAGGGTGTTGATCTCATGGAACCTGATCTCATACTAAGCATCATATTTCATGTCCATGTTCTCTTGTTATATTTTTTTGTCCCAACTGTCATAAGTCAGATTTGCACCAAACATAAATGGGGCTGCATATTTATGTTGTTCTTATTAAGATTACACTTTGGCCTGGGAAAGAAATGACAAGAAAACATTTTTTATTTAACCTGTGAACTGTTAAACTCTTAAGATCTCTTTAACAAAAGACTTTGCAGCCTAGAGGCTGAATTTGAAAGAATGAAGAGAAAGCAAAAAAGGTAAGTGGTTTGCATTATTAAGAACTTAATTTACCAGGAGTGCACAGTTGTGTTATCTATTTGGTTTCAATCGCAAGTTTATTCTTACACTCAATGTTGGATTTAATATATGTGTTAACAACAACTCTGAACGTTTGATATTGTTTTGATTCTGTCGCTAAAGAAAATCGTTTGAAAATAAAAACTATTTGAGGCATTTGGTGACTTGGTAGTCAGCCTAGTAAATAAAAGGTATATGTAATACATGTAATAAATGTAGTTAGCATGGCTGGTACACGTATATTTACATGTTATTGCATCTTTCCTACAGTTACATCCTAAACCAAATTTGAATTGAAAGTTGAAGTTGCTTTGAGAAAGCTGTCAATCAATATTAATGAACATTATGTGCCAAAATATTGCAAAGTTCTGTGTAAAAGAACATGAAGTTTTAGAAACTGCAACGTATAAAAGGCAATCTTACTTATTTCTTTGTGTGTCAACAGGGAAAAGTTGTAATTGAAAATGATGTAGAGAAACAAAATCCGAATGAAGAGAGATTCAATGGTCTTAAAAAGGTACATGTTTTTTTTTAGACTACTGTATGAACAATATATCATTTCTTAACTTTTGGTAGAAAATAATGCACCCTTGAAGCATACAGATAAATGTGCATTACAACAGAAATGATTTGATTAATTAACTGTAAATGCAGTTGTAAATTTCTCACCCTAGGTAGCAGGTTTTTAAAAGTAATCTGTTGACATGTGCTCTACTGTCCAACATGTATTTTCCTTATGAAAGATATAGCTGCCATACACACAATATCTCATATATCCACTGCAGCTCCCTCCTTAGAGTATCTATAAACTGCTTGCCGTCTGCATTGCTGACCTACATTGTAAGTTTGTACTTTAGTATAATATTATTAATTATATTTTCATTTATTTGTTGCTTTAGGAGGCTTTGATCAGGTTAATAGAGGATGCATCAGATGCTAAGTCAGCTGTCGAGACACTAGCAAGGCAACTCTTCACAAGTGATGAGCTGCAAAATTCATCAGTTACTGGCTTCCAGTGTAATAAGGATTATCAATCAAGACCAGGCCTGAGTCCATCAAGGAGGGGCATTTTAGAAAGTGAGTTAATTTATTTATATGCATATAACATGTATTTCCTTTCTGCATGCTTCCATTTGCTAACTCTCCCAGGTAAAAAACAGATCTCGTGGTCTCCCAGCTGCCTAGTCACCCAGCAGTCTTCTCCCGGTCAAAAGCAACATTGGAATCAGGGCTGTCATTAAGGACCATAACCTGTAACACCTATTATGGCTGAGTCAACTTGATGTTACGGGTGAAGACAGGCATTGATTGCTGATATGTTGCATACAGAGGGAATTGTGCTATGGGTGATAACTTTAATGAAACAGCTGCTTCAAATCTTAATAACAGCCCTGGGAATACTTTTCTCTGCACTTGACTAAGTATTAACTCCAAATCTTCCCAATATCTTATTAAAAATTTTGGTTTCTCAAATTCATGTTACAGCTTTAGCTGCATTTTCCTTAACTTCTTACCTGAAAGATTCAAGACATTTGCAAAATATTAAAGAAAAGTTATCATCATCAAAGCCACGTAAGTTATTGTTTCAATTGGTGATTTAATAAATTCAAGTTGACAACAAAAGGTGCATTGGGGTGGGGGGGGGGGGGTTATAATGTTAGTTGGTTTACATTACTGGCAGTAAGCGTGCATATTATTAACACTGATTTTCATTTGGTTTTCCTGTTTACAGGTATTGTATTGAAGAAAGGCTTCTCAACAGCTTCTAGGTTGTCTGTAAGACATTTTTTAATTTTTTAATTTTTCTTCGGTTTCTGTGTCAGAGATACAGACAAAGTTTCATGTTAGATATACAATTTTTGGAATAAAAGTTATAATACCTGAATATTATAATTTGTTTATCATGTTTCAGTTGAATTTCAAATAAATTTATTTGGTATCTGAAAAATCCAGATGACTTTTGTTTTTGTTGGACATGTGAATGCTATAAACAGAAAGCTTGTAAACGTTCTTATTAGTTAACTGGATAAATGACAAATTAAATTTGTACAAAATGCATATATGACTGATTTGTTCAAAATAATTACATGTTAAGAGGGTTTTTTAACCATTAAATTCTGGAAGAAGGCAGAACAGTGCTAAAAAATCTAGAATATGCTAGAAAAAGCTAGAAACAAATCTATTTTATCAACTTGCTTACATTAGGAAGGAAGCCAGAATTTTCTAGAAAAATCTAGACAGCACCTTTTGTAAAATAAGCTGGAAAAACCTGGAAAACCCTGATTTGATCCCAATTTATAATTTTCTGGAATAAGCTGGCAGATTTGACCCTAATTAGCATGTTTCATTAACATTCTAGAATATTCTAGAATTTTCCAGAAAAGAAAACTGATCAATTCTAGAAATTTCTAGAAAAATTCAAGAAATAACCAGAATATTCCAGTTTTGTTTTGCAAGGGTAATCCATATTCTAGTTTTGCTTTAGGTAAGGCACGTCGTTATCCTGAAATATTTCAGTTGTTACTTATGCATTTCAATAGTTTGTAAATCTGTTATTTTTTATTTCAATTTTAAACTGACATTGTTCATACTCAGTAACAAGCATTATGATAAATCTTCATTATTTCTCTTGGTTCAGTCCATTAAAATAAGTCAATAGCGTTTCATTGTTTGTACGTTAATGTATGTGAATTGAACTAATTTTGTTTTTTCCTTCTTTTATGCAGCGTTCTTCTTTGTTACTTTAACGCTGCTATCTTTCTCTGCACTTACCAGGTAAGAAAGATTGTCTTTGTCATGGATTCATCTTCTTAGTTTTAAGTTTAAACGTTTTCTAAATCTTTCAATTATTCTGTAACTTTTCGATTGTCATTGTCCATCTGCACTAACAAGCATTTTCGAAAAAGTTCCTCATTAGTGTTCCTTCAGTTAAGTAACAAAGTACATACTTTTTCAACGTTTCGAAGTCAATGGACGTTATTTCAACGAATTACCTTTTTCTATTTCTTTGGCAGCATTCTTGTTTGTTATGGTGAAAACACTTGTTCAAAGCTTTTGTTATCTTTTTGTGTATCTAACAGGTAACACACAACGTGTTACTGACATATTCCTGTCGTTACTTTCTACTTTTAACGGTTTTAAAATCCTCCAGTATTTCTGTTACAGTACTTTTAAACTGCCCTTGTCCATCCTGTTATCAACTTCTTACGAACAATTTCTTCAATAGTATATTCATGTAAACAAATTACTTAGTAGTTCTTTGTTATTACTGTTTTCTAACATATCTTTACCCTACCTTCTGTTATCTATAACAGTCATTGTCATCTCGTTTGATTTGTCTTTTATTGTTGGAACAACAGTTGTAAGTACCAAGTTCTTCTATGCTTTCTATTACTTGATGCGCTTCGTTAAGCACCAAACGATGAATCATTTGGTTTTGATAAGAAACATCCTTTCCTTTTGTTCTCTGCAGCGTTGGAAATATTTAAACCACTTACATACATTATAAACTTAACTCTTGAACAAGGTATATTTCCTAATAGTTTAAAAATTGCCAAGGTTATCCAGATTTTCAAACAAGGCTATCATTCCTCATGCAATAGAATAATTAACAATGTGCCACTTCGTGATCATATTACTCCCCATTATGTAAACCTTGGTCTTATTAAGCTTCCTGACATTGTTAAACTATATACCTGCCAGCTATTATATGACCACTTAATTGATGAAAAACCATCTAATTACACTGTATCTCTGGTATCTGAGCAACAAAACTACGCTACTCGTAGTGCATCCTTACAACACTTAAACCCCGGTTTCTCCAGAAAAAATATAAGGAAATTTTGCCCCACTGTTATTGGATGTTACTATTGGAATGACCTTCCTTTATCTATACGCAACTTAATGACTAGAAAATATTTTAAAAAGGCACTCTTTCAGTATTATTTTGCTCCATATTAATTAATTCATACTTCTTCCTCTCCTATGTCAAGTTTAACTTTTTTACCCTAATTTTTATTGTCAATTAAAGAAGGGCATCCAATTAGCTTGCTATATTTTTGCCCTTTTCCATTTCTACTCTTACTTGCGTACTTTATATTTATTTTTGTAATTCTGGAATGGAATAAATAAATAAAATGAAAAATGAAATAAGAATCTCAATTAACAACGGCTTAACAGAATTTCACTCAACTAGACGGTGAACTATAGTACGTTGTATTGACTGTGTAATTAGTATTTTAACGACGTTCCGTAAACTGTCACGTTTGATTATTCAGAATTAGACTGTTTTAGCGTTTTCACTTTGTTGCTTTATTGCGACTGATTAGTGTTGATTTTTAAACGTTTAAAATATAGTAATCTTGCATACAAACAGTCTATTGCTCATGTCAGACGTATTGCTCGTTACTTTCTCAAGGTGCCTTGTCATTCTAGGTAAATTACCGTTTATTCAATGCTATTTTTCTGTGTTACAACTCCTCATGCCAACCTCTGTCGCAATATGTCATGTAGGTCCACGCTGTGTTACGCGACATTGTCATTTGTCTTAGTATGACCAAATAGGGCTTTGTCATCATCGTCATCATCAGATGAGGAGCATGCTGGAGCTACGTTTTGGAACGAAAGACATTCATGTACTGTAAACCTGTTACCCGTGAGCGCACATCGAAAGCGATTAGTCCAAAGACGAGTTGAAAGTTGTTTATGATCTATTTAGAACAGGGAACACCAATTCTACAAACAGTACAACTTAAATGAACCGCAGCCATCCTCTCTTATCAACAGTCCAGAAGTTGGGGATCTTCGAAACTGGTTTGAAAACCATAGTTGGATGTACTGCCCTCAATGCCATAAACTGCAAATGACGAAATTGCTGCCTTCTTTTAGAAACTTGTCACGAAATGACATACCTCCTTTAGAAAGACATTGCGTTTGTGGTCATGGTGTGTACTGGGTGCCGAACGTTGACAATACTCCCTTGCTAATTCATGGTTTGACAGAGTCTGAGATTAGGGATCTGGTACTGTTTAACATTCATACCGGAGATTACCGTCGAGTCGTCCATGGTTACAGACAAAGGACTGGTACATTTCACGTAACTTGGTCCCGTGTGCCTGTTGAACAGCATTTATGTTCTTTGGAAGATGGTCATCACCGAGCTAAACTTCTCAGAGTTTACCACTTTCTCATGAACAGACACCAGTCTGCCTACTCCAAGTTCGTTAGAAGACAGACAGCGAAACTCAGAAATCCCTTTCCATATCAGATTTTCTCTTCTCCGGATTACCAGGGAATAGAATGTGCCCTGTGGCCCACACTGTATGATGATCTTGACAAATGCGAAAGTGCCTTAGACGGAAGTACTAATTGCGCCAGCAGCAAAGAAATCTCTAACCTGCACAAAGTCATGTCTGCTACCCTTGATTTTTCAATGAGTTACGATCTGTTACACTACCAGTACGATCGATGGCTTTTTAAGATGGTTACTGGCGCGATCAATTCATCTAGAGCTTCTGGTTGTTCTCCGAGCTCGAGCCTTCAAGACAAATCCTTTTCTGCAACCTACTGGAAGTGGCAACATCTCTATTTAATTGACATTGTAAGACAGTACGGATACCCGTCATTCTTTGTCACCATGAGTCCCTACAAATGGTCGTTTTTGTGGCCTTACTTTATTAAAAAAATGCGAAACGATTACGCTTTAGAGCCAACCGATTTGCTTTCTTTTAGAGACCCTTCATGTCGCGCATGTCCTCGAACAAATAGCTAGAGGTTACTTGATGGGTGGTAACACGAACCGTTGGCGTCAACACGTATTTGGAAATACGCAAAATCCTAGAGATAGAAACATTCTCACCTATTTTTATCGATTTAAATTTCAAGAAAGAGGAACAGTTCATTTGCACATGTTAGTCTGGCTTTGAGACGTATCAGTTATACGCGCCAACCTTCTACATGCCTCTATTCATTGGGAAAACCGTCGAGACGCATTTCTCGTAGCAGATCTCCAGAAGTCCAACAAGTCTTGCCTACCTGTTTGTAAAGAACCAGACTGTTTCGTAGTTGGTGAAGACAGATCTCAGCATCTCCAGTTTCAGTATACCGAAAAAGAGGAAGATGAAACTTGCACATGTACATCGCTACCCTCCTGGCTTCGCTACGTTGTAGAACAGAAGTGCAAACAGCTGACAGAAAAGCTATGCTATTATCCCTTTCGCGGCCAATGGCGACATTTGTTGACTTACCCATACGGGGCCAAAGGCAACTCTTGTCGACATTTCTATATAGCACTCTGATTAGTTATTCTTTCTTTGGCAATTGTCCAATCACAGTTGCCATTAAATGAAACAGTCAAAACACGTGTTCGTTGTGTTTTACGATTCTCACGAAGCAGTTTGTTGTCAAGTGGTTATAGTAAACGCTGAAGTTTCGAGTTTGTTATTCCTCGTGACATTTAAAAATGGCTGCTCGTGATTCTTTCACAACAGAAGTTATCGAAGCTGTTTTTCAAGATGATATGTCGGATTTAGATGAAATTTCTGATGAGGACAGCACTGACTCTGAACAAATTGGCGACTTTGATCAATTGCAAAGTGACAGCTCAGGAACAGAAGAGTTTGCGGAGACAATTCCCCAGCCTCGTGTACGTCCAACAGGTAGACGTAACAAAAATTATTCTCCTGATTACGTTTTCAACTGGCAATTTTATGACGATTTTGATCCCTTTGAATCTGAATGGCTTCCCGAATACAACCGATGCCGTGGAATTCTTGTTGACACTCATAACTTCAAGGCAATTGACTTTTTCTCTCTATTTTTTCCGGAAGAAGCGTTTGACCTTATTGCAGAAGAAACGAACAGATATGCTGGACAGTATTTTGATAACCCAGCTGATTTACCTCGCCATCTCGGCTAATTTCTTGGTATGACACATGTCCTGAGGAAATCAAAGCATTTGTTGCGCTACAAATAGCTACGGGTTTATGCCAAAAACCTAGTTTGAGAGACTACTGGGAACATTTCTGGTTAACCAAGACATCGTTTGGCAAAGTAATGCCAAGAAACAGATTTGAACAGTTGAAAACATTTTTGCATTTCAATGATATTTCTAATCAAGTAGAAAGGGGAGAAGAAGGATACAATATCTTGTTTAAAATTCAACCCTTATTAGACATAACAGATCCAACATATGAGAATGTTTACAAGCCTAAGAAAAACCTATGTATTGATGAGAGTATGGTCAAGTTCAAAGGGCGACTGAGCTTTCGACAATACTTACCTGCAAAACCCACCCGTTAGGGAATAAAGGAATTTGTTCTCAGCGAGTCATGCAGTGGATATGCTCTAAAAGCTAAAATATATACTGGGAAAAATTCCTTTTTGAGAGAGAAAAATGTGTCGTTAACTGAGCAAGTTGTCACAACCTTGCTGAATGGTTACGAAGGAAAAGGGCATGTTGTTTATATGGACAATTTTTATTCCTCACCCAGTCTGTTTCGAAAATTGGAAGTGAAAGGTATTGGAGCTTGTGGAACTGTGCAACTTAATAGGAAGGGAATGCCGCCGAAGTTAAGTGTCAAGAACTTAAAACTAAAAAAGGGGGATGAAGCTGTTTTTATGCGAGATAACAATCTTGTGGCATGTACTTGGCAAGACACAAAACAGGTCTCATTCTTAAGTACAGTGCATACAAATAACACTGTGGACAAAAGAATCAAACCAAAAGACACCCCAGAAGGCTACAGGACAGTCTCGAAACCTGTCATTGCTCAAGTTTATAATGAAAACATAGGTGGTGTCGATCGGCTGGAGCAAATGCTGGGCACGTACCAGTACCCCCACAAGTCCACAAAATGGTATTACCCATTATACCACAGAGTTCGTGAAGTGGCCCTTGTGAATGGTTACATCATTTATAAAAAAGGCAAGTGAAAACAACAAGCTAGATGCAAAGGCCTTTCGACAAGAAGTTATAAATGGCCTACTGGATTCATGGAACCCACCAACAGTAAAACGTGGTCGTCCAAGCAATTTGCCTACACCGCAAAGAATGACAGGGCGTCATTTCTTAGGAAAATATGAAAACAAAAAATACAAACCAGACTGTGCAGTTTGTTCTGATAGAAAGGAAGGAAAGAGATGTCAAACCAGTTTTTATTGTAAAGAGTGTGACACTCCAATGTGCCCTGTCACATGCTTCGAGAGATACCACACTCTTCGAGACTATAGAGAGGTATTTTTAGTGTTGTAACTCTATTTTATTAAGTAATGATTCGCGCAACAAGTAGGCAGGCACTTGGCAAAATCGATTAAAAGGTGTGAAAAAATAACTATTAATTTCAATTAAATCGGCGCATCTGATTGGTTGATATCGAAAAATCGCGAGAAAAAAACAAAAAAGTGACATTAACAATATTTTTATAGCATTTGCCCCATTCCCCTAAGATCTACCTCTCGGCCAAATTTTAGCATTGTTCTGTGCGCCAATCAAAAGTTACGGCCAAAAACGTGTTCAGCGAGAAAGAGTCGAGCGACGCCATATTGGATTTATCGACACGTTCGTAACTGTTCTCTTGTCTTTCATGTCTTCCATGAACTATCAATCCAAACAAACCTAAACAAGATCGATTTATCAAGTGTTCTAATTTATTAGTGTGGAGGTTTACAGTTTAGTTCTCGTCGGAAAGACACGTGATTGTGGATTATGTTCACTAAAACTTGTTGCTGCCCACAACATTCCGTATGGGGTCATGGATCGGTGAGCCTGAAGGATCTTTATGCCCCAAGTTATATGGAATCCAAATTTTGCGGTTTAGGCAAATGCAGCACCTCTGGTCACAAGGAAAGAAAAAGGAAAATTTGCAAGTTCTGTAGAGCTAGAATTGCGCTTGAAAGGAAATGTGAAGCACTCGAGGCCGAGGTAAGCAAAGCCGAGCTTATATTATGTAACTTGTAAATTTTTTTCACGCAATTCGTAATACGTGCTTAGGTTTCTTATGCATTCAATATTTTCCTGTCTAGACTGGTATAGAAGAAGGTCCCATGGAAAGCACAGACGACATTCCTTCAAATTCTGATCCTGTTGAAATGGTCTTTGAGGATTGTTCCGATGATCCATGCACTTCTATGAACGATCTCCGGTATGAAGAGCAACTGCAGAAAACACCACAAAATAAAGCTGATAAAGCTTCACAGATTCCTGAAATAGCGCAAGCGCGTCAAGGTTACAAGTCTGTTGGAGATAGACGGAAACGAGATTTGAGAACTAAAATCATAGAAGAGATGGATCAGCTGCTGGAAAATTACACTTGCCTTGGATCTAGAGGCACTTGTTCGATTATGAAAGACATTCTAGCCAGTCAGAAGTTCAGTTGTCAATTTCCAGGAACTTTGCCAGTGAACACTGACGTCAGCAAAGATGACAGAATTCTTCATTCTTTGGCTAAAGATTATTTGGCTTCAAAGGATAGAGAATCTTCTAAACTGGTAAGGTCTCAGGGAAGGAAGATCACTGAGAAAATTTTAATTGGCGGCACTTTCAAAGGAAGTAACCTGCAGGTGAATGGAGCAAAGTCCAGAACAGAAGCAGCTAAGTCACTCGGAAGAGTACACAAGTCTGGCGATGAAAGGTGACGACTGCTATCCATTGTGGCCCTCGATTTTTCACAGTCTGTACTTCAATCGTATTTTTGCTGTTCAAAGAGCACCATTACTGCCGCTAGAGTCCACAGTCTTCTGTTTGGTAGAGGTGGTTCCCCACAAGATGGCCTCAAATTTACCCGGCAAGCTGTAAACCCGGAAATAATTCATGAATTTCATGAATTCATTCAACAGGAGAACATCTCAAGGCCATCATCATGCAGAAGTGTCCTTGTCAATGGGACCGAAACTCCTGTCCGCTATTGGCAGTGTGATGTCAAGGATGTTATTCAACAATACCAGCTCAAATTCCCCAATGGTTTGAAAAGGACATACATTTACACGCACCTCCCCAAGAATTTCCGTACAAATTCAATGCTTGCAGGACTGTGTAATTTGTGTGACGATTTTGGGCATTCCAACTTCAACTCTTTACTTGTTCTTTTGGATGACCTTAACAGCCAGGACATGCTAAACACTCCTCTTTCCAGCCTTACCCAGATAACAAGAGAACATCAAACATACCTAAAGCTGAAGTTTTCTAAAGAGGTAGGCTGCCGTGTAATGACATAGTACATGTAAATATCCACATTTTTAATCATTAAGGGAACGAAGCCGTTAACCAGTGTTCTTTGCAAGCCTCTGTTGTTGTTTTTGATGTTGCACAAACATATCAGCCAAATCGCATAAAAGAATGAGACATCTAAATCAGCTAAAGAAACAATTTTTAAATTCTGGATATATTGGACATTATAAAAACACAACATGCAGTTGATGATGCAAGTTACAGTGTATCCCTTCCACTAAAGATCCGTAATTTCTGTATTACAGAAATGACACAAAGCATTGTAATTGTAATTGACAGTGGCCTTTTAAGGGCAAGGCACTGGGCAAATTATCCAGCTGTTAGCAGAAATTGGCCAGGCTGTTTTTTAAGTCCATGCTGTCAACACAACTTTATTCATAAAGTTGTGCATGTGCATCCTAATGCCCGGGTGTAAAATCATGATGCGCTTCTACTATAAATATTTATTTATTTTTATTTAAATTTTAATGAAACCCACTGTGCACAACTTATACAGACCTACTGAAATGAAAGCTTAAAATAGAGCTTATTTCAAGGTTGCTTCTGCTGGGTTGTCAGTAAAAAATGACATATTTCTGATATTACTCTTGTAATTGTTCCATTATTTTGGATTCTCACATTCAAAGTTTTATTTTATTTATTTTATTATTTTTATTTTTTTTTTAGTTGGAGAGACATTTAAGTTCATCTGAGTTGTGTCTAGATTATGCTCTTGGCCAGTGTGCACTTGAACACGCATATTCATCTTCAGAGATGGACAAGTTTCATCAACTCTGTAAGCAGCTTCAAGAAGCAGTGGAGAAAATTTGAGATCCGCAGAAGAAGGGTGCACTCTCCAAATCCTTTCAACAAATCAAGTCAAATCATAAAGAGTACCTGTCTCATCTCATTCGTACCCAACATCAAGGTAGCTATTACAGATTTGTAATTGCAAATCTGTGCCCTGGTGAAGTGGTGGTCATTGTTGACTACAAAATGAAATTGGAGCTGGGTCTGAGAACAAGGGAAAATCAAAGAGAGTGGTATGGGAAGAGAGGCATTTCCCTTCATGGTTTCTTTGTAATTGCGCAGGTAACTTGTTTAATTTGTGGTTGTTGTTTTTATTATTACTTTTATTATTTACTATTGGTGTACAACTGTTCAGTTCATTTTCATTGTCCAAGAGCCTACAACATGACCTACAAAATAACTGCTGCCTATGAATAATGGTCTGCTCATGTGCATTACTGTCCAGCAATGATTCTGGGAATAATATTCTGCTTGCTAGTTGCTGTGTCCACTTTCAAGAAAACTGGCAGCTTCAGAGTTGCTAGAAAACCAGAACAGTCTTATTTGTCCAGGTAAGCCACCAGACAGCAGAAATAAAAAGAAGGAAATGAAAATTTCCCTTTAGTGTATTTTGGCAATACATTGATTGGCCATAAGAACAATAGGACAAAGGGCACAAACAATGCCCATATCCCTGAAGACAATGAGCAATATTGTTTTAGAATGCCTCTGAAATTAGAGGTTCACAAGAGGTACTGTTGTACTCTACAGTATCTGAAAGAAGGAGAACTGGATGAAGACTAGCTCATATTATCCAATGCGAAGTTATGAATTCACGTGTATTGCTTTATCGAGAGAGTGCGTGATTGCAAGTTCCCAAAGATTTTACAGCCAAAACAGCTCAAGCATTCCTATCAATGGTGAATTAATGAATTTAATTCTTTGATTTAATATTCCATTTTTGTAGTGCAGTGTTCAAACACCGACTCGGCTCAAATTTCTAATGTTGATTGGATTGTTGTCTGGCTTAAGCTGTCTTGGCTGTCTTGTGCAGAAGAAAATTATTCCATGATGTGTTGATGAAATATTTGTTAAACTCGGTTTTCACAAAATATCATGATTTGTCGTCAGAGGCTTGCAAATTAATTTATTGTCTCAACCTTTGGCATCTGCAAATAAGAGATCTGCTTGTCACTGGCAAATTACAATACATAAAATAAGTTAGTTTGGAATCAGGTACTGTGCTAAGAAGAACTTTGCACCCTCTCTTATGTACATGTACTCAGCAGGTGAGTTTGTGCATGTATTGGTCACATTTAAGTTTTTTACATACATTTTATTCTAGGTGGCAGCGAATGAACGGCAGGTTGAAGTAATTGACTTGTGGTCAGAAGATACAAAGCAAGACTCGTGGTTTACACAAAGTGCATTAGACATCGGATTTCAGTGGTTGGAGTCAGTGTACCCTGGCTTTTCAGTCTACTTGTTCTCTGGTTAGTATTTTTCGTACACCAAAGTACAAATGCAATACATAAACACAAGGAATGATTTCCTTCACTTATTCCTCAAATAATTATAATAATTATGCCCAACCCTCAGTGGCTCTATGCCATTGGTATATTTTTTCTTGCCAATAGTGAAGCTAAAAATATGAGAAGCAATTACTACTACCTGTAGCTTTCATTTTATGGAATGTATTTGAATTTTGTATGCTTGCCTTACATTTCATTATTGTACATTTCTGTGTTAAGGATTTCCTAATAGCTTTTGATGTTACGTTTTAAAATTTATACATTTATTTATACATGATTAAAAAATTCATCTTGTACAATAAGTTGGAAATAAATACTAATCTACACATTAACCTAAACCTGTTTTCCACAAATGCTGTGTCTTTACTTGTAATGTTACTATCTGACAGCTGGTCATTTGGATCGCGGTCCTGTAACTGAAAGTTGGATTTCGAAAACATTTATAACTAAATAAAATTTCTTTTCTTTCAGATAATGGACCACATTATCACAATAGCGGGGTCCTGTTCTATTTGACAGAGGTAAACAGAGTGTTTAACATCACCCTCAAAGAGTACAACTATTTTGAGGCTGGTGAAGGGAGTCTCGGCTTGATTCTCATTTCGCCCATATCAGCCACAAAATAGTCCGTTGGGTCCGCATGGGTAACGATTTGGAAAGTGGTGAGCAAGTTGCTGATTTAGTCAAGGTAAACAATATTTTATACAGTATGTACATGCATGTTCACACTATATATGAGGTGGACTTACACTGTAATGCACAAGAAACTGTCTCTATAGTACAAGCTGGTCCACAGGCATTCTCTTTCAACATTGTATGTATAAAATAAAACATGAAATCGAATATGGATATGGCTTGCCGCCTTATGTTTAGCACTCAAGTGGAAACTTGTTTCTTATTCTTCTCATCCTGAAAGTGGGTACTGTTTACTGATACATTTGAAGAGGGAGAGTTGAGTAATCTCTGCCTCATTAAAGTTTATGAGCTATTGATGTACAGTAGTGCTGTATTTGAATTTGAAGTGTAATGAAGTGTGCATTATTGGTTTAGTTTAATTATTGTCGTTTTACCATTCTTTTACAGACCATGAAGAATGCTTCATGTAAAAAGCTGTGTATTGATCGTTCAAAGTCCAAGAAAGTGGGCACATTAAAGGACATTTCTTTGTTTGGAAACGTTACTTTTCCAGTCGACGGGGAATTTGAAGGAGGCTTGATAATGAGATCATTGGCAGGAGTTGGAACAAGCATCAGCAAGACCAGGGACCAAATAAAGCAACTCTCTGGTCGTGATGTTCCTATTGCTGGAGGAACTGGTGCAAAAGTATCTGAAGATCAACCGGCAGTGGAACCCATTTTGTGTCCCAATCCTTTCTCATCAAACGGAGAGAGTTATGCTGTTCGATTCATCCAGCATTCTCCTGAACAGCCACCAGCTCCATCCCTGCAGCATTTAGATGATGACTGTTATTCATCGCAGAGGCCAGACATGGGATATGCATTGAAACATGGTCCTGGAAAAAGGACCATTTTAGTCAAGCCCAAAAAGACATCATGACAGAGTTTTACAACAGACAAGCTGTCAACAGCATTCGAGCTGAACCCAGAGATGTTATAAGGGCAATGGAGCAAGCAGGTCTGGAAGTTCTGTCAGCAAATCAGATAAGGTCTTGGTGGAGCACTTACCATCGTAAGAACAAAAATTCTTCAGGCAGTGTGCTTGGTGTCTCTGTTCCATCAGCCTCTCTACCGCAAACCACAGTTCCATCAGCCGCTGTTCCATCTGCCTCTTTATCATCAACCACAGTTTCATCGGGCCCTGTTCCATCAGCTGCTGTTCCATCTGCCTCTGTTCCATCAACCACAGTTTCATCGGCCCCTGTTCCATCAGCCACTTTTCCACCTGCCTCTGTACCATCAGCCACTGTTACACCTGCTTCTGTTTCATCAGCAACTGTACCATCAACCTCAGCTCCATTAGCTTCTGCTCGATCAGCCTCTGTGTCATCAGCCTCATCCTCATTAGCTCCTTTACCACCACCCTCTGTTTCTTCATCCTCTGTGCCATCAGCCTCTGCCCCATCATCCTCTGTTCCATCAACTGCGACACCTTCCTCTGTAACAGCTAGTTTAAGCATGCAACCTACCGCTTTACCAGGCTCCATTTCTCCTGTCTCAAATTTGACTATTGAGTGGTCATTTCCAGAGTGTTTCAGCCAGTCAACAATCATGGGAAGGAATGGTAGCATTGCATGTGCATTTATTTGTTTATACTTCGGCCAAATTGCTTCAAAGGGTGTTTTAAGGCCAAGGCAAGGACTGATGTTACCAGCACAATGGAGGGACTCACTGGAGCAGTCAATAATTCAAGGAAATGACTTGCATGATGAGATTTTTGATCACGAAGGAGTTGACTTAGATGTGGAAGATGCAGCTGAAATGGCAGGAGAGGACTGTGGTGTTGTTTCCCTTGGACAGCAAAAAGATTTGCTTGGAACATCAGGAAACGAGTTGCTTGCAGAATGGCTCAATGAGCTATCAAGTAGGAAAAAGAGAAGTTGCCATCTCTTTTGTGCTTGTGGAAAAACAATGTTGTTGTTTATTGACAGTTGTGGAGAATTTTATTTTGTGGACTCTCATTTGCACAAAGACAGTGGGGCTCTAATTGCTAGTTCACCACCTGGAAGTGGATCTTCATTTGCTAACTGGATTTATAACATGATGGAATTCCATTGGCAGACCCCTCTAAGACTTGGGACAGTAAGGGAGGTTATCTATGTTGCAGTTTAATTTTACCTTCAGTTTAAAATTTTTCAAACCAGTTTGAGTCCCATATCCCTATGCTTCAGAGAATCAAAATAAATATAGGACTATAATAACTAAAAATCAAACTGGCATGAAACTTTTTAGCCAAAGATAAGTTATTGAACCACAACATATACTTATTCATTCATTTAAATGGATTTTAATTGGACTTTATTGATTTGCAATGTAAATGGATGAATGTGTTAAGCATCTTTTATGAGATTTGAAAAGTGATACAATAATTAGAGAGGGTTTCAATCAAGTGTCTTGTGTAAATTATTTGGGCATGCGCAACAGTTCTCGTGCTACATTCTGAAAAAAAAAATCAAAAAGTGCCCTTTTACCAGAAGGTGTGGCTTGTTCAAAGTCACTTCCAAACATTTGGCACTGGTTGCAATAATTGGTTCACTACTTTGTTTGTGCCCGATTTTGTTGCCCAGAGAATTTGCCTCTTTCAGCTTTACAATACTCAGTTGAAAACCCCTCTATCAATTTGCTTTGAAGCTAGATTACTGTGTATAGATGTTTTTGAAAAGCAATTAACACCAATTCTTAAAGCAAAAACAATCAGTTTTCCAGTGCTTGTCAACATTCACTTTTATTACCATCTAATTCAGATAAAAATGTTTGGTCATGTCATGACTTTTGAATTAATTTTCGCTTTCATTACATGCATTGTTGGTTCAGGTTGTACATAATCCACTTGAAAGATGATGTTGTAAAAAGAGAATTTCAGTGTTCGGTTAAATAGGATCCAAACGAATTGCGTTGAGTAATGCTTACTATACAATTGCGTTATAAGGCGTTTTGTGATGTTGTGGATGTTGGAGCAACACCATTTTTGTCATTTATAACTTAGTGTGATACATGTTGTCTGAAAATAGTATTTGCCAAATAGAATAGACCTAACAAGGAGTACCAAGTTTTAACACACATATCATTGCTAATAGGATACATTGAAAGTAAACCGGCCAAAAATAAAGTAAAAAATAAATAAATCTCTTCATTTTTTTATTCGGCACTGGAAAGTGAATAGAAAGTAGCCGTATCTTATTATATGACTTTTGACTTTTGTACATAATGTTAAGGTGAGCAAAAGCTTTGTTTGCCACTGCCATAATGTTTTCATCCAATTGTCCTCTGATGCATGTAAACTTTCTGTAAATAAATCTTTGAAATGTGTTTTATTGTTGGTGTTGAAGACGAGAGCAGTCAGACCCAGCGGTTGGTGCACTGCTACAAGGGCTGTTGTACAACTTACTATTCTTGAATGCAGTGTTTCATTGTTTGAATAGCTGGGACCAGGCTCTTTGGAGGGGAAATATTGCGCTTTTTAAAAATGATATCATACCCAGAAAATCAAGCGGGAGACAAGAGAAGGGAAGGAAGGGAAAATCGGCTCCTCATTTTCCCACTCTGTTGTTTTTTTTTTATCCCGAAGGTCTGCCCACTTTCCACTCTTCCAAACCAAGGAGTCTAGTCTCTGTTTGCAACCACTGAGAAAGGAGTGGGAGCAACCACCCAAACCCGAACATTTCCATGAAAAATCTTTTTTCGGACACTTGCAAATAAGGTCAGTTTTTGCATCTGGTCGGCTTTGAAACATAGTGTGCAATTCGGAAGTGGCCTTTTCGGTGGAGGTATAAGAGAATAACAAACTGGAAAAACTAATTGCCACCAAACATTTCCTTATATTTTACTTGCCTCCAATAACATATGGCTAAGAAAGAAGAACAAATGAAAAAAAGAGTGCAATGCAGAAAAAGTTTTTTTTTTTACACTGGCACTGGTTGTGAGATGTTTATAATTACTAAAATTAATATCAAGTTCGTGGATTAGGCATGCCAACACAAAACGTATTTGATTATAGGTGTACACCTCTCCCAAGTTGTCTTGCACAGTGCGGAGTTTTTGGTCCTGGCTGGCGAGACTTTCAGCTTTGATGATGTCAAAACACGTCTTTGAGATCTTCAGGTGACCCGCTACTATTTGGTGGTCAATATGCACCCCAGCCGCCAGGCAATCGATATCATAGACCTCGGCAGTCGCAGTGGCTACGTTGAGTTCACTGGCCAATTGCGCAAAATCCTTGCCCTCCTGAAGCCCAAGCATGACTAATTTCTTCTTTGGGGATGGATTATTCTTGCCATACATATCGCATAGCTTCATCTTCTACATAAGAAAAAAGAATTTTCAGTTTGAGTTAAGTGAAAACTTGAAAAAAAGTGAAAAGAACAGGATCTCTAACAAAAATTAGCATAAACATACATTGGAATCGAGCCTCGCACGCTTGGATCCCGTGGGGTCATTTTTGCGTGGTTCATTTGAAGCAACTCTCTTCCTGAAAATAGAAATAATCTGTTAGAATCTAAGTCACGAATTTCAGCATTTTGAACATTCTTATAAGATAGCAAAGTCAACCTGCCTCTGATCCATTTCGTTTAGGTGAGACAATTCCTTGAAACAAGTTCGCTTTAGCCGGCCAGATACAACCAATTCACCATCAAGCTAAAACTGACACCACGAATTGTGTCCAAGTGGAAACGTTGCTACCGAGTTGTCCAACCACAAAGTGACAAAAAGTAACAAAAGCTTCATTCAAGGATTTTCTTGAGTGCTCATGTTCTAAATTACAGCGTCGCATTTGTTCCACCACGTGTGTAGCGAGCGAGGTTGAGCCAAAGGATAGTTCAAATCAATATGGCTATTGAAAGTTTATTTTTCTGGTCACTCGTGTTCGAGTACCTGGAACCGGAAGATCTGGTAAGTGTGTGCCATTCTTGGTGGCAATTGGTATTTCACGGACGAAAGCCAGGTTTACGAGCGCTTCACACGTGTAGAGATCTTGACTTGGCCGACACAGGCGACATGTACTTGAAAGTACCACTGGGATCATTGACAACACTACGAAGAATCAACTTGACGAATACTACAATATTGTCTAGAAATTTCTTACAGCTTGTTTCCGCCGCAAGACGTCTTCGGGAGTTGAACATTAAAAGTTGCAAGGAAATTTCAGAAAGTGCAATCTTCGAACCCAAACCTTCGCCTCAACGCCTTCGATCCGTCAACATCTCGCACAACAAACAATTCAACATTCTAGTTATCGCCTACCTATGTTCCATTGATTCGTTACAAGTTATTTGTGCACAAGGAATAAACCTGGAGTTCAGGGAGCTCCAGTTTTTATCTAAAACCTTTCCGCGTCTTAGAGATGGACTAGAACTTGAACCCGACACGGCGGACAGCGAGTACTTGTTTGATGCTGTGGATGCTACTTCAGATTTTGGACTTTTCGAAGATTTCTTTTAAACAAAAAAAGCTTGGAAACAAGACTTGTTGGACGGTCACATAATTACGTTGCAACTTAGCAGTATTTACATGTATTTCTTGTATTTGTTTTGTTACAATCTTTCTTGGCGGGAACTTTACGTGTCCTTCGCACATCCGCTAATCCGCGTGCCAATGTTTTCCATCACCGGTTGACAGTTCCTTTGTGAAACTCGATTGGAAAGGTCGCTGATTGATACGTTACTGAGATAAAGTTGTAGTAATCTGATGGAATGTAAAATTATAGCCTTTTGACGTGTAGGATTCTTGTTGGTTTCAGATATGCTGTATTTAGGAACATTACGAATTGATTGCCAAAATAAAAAGTTGTTGGAATGGATTTCAAAGCATCTTATGTTCAATTTGAAATTCAAATTTCACGCTTTTTGCGTATGGTCCAATGAGATCCTGGGAATTTAATTTGATTAGAGTAATCAGCGCTTGAATAATAACTGCCGCTATTTCCGTGGGCTATTGTTCTTTTGCCTACTTGTTACACGAACCATTACTTAAAAAGATGTTTTATATTGTACATTGCCAGCATACTTTAATTTCTGTGTAAATTTTTAGCTTTTATAACTTTCATTTCTCATCAAGAATAACAAAACAGATGTCTGCAAGAAGTAAATGTAAACAGTGTAAATTGTGTGATATTGTTCTCCTTCATAAAACCAAATAGCAATGTAGGGTTCATATTTAATGCTAAAAGACCACAAAAAAGGGGTAATATGTCAAATTTATTTCATTAAACTTCTTTTATAGACTGCTGATGAAGAAATGCTCATTTCTCCCATGATTCTTAGTGTACAGCTCAGTCATGTGACCTTTATTACCATGGAAACCGTGGAAACCCAACCAAATTAAGCAACATTCCCCCCTAGGCTCTGTGTCCAAATTTTATGCATCCTGCCTTTATGACTCACAAGATATAACAAAAAGTATTTCAAATGTTTTAATTAGCTAATATTTAAAAAAAAAGGCTGTCTTCGGACAATTTAATCAGTCAGAAACTAGGCCCCGAAAGGGTTAAGGTACGTTACTTCTTACATTACCAAAATGCATGAGAGTGCCACCAGCAAAGGTATGTATTGCCATGATATAACTGGATATCAAGCTGCACACTCCTTTCTTTGTACTGTCCGACCTTTGACTCACAAGATGATATTTCAGCTTTCCAATATCAAACAGTGTTGGACCGATAAGATGACGAAGCAGTTCCGGCCACCGTACCCTGGACAGGAGGAAAACAATTTGCCTTACCAATTGTACTTAACAAGGAACTCCCGCCGAAGAAGGAATGTCTTTCATACAGTGGTTGAAAAATCATACTGTCGTTATACAGCGACCTAAGAGACTACCCGAAGACAAATTTCTAGTAGGAATACAGTTTGTTTCTGTTTTCAACCCGGCCTTTTTTTTCCAGCATCTCATGGTTCACCATCAGCATCGTGATCCAAATGAACTATGACATCCCAAAGAATCGTCCATGCGGGAAAACATCCAATACTTCTCGCAGGCTGTTTCTCTTCATCCTGACCGCTGGACTATGGGTGCTTAGATAACGAATCACTTTCAGTACGAAGGACACAAAGATTACTTTGCATCTACCATTGTATCGTGTGTAATGTCTCTTCATGATATTTTACACCTATGGTGTCATCTGGTAGTAGACGGAAACATCTGTCAGTCAACTTCCATCTCCGTAGAACATTTGTTTCCACTTTCTCCATATCAGAACGCCATTTTGCATCAGATTGTAACCTCTTTGCAAGCAAGAAACCGTTTCAAACACCAGGCGATCACAGCTACTCCCGTCATTGAAAACGACTGGACAAAGTACAGAACTGTCTATCGAAAACCAGGTACTGGAAAGTCTCAACTACTACTGAGAGCGATTCATCATGCCGTTCAACAAGAATATGAGGTTCTCTTGTGTGCACCAATTGGTCTCGTAGCTCAAAGTTATCGATCTATTTTTGGCTATGCTGTCGCAATGTAAACCATTCATTCTGCTTTTCACATTCCTGTACAAGACAACGCTTCTCAAGATGGTCGTGGCGTAAACCATTTTTCTCTCTTCTTCCAAAACTGGCATACTCCCAGTCTGTTCAATTGATTTGTCTTATATCGTGGATTGGCGACAAATAATTTGAGAGTCCTGCCCATATTATCAGATAAATCAGGACACTCATCTATAACTGGTTTCGGCGATCAAGTTAATAATTTGGGAACTTTCATGCGTCACGCACTAATTTTGGGCCTTATCATGTAACACATATTTTAAAACCATTTGCTACCCACGAGGTGGAAGACCTTGATCAACTAGCAACTTTTAAAGTTTTGATGAAGGGAAACTGATGAAATCCGGCTCATATCACTGTTTCGAGGTGCACAAATTTTATACTTAATGGTGCATACCTTTACGCACCTCACTTTTTTATCCTTCAATGTTTTTTTTTTAGTTAAAATAATCATTGCTGTTCAAAATAAAAGCACCGCGACGCTTAATCGATCGTTTACCGTAAATCGAAACCGATCCCCATTTTTCTCGAAAAATGTTCATGCTCTGCGAATCCTCAGGTTTCGGACTGAACAGCCACGAGGGTATTGGGGTTCTTGCAATCCCACGCTTCTAAGACATTCACGTGTCATGTTTGAATTGCGAAACTAAATTGAAACTTACCATATGCTGCATTCGAAGTTACTGTCCACCGAGACTGAAAATGAACAATTGAAAATGTAGCTATCCATTATTAGATCCTGATGATCCATTATTAGATCCTGATTATTAGATCCTGATGAAAACCCCGGAAGTTGTGAATAGTAGGCCAAGAGAGATAGTCGAAAAACTGCAGATTCTGACATATGTCACCTCGGCAACCAATCAGAACAACCAAAAGCATTCCTGGCGTTCATCAACGGATGTAATCAAAGTAATCGGCAATCAAACGGGGGCTGAAAGACACATTCTTTCTTTTCTAGATCGCTAAGCGGAACGCACGTATCTTTGAATGATCGAAGCCGAATATGGGCGACTCTCAAGAAGATGGCTCAGCATTTAACGACGATTCTTACAAGCCGAAAAAGTCATCCCATAATGCCTTTAGGAGACCCTTTTTGTTTTTGCCCAAATGGCTTAATAGTGTGCAACAAAAGAACAAATTGGAGGAGTCAAAGAAGGATGGGCGCATCCAAGAATGGGCGCATCCAAGAATGGGCCCATCAAGTAGTTGTTCATGCACACAATTTCGTTGATCCCCGTACTGGTGTGCATACACAAGAAGTAGAATAAGCCTGGGCTCAGCTGAGGCTGGGGCAAAAAAGGAGATGAGCAATAAGAGAAGACTTACAGCCCTATGTTGACGAGATGTGACGATGATGTGGCGTCAGTGGAGAGGAGAAAATTATAGAGTTATCATGCACAATTTCCTGGCAATATTGCCTCTTCAGTATGATCCTGACACCCCAGTTTGGTAACATTGAAATCATTTTATAAGGTTATTGTACAGTTTTCATTTTAATCGGTAATTATAAATTGCTGGGTACATTAGTTTTTAACAATTATTCGCCTCCGGCTCGGTGATTATCGATGAATATTCACCGAGACGAAGTCGAGGTGAATCAGTATTCACCGATGATCACTGAGCCGGGGGCGAATAATTGTTTAGTATAAATACACAGGTGATTATTTCAAGAAAAAGAAAAGCAAAAAACATTGTACAACACAGAAAAACTTTACTTCATCAAAAGAGCGCAAACGACTGGCAGTCATTTTGTGTGTCGAGGTGATTATTGGTTGATAATCCGAGATAGCGAATTAATGAGAGCGTGCGAATTTGTATAATCACCTGAGTATTTATACTAAAGTTTCACATAAAAGCATGAATAGATTATTTCCTCGTTAGTGCTCGGCAGTTATTTTGCAAATTTGAATATTCTGCGTATTGTAGTTTTGTACATTGCAGATATTGATTGTTTTCCTCGCTCTCATTTTCTCCAATAAAACATTACAACTGACTGGATCCAAACAGGCAGTGCGTGGATTGGCCCAAACCTTTGTGTAAATACATGGCAAGGACAAGAACGCAAACAAACAAAGAAAGCATCAATGAAAGACTTGGCCAATTTCAGAGCGTTATAAAAAAAGTTAAATTAAGTCGTTTACACGCGTTTTAGCGTTAACGTTGTCCATGTAAATTTGCCCGTAATTCCAAATGAGGCCAAGTGATAGGAGCTGAGCCAGTTTGGTGTTTTTCTGTTGTAATGTGTAGGATTAAACCAAGGAAAAATGGGAGAAATTGCCTCTGATTATTCCTGAGGAAAGGGAGGGGAGAGAGGGGTCTGTCCACAGTCTAAACAATTGTAGTCTACCTGGTAAAGTTGATTAACAAATGAAAATACATGTAAGAGTTTGGCGAGTTACGCTTTATTTACATTTTTATTTTTTTTCTAATACAGTCGTTGTTATTACAGTGACGTCAGCCGTTGTCAAGGCATAATTGGACATTTTTTAACACACAACAAAAAAAACGAGAATTACTCGGTCAGCAGTCGTAACCTGTCTGGCCAGTTTGATTGACAAATGAAAGGAAATGAAACAAGATAAAGGTGAATTGAAAACAGCTTGAAAGTTGTTTCTGTTATAGTTGTTGTTATGACAGTTTAGATACGTGAAGTTAAACAGTACCAGAACTAATGAAAAGCTTGTATAAGGAACTCATTAAAATGACTGACCATTAGAAAATTTTAATGGGGTATGGTTCAGAGTATTTTACTAGCCATTCCTTTGTGCTCAGCCTTGTCAGGTATCCTACATGTCTTGGCCGGTTTTTTTTTTACACATTACCTTTTTTGTTTCATTTTGATTTTTTTTGGTTTTTTTCTAAATCCATCCTCCTGCTTTCCTAATGGTCTGTCTCTAACACGATTAAATTGTTTTTTTTTTTTCGGTAAAATATAGGTTAGGTATATGTAATCTCCATTGTGCCTTGAAAAGTAACACTAATAAAAGAGATTTCTAGATTTGGCGGTCTGTGCGTGTTTGCGTGTTTTTCCGAATATCTCACATATGATATATTGCACAGACCTGATTCTTGGCAAGGCTTTTTGTTCCTCACGAAGCGAGGCTACTAATCGTGTCGCCTTCGGTCAGACCACGTGGCTCGCAAGCCCGAGTAAATCGAGCCGAGAGTTTTTATATATATATATCTATATTTTAAAGGTGTCCGTTCGCAGGCCAGGTTACCTGGCAACATTACTTCATGTGAATTTCCGCCATTTCGAATTCCGTGAATGATGTTTTGAAAATAATGTGAATTTTGTGGAAACCGATTTCACTAACCCTGGAAGTACATCTCAGCAAGAAGATCTCCGAGATATACAAGAAAGAGCGGCGAGGGATCGCTGTCGAGTAAGTTTGAATGCCGCAAAAATCAGCGCACGGGAAGCGGCGACTCGAAGAATAGATTAAGAAACTACGGTAGGGACGATAACAAGAGACATCGCGGCAGAGACAACAACTGCTCGCTCAAAAAAGGCAAAGAAACAGCAAGGAAAAGGACCAGGAATGCAATCAAGTTAGATGGGAAATTAAATTTGTTATAGATAGTAACAAAGACTCGTTTTAGCTATACAGGACATGAGAGACTTAGAACGGAAACCGAGTAGGAACGACTTCAAAAAGATTGAGATACACTGGAAAATATGATAATCACAAGGCAAACTGCAATGAAAACAGATTCAGAATTTAAGGAAAATCATGGCAACAGCGTACAGACAGAATCAGAGGACGAACGAGGAAACAGATTACCATATCGTCGTGAAAAAAGTTTCAGGAAAGGGGAAACAGAAACCAACCGCAAAGAAATGAAAGATGACAGTCACGTAGTATTTATACTGCAATGAGAATGCAAGTAGGTATTTTTCGTAGTGAAACGATTGCCTTCCGTTTTAAAGAAATTCCCAATACAGAGGTTGCAGTTGTTATAGCAATTATTATAATTATGTGATCTGATATCATTGCAACAGTGAAAATATATTGTAGATTTGTTTGATGTAGCACTTTCTGTTCAGCATTTTCAACAGAAAACATACCAAACAATAAGTGACTGGTTCTGCAGTATTATCAGTGATCAGTGCAAGTATTTGTAAATAAAGCAGTTGTCATTACTGACTTCTGAGTAGTATTTCTCTTTGCTATATTTCTTTCCTACATATAAAATTGTATTAAGTAATTACAAGGTTTCGTGGGGACAAACAAGTTCCATAGCCATTTCAAAATGGGTTTTTACCTTTGAGTTCCAAGTATCCCTGGGAGTTACTCTCTTAGCCCCCAACCTTTTCCCACAAATGAAAAGTTAATTTAAGCCCTACATTGCAAAATTAGGCGTAACATCTTAACCTTTTTCCTTAATGCTGTTTAAATCATTTTTATGATGTCAAATACAAATATTTAATGACAACCACAATACACAGTTGACCTTTTTCATTAGAAAAACTCTATAAGGGAGAAACTGAAGTTTGTAATGCTAAAATTTTTAGTGATCTTTCTTATGTATTCATTGCAAGGGTGCTGTATGTAATAACAAGTCTTTGAAGTTTCCTAAGTGGCCTATACTTTCAGTCATGATTTTCCACACTAACTGTATGGACAAATAACTGCACTAGCATGATTGCCACAGGTAAGAAAATGGTAAGGGAAAAAAATTCTTCAAGGTCAGTGAAAAGTCAGGGAATTTCAAATCAAGTAAGGGAAAGTTTAAGTATTTGAGAGAATTAAGGGAAAAGTGAAATTTAAGACTACTAATTTATTTCTTGCCAATTTAGTGATGGTTTGGTGTGGTCAAGAATGTGACATGAAATGTGTTGGATTGGTAGAATTAAATGGCTGATTACCTGATTTTGGGTATCCAAGAAAATCAATCCTTCTTCCATAACCTTATTATTTTAAGAAACTATAAATCCACGTACACTGTATGTGAATTTCGGAAAGCATATTAAATAAATGGGTGGAGAGGTAGGCTGTTAGGAGAGGTTGGAGGCCATTACCAGGACTAATTTTGGACTTTTCTAATTTAGTTGGAAAGGGAAATTTTACATTTGTCAGGGAAATGTAAGGGAATTTCAAGATCCTGTGGCTGTGCAACCATGACTTGATTATAAGTCTAAACTGAAGAATAAATGGTATTGTTCATAGTTGAGTAATTTTTACCACCTCTGATACAAACCCTATTCAGAATAAAACTGTATTGCTTGTAGTAGCAGAGTAACCTTTTCTCAGAATAGGACATACACCCCCACCCCATAACAGTATATTATTGTTTAACATAAAAAAAATAACAATACCAGAAATTATAATAATAATAATAATAATAATAATAATAATAATGCAATAATAATAATCATAATAAATACAAGAAATGAGAAAATACAAAAAGTGATAATGATTTAGTAACCGAAGTAAATACATAAATTGGGGTCTTATCCCTCATGAAAAACTATTACGAGTTCTTTAAAAACTAGCTTCGCGAGGTTTTGCGGGAGTCGTATTTCTAGTATTTTTATCTTCTTTTATTTCCCAGGTTCTAGACTTTCTGTATTAAAAAGATTTCCGTTTTTTTTCTGAGGGCGTAACAGTTGAAAAACCAACACTAATAGTTTCTCACCGCTAGAGTTTTTTCTCGAATAATAAACAAATTGTGGCACGTTGAAATAAAGAGTATTAATTCCTCGCGAAGCGAGGTTACTAATCATGTTGCTTTCGGTCAGACGACGTGGCTCGCAAGCCCGAGTAAATTGAGCCGAGAGTTTTTATATATGTATATATATATATTTATATCTATATTTTAAAGGTGTCCGTTCGCAGGCCAGGTTACCTGGCAATAGTAGCGCACTTGAGAACTGCTGAATTTCCGCCATTTCGAATTCGGTATGCCTTTTTGAAAGAAATGTAAATTTTGTGGAAACCAATTTCACTCGTCCTGGAAGTACATCCCAGCAAGATGATCTCCGAGATATTCAAGAAAGATTAGCTCGAGATCGTCGCCGAGTAAGTTAGAATACCGTGAAAATCAACACAAGGAAAGCATGACTCAAAGCAGGGATAGAGAAACGACAGCGGGGAGAATAACAACAGACTTCCGTCATCGCAGCAAAGACAAAAATAGGCACGCGAAGCATGCATGTGGCTACTGCTTTGGTTGGGGTTGTTTTGTTTTGCTATTGCTTGATTTGAAGCAAAGTTGGATTTGGTACAAGTCCTTCGCCGCTGATAGAAAATCAAGTGCAGATTCGCAAAATCAGTTCACGTGAAAAGATATCAGTACGTAATGATTCAATATTGTATAACAAGAGCAGTCAAGCAGCATTGTACTACTGTGGTCCCAGCAACGTCCAGAATGAGAATTGCGATTAGCGGTTTAAAATGATTTCTTTATATTAGTATCGAGTATCGAGATAAACTTTGAATCAGAGTTGCGTTAACGTTTTTCCAAGGTTTCACTTAACACTTTATGGCAAATATACAAATAAACATATAATGAAATAGATGAAACGACGAGAGTCTTTCTAACGTTGAGTTTTTATAACTCTACAACAATGAACAAGCAAGAATGACCATCAAGCTGCAACAGCATAAAAATGGTAATTATTAAGCTTGTAACCATTCCTGAAGACTGGTTTCAAAATACATGACATCGTTTCAAATGCGCAATACTTGAGTTATCTTTAATAACTAATTTTGTGACTGAGGAATCGAGTAGGCCATTAACAAAAACAGTTAGTTTGTATCAGGAGCCTGTTTGTATTTAGTACACTTGACTGTAGAAGTGTCATCAGTGACGTGTATCTTTGAGTAGCACATTATGCAACTTTTGTAATGTGAAACATTAGCTCCTAGGACAGACCCAATAATGACCTTACCATAGGACTCGCATTGGGGTTCTGCGACGCTTGCCATGTCATCAACTACATTAGTTACTGTGTAGTTTGCAGTTGTTAAATATTTCTCATCACTGAAACTATGAACACTTACACCTTCAATGACATAAGATTTATCTGCTTCGAGACAAACTTTACTTTCCCATGTTACTAGCTTGATAGATTTAGTTTTGTCAGGAATTATGCAATCTACCTTTGTTAAAGGTTTCCCCGCTAACATTTACAATCTCAGGCTGACCGATTTCAATTAGTTTTGCTTTCACTGTTATTGACTGGAAGTCTGAAATGTTATCAATGTCACCAATGTTAAAGTGCATTTGTGAAAATGCGTTGTCATAGTCATAATCTACTGTGTGGGGTGTTACTCTCGATCTTTTCTTGAAGCTAGTCGCCAGCCAATGGTTTGCTGGACACTGTCAAAACTGACAGGTTGCTTTTTAGTTTGCATTTCCTTTATTTTTGCACGCTTTTCAGGAGAGTAGCAGACGGCTCTGACAGATTTCCTTGGGGATGTTTGCAGCTGGAATTTGAAGTATGATGAAGCTCCCACGTTTGATGATCTTATAGCACTCAATTTGTGAATAAAGCCACAAAGGTTGTCTTGTCCGAAAAATGAGGATATTCTGATAAAATAAAATATAAGATTAGATCAGTACCCTTAACTTGTGAAAACATAGCTTGATCGATTGATTGACTGACTGATTGATTGTTGGGTTGAGTGATTGATCCTTTGTTTTTTCAAGAATAAAAGTTAATGGTATTGCAGTATTACTTACTTGAGAGAGTTGCTTGAGGAGCCTAAATTATGTACAGATTTGTTAGTTTAAATTACCATATTACAAATAACGCAGAAAATTAATCTGTAAGCGTTTTTAATACAACAAGCCTGTATTTTTTGTTTATTTTGCATTTACCAAATAATAAGTACATAAATAATTATATTCATAAAATACATTCATACATAAAACGGCTTGTTGAGATTGATAGTGACTTTTGAATTATGATGTTTGCTTTGTAAATATATATCTAGGTTTAACTGGAAGTCAGAGGTTTGGGTTTGTTAGCTAAGGGACCAATAGCAGCTGTTCATGACCTGTGAAATACAAAGCAAAGACACATAATAATCTTTAATTTGAGGCACAAAGTATATCATGATTCATTATCTCCAGAAGCTAATGTCATATGTACTTCTCCAAACTGGCTGTTTGAATCCCCTGCCTGAGATAGATAAGTGAATGAGAGAGATATCAAAATATGTTGATGACCGCCTGACCATCTGATATTCAATGGGAAAAACAGCAGCAGATGGGGATGCTGTTAAATATTTCCCTTGTATTTTCTAATTGCTATTTGAGACTGACCAAGAAAGATTTTCATTTGTAATTTTTTTGCTTTATAAAAGATATTTTCAACACACATAGCAGCCCTTGTGCCGGATCTTCTAAGCTCTGATTTACAGATATATCACTGTAATGTTCTTGCTTACTTTCTGTTCATTGTTGACCAAGAAAAATGCCAGGATAAGCTAATTCTTCAGAGTACTTGTCTCTAAATATGCTCAATGGTCTATTGCCTTCAGCTGGAGCAACATTCATTATAACTTGCCGCTCATTATTTTCTAAAAAGTCAGATGATGTTAACATTGTATCAGTAACACCACCAGGTATTTCAGCTTCATCTTCAATCCATTCATGTTCATCATCTAAGTCTTGTGGCTCATTATTTTGACTGTTTTCAGTAGTTTCTCTTAATTGATCCCTATTCAATCAAATTGTCAATTGTTTCGCTATTTTTAATTATTTCCTCATTGTATTGCTGAGCCCAATCTGAGTTAAATATAATTCCTTCATCCTTCTAAAGAGTACTATTATTCATGAACCAAACTGCTGCTTGTGCTACCTTATGAGGTCTTATATTTAATGATAAAGCACTACTTTTATATCGCCACTTCCTTTTTAAATTGACTTTGATTGTACAAGTCTCATTTGGTAACCTTGGTAGCATACTGACTGTGTTAGTTACATCAGCAGGAACATTAACAGCATCACCATGAATTTTATAAATATTATATTATGAATTATATTTCATATCTATTCTTCTCTTTTCTTTCACATCAGCACCTGCTTTATTAGGTCTAGGCTTTCTTACCTTGTTTACATTTTCAGACTTTGCAACATCACTAAAGCCCATTGTACATTCATTGCAATTTTGTGACAAAGTCATATTTTCTTTTGGACCCATTCAAAGTACATGGTTAAGAATCAATAAATACATCTATGTCTGTTTCATTTGAAATTCTTTGAACAGTAGAAACATAGTGCATTTCACCTATGTGCCCTATATGTATAGTCCTACAATTCTATGAAACATTTGCAGCTTCAACAAAGCTTATTTCACTAAAATTTTCATTTGACTCCACAATATTAATTTTCAAATTTATAGCATCTGCCACAGCTTGACTATGATGTGATCAGCCCACATCCCTTGTCTGGACATTGAAGTTAAATATTGAGACCACGTCATATTATGTTCAGGGTGGTCTAGCAAATATTGAACTCCAGCAGTTCTTACTACTGAATGATGTCTTGCTTCATTGTATAACTGATGTGCTACAGCTCTAAAGGAACAATCCCCATTTCCTCCTACATCTAGTGAAATGGGTCCAAGAGTATGTATTCTGTTATGAAAACTGAATCATTGTTCTCATCGCATATCACTCTTAATGAGGTGGGAATACTGCTTCCTCTCGGACCTGGATTTAACTCGATATCTCCTGACAGCAAAGTTTTTAATTTTGATATATTACACAATGATTCCGACTTAAAATACTTGCTATAAAAACTGTCTTGTCTCTTCAAAAACCTGATGTCCCATTGTTTATACTGACTAGCAATGCTATACAACAATCATGAAGCAGGAACTGCACTTTTAATCAAACTTGTTTCTTTTTCTCAGTTTTCTGTGTTTTAGCGAGTTCAAAACTTTTTTTCAGTGATATTCTGGAAGGTTCTCTATCTCTTACTTTTCGATTCCTCAGTTGTCTGGACTGCTGCAAAATCCTACTGCAATGATCAGTAATACTAAATACACTTTTATAATTATTGTCAGATCCTAATGTAATATTCATTTTATCATCACAAACCTTATCATCACATTCTAAACCAGGAACAGAAATCAAACATGTTTCAGTGCCAGCCTTTTTTAAAGTTGTTTATCGACACAATCACTTTGGCTGCAATTTGCGTCTGACAAGAAACTTGTATTCGTGTTTTCAAAGTCAGCATTTATTTCCTGAAATGAATTGTTGGTTTCCCGTAGGAAATAATTCGTGTTACAAAAGACAATGTTGGTTCCCCGAAGGCAATTGTTGGTTTCCCAAAGGAAACTGAGTGACCCAGAACACTTTTGAGCAGCAACACACATCACGCGCTCATCATGGTGGCCTTTCAAACATCTTAGCGGTTCGGCAAAATTCCATTTTCTTTTGGAAACTCTAAAGCTTACACCTTCGAAAAAACTTAAACATGTCTTTTGCCACAGTGTTTGAATGCTGTGCCTGATCTGTGGTATAAAATAACGATAAAACATAGTAAAGTATTTATCTTACCTTCACTCGAAGAGCACATGGAAAAAGGGTTGCAGTCGATATAAATTCGACAAAATGGCGAAAACATATTGGTAATTATCGTTTGCACAATCCGTCGCCGTATCACTTGCCGTAGATACACGAAACAAACCCGAAATATCTTCCTGACTCATTCGAGAGGAAACCGATTTTCTTTCGACTAAAATCGCTGCCGAAAAACCGAAGATAAACCGAAGATTCGAGTATTACTTACTTACTTACTTACGCACGCACTTACACGACCGATGACATAGAGGCTTACTGCCTGGTTACCAGGCAGTAGCCACAAAAACTGCTCGCTCTAGAAAAAGGCAAACGAAACAGCAGGGAAAAGGACCAAGAATTCAACCAAGTTAGTTTTGAATTTGAATGTGGTATTGATAGAAACACAGAACATGAGTGAACGATTACATAACGAAATATATTAGCGCACTAAATTTAGCAAAACGACTTAGAAGGGAAACCGAGTAAAAACAACTTCAACGATTACAGATCTCTCTGGAAAATAATTCTAATATACAGATTTAGCCAAGCCTAAAAGCGGGGCTCCCGTTTGGTACTTTCATTTCACTTTAAACTGTAAAAGCATTCTAAAATATTGCGAAGGAATTCACAAACGTTTTTAACTATAGTTTAGTGTCGAGGTCGGTTAACTCGCTATGATTTTTGTCAAAACTTTCGTCTGCCATTAGTACGGTCTTTCTACCTACAAAGTCATGGAGTATATTCTACAAAAAACACAAATTATCAATGTACTGTATTCTATTCCTGATGAAATTAACCATTCTTTTTGCGTAAATGTATTTAAAAGATTTGTACACGCTACTGGGAAATGCAGGACACAAGTCTTGTCATTTTCGTGTTAAAACGAACACCTCGGTAAAATAAATGTTTACTCCAAGGTATGGTAAAATGTATGCAAAAGGGCTTAGATATAACTATCTATATAAAAACACATTTAGACAGCTCCGCTAGCATTTCTTACTTAATTTAGCTTGATATCTAAGTTCCAGTATATAGCCTGCATGGAAGCAAAATAAATGTAAATGTATTCCTTTTTGTTATGTTATAATTAAATTGAGTTATGGATGCCACTCAAATTGAATTCACGCCGAGCTCCTGCGCTTCCATTTTCGATCATTTCGGAAATGAAGCCTGCAATCCAGGTCTCAGTGGTCTACCGCGCAGCAGCGAGTCAAATTTCCAAGATGGTGGAATTTGTTGTGGCAGTTCATCGTGTGGTAGACGAGGTTGTTAGTGCGTCTAGTGGCTCAAAGAAGAAATTAAATCAGGAGATTGGTAGAGAACTGATGGAACTGACTAGAGCGGTTGTAAAAAAGCATATGTTTGCCCCGGACAAAGGGTACAAGTTTCACCTTGCTCAACCATCCCGTATGTTATCGAGATCAGTTGTCCAATGGAACAAAAGCATTGTGCGCAAGCTGAGGCCAAAAACAAATGGCTCAGCTCCTTAGACCGTCAGGTTAAAGCGACATATGCCATTGGAAGTGTACCTCTGTTTCAAAACCGCTTCACTTACAGAGGAGACTGGTGGCGTGTTGACGAAAAATACTAAGAACGTAGAAGAAATTCAATTCCACAATGAAGAATCTTTCAAAAGATTTCTTTTGGGATTGGCCAACAAGTACACAAAATGCGTTAAAGAAGATAACATGATGTTTAAAATGGAAAAAGATAACTCTTACAGTAGGGTCATTATTAATCAAGCCCACCCTGCCACCTCTCACTACTCTAAAACACTGGAAATGCTGCAGATATGGACATTACAACCGACTGGGGGTGCCTCAGTTTACTTTGAATTGAATGAACAGTGAATGTTGTTGAGTTAATTGATATCATTATGTTCACAATGTACTTGTGACGAAACATTGACTCAGCTTTTGTTGACCTGTAGGTCTATGTAACATTGTTGTAATACCTGTTCTGTTTATGGTTAGTGTAAGAATCCTGGGGGAGTACCATATTTTCCATCTGTTTTATATGGGGTCCCCCACCCACTGGGAAGACAAATGCCCTTTTCAAAAAGTAAGAACGCAATGAATTACCAAGGCACAACATGCTCACTTCCAACAAGGTGGGGGGGGGGGGGCATAGCATAAACAAATGATGGCTGCAAAGGAGGCTGCAAAATACCGGCTTAAAACAAACAAAAAAAACATCCCTGCAGTGCTTTTGCATTTTTACTTAACTTTGAGCCCCAGCATCAGGCATCATCTGAATTCTCCATGCCACTCCAGATGAAAAATCTATATAATTATTTTTTCAAGTCCATATGATGAAAAATGATTAAAGAGAATATGCCAGTTCATAACTGTGCTGTTATGTTAAGAATGAGTTGGATTCATTAAAGATGTTTTGGTTGCACAAATGAAAATGAGACTGGACCACACTTGTCATTAACTTTTATTACCAATGAGGAAATTGACAAGTTACAAACAGTCTCAAATAACACATTTTTAATAACAGTCAAGCTAAAGAGTGATATTAATGATTTGTGTTAATTGAAAAAAGGCACAAAACAATAAGTTTGCAATTAAATAGTAAATGGGACACGCACTGTCCTAATCTCTGAATAACCATACAGTACACTGAAAATGTGGGTAGTAAATTATTAAACTAGACTAAGTGATTTGGTCACTTAACATCTTACAACCACTGTCACAGAAACATGAAATCTATTCTGCACAGATGCTTAAGAGCATTTTCAAACGTTCAGACAGCTCTCCCAAACCTGCTGTAATAGTGACCTCTCTGTAGATATCAGAGGAACACATCTTGCACTTATCTTTATCAGTTTCCTTTGGATACCCACAAAAGCAACAATTGTCATTGTTGACACATGCTGGGATGTATTGGTCAGTACATTTGGTGTAGGCAAAGTGATGTGGGTCTGCCCTTCTAAGCCAAACATTTGAAACAAAATCATGCTTTAGAACAACCTCCCATCTTGTTGCAAGACTAGCATGCTTGGCATATTGTTGTAATCTTACATGCTTAGCTTCTCGGCCTTGCATGCTATTAATGCCTAAACCAACTTTATACTTCTTATACAAGAACTCAGTGTGGCATGGTACAACATATCCTATTGTCCAAACAGTTGGATTAACCTTTGAAGTAGTGTGGAAACAACATTAAAGAACCTTTGACAATGACCTTTCAATGCCATTAAGCCTTTCCCATCTATGTTTACCCTTGAAAAAAGTGAAACTGCCCCCCTCAGCTCTAAAGCACAATTTGCAACTGCACAAAGTCTCATTTTGGTTTCAGGTGGATCATCATCACTCTCCAAAGCTGAAACTAGGTACATAAACTTATGGCTAAGTTTCTCACTTTCTTTGCCTGTAAATCTGTAGTCAAAGCTATTTTTTCAACCACTGTTGAACCATTTTGTCACTTTTTTCATTAGCCTTCCAGCCTTAACTTCTGTTTTGAGTACTGAAAGGTACTTGGCAAAAGAAGAGTTACAGTATCTGGAACATAATTGACATCTTTGCATGAAGAGGGGATGTTACATTTTTAAAGACTCAAGCTCAGTATGGTACTGTGAATAAATTGCCATGCATTGTTGGCATTATGAAGAGGCTCGGCAAGTCCAAGATCAACATAACTCAGATAGATCATGAACTTTGGCTACATTCCAGTTACTTTCAATATACTGCTTCACTTTATCGTAAGTCAACTGCTTAGGGATCCTTGCACCTTTAAGTAGTTGAATTGCTTTTCTTTGCTTGCTAGTAGTACTACAAGACATGGACAAATTGGACCTTACTGCCTTGTACTTTTCCTTACTAAGCAAACCATTACTATAAAGTACTTTCACACTACGTAGGGAGTTATCATTACTGATTTCAAAGCTTTCAACAGAGGATTTAACAACTGATCCTAGCACTTTATTTACAACTTTGCTGGAATTTGCAACATAATCAATAAGCTGTTTAGGTGAGGCTTTGTTTACTAAAGTAACCCACATGCCATCCAAGGCAGGTTTTTTGTTATCTGAGGTGCCTCCATGAGCCTCTTTACAGCTCTCCAGAGTTTCCTTCTTTCTGCGTCTGCTTGAAATCTCGGTCTTGGGAACTGAAAGTACTTCTGAATTTGTATCACTGATTTGAGTAGGTTCACGCTGCCTTATAAGTATTTTTCTCTTCCCTGTGGAGAACAAAAGATGTCACTCATTGTATTGTTTCCCATAACCAGTAAATTCTAACTTATAGTCACCTAAGGCACACAAGAGAAACACACCACTGACCTCAATACTACTATTTACCTTGGTCACCATGTAAGTTGTGAAACTGTGAATGCATAGATTTGATTTTAATTAAAGTTACAGTAATAAACAGTACAACTTGTTTTCTCAGGGGCCCCCATCAGGGAATTTATCACATTATTGTTGTTTAAGGGCCCTGTTCAGGGCGCCTGTTGTGCCTTGCCGCGGCATAGTTTCAAGGGCTTTGTTTGGGGATTTTATTACAAGTTCTTCCTAGGACAGCCTTTTATGAATATTGAATATTTTACATGTGGGTCCCTTCACACTTTCGGCTGACTTGACGAATCACGTTATTTTTTTGACATTAATCTTATTTGTATTATATCCGATTATTTATTCATATTTGGTTTGTGTTTCTTGAGTTTTGTATCGCATTGTCTTAGTTTCTCGCTTAGTTATCACCGATTGTTTATCATTGGTTAATTTTTTCATTTTCATGTGTTACCACGCCCTGTTATGTAATCATATTTGTAATATTATGTCATTTTTTATACTGTAAACTTATTTAAGGATATTGTAATTTCTTATTCACTTGCACTGCAACTGATGAAGGTCTCTGACCGAAACGTCTATTTTTATTACATTTTTAAACTTTTTTTAGATTTTTTACTGCATATATTTTTTCGCTCGAAGTTGTCCGTCCTCGTTTTCCACAATTGCCTACAAATTTCATTACTCGAGGTTTGGACTACGAATCCTTTTGGATCCTTCTGGCGCGTGGCATCCCTGTTGGCTCGAGGCATCTTAACTTATATATATATATATATAGATGGAATGAAAGAGAAACAGCGAACTTCTCAAATGAGGTTTAATACTGTAAACGTTTCGCCCATTCGGGCTTCTTCAGTACAGTATGTTCTATGTTCTTAAAAAGATTAAAAATATTAAAAATACTTGGAATGAAATTTAGTCTCTTATATATGAAAAGGTGAACTTACAAACAATAAGGAAAGAAAAAAGAAAATTACAAACAATAAAAATTTACATAATAAAAAACCATACGAATAGGGACTAATTTGTAATACAAGGCTCTAAAGCATTACGTAATTGTTTTTTTAGATGCAAAAACAACAAGATCCCAAGACAGGGCCCAGAACAAAAACGCTTTCTGACGCAACAAAAACGCTTTCTGACGCAACAAAAACAAGGTAGCAGGATCCAGAAAAAGGGCCTTTGAATAAAATACAAATAGATTGTAACAAAATCCCTAAATGAGGTCCCTGAATGCATGTAATTGTAAGGAGCGTTATACTCTCAGCTAGGTAACAGGATCCCTGATTGGGCCCTTGATTAAGAAGATTTTTGTATTGCTTGTAGTAGTAGAGTAACAATGCCTTTACAAAGATTAGGACATGCATCCCACCCCATAAAAATATACTAGAAATACGACTCCCGCAAAAACCTCGCGAAGCTAGTTTTTGAAGAAGTCACAATGCTTTTATATTTTATTCTTTATTTTTTTTTTATATTTTGTATTTTATTTTTATATCAGCGTAATCCCCATTATTTTATTTCTTATGCTGTGTTTGGTACACAATTAGTGACACTTGGTGCAAATTACATGATCAGTATACTGCTCAACACAATGCTTAAAATTGACCTTCATTTAGCTCTTTCACTGCCACTGAGATTGCACCAGAGGGAATAGAAGTAAAATTATTTATTATCTTGACAGGGAATACAGAGTCGATGAAGTATCACAATAATATTCACTTAACACAAATTGAAAATGATTGTAAATTCTTTTGCAGGTGAAATCTTGAAGAGTTGATATGAATGCTTGTGTTTAGCACGGTGTAAAAACCTGTTTTTTTCTTTAGTTTTATTTTCTTAGTCTCTACTGCTTTGTCTTCTTTGTTGTACATCACTTTTAAACACAATATGTTCTTAGACTGAGGATGAGTTGAATGCTCCAATTATTTTTTGTTTATGTTTTTTGGTTATAATTGCATGAGATTCATTGTAAGAAGAATCTTCTGATTAGATATTTTATTGTTTACTGCAGTCATAATTTCATTCCCGGGTAACCACAATTGAGAGCATTATGAATAGTGCATGTTTTAATTTGTGTACTCTTTTCAGTTGCAATGGCACCCCCAGTGGTAGATAGAAAAATTCCTCTTCCCTCAAAAGAGATGCCATACCAACAGAAGTGAGATGCAATGTCATTACATAAAAAAAAATTGGGGTAAAACAATTGGATTCTCCAAATACTTTGAATAAAGGTTTGGTAATAGTGAGTGCCGACTGTATAGTATGTGGTTGTGCTATTTTTAGGTCATATCATAAAAACAATACATGTAAGAAAGAGTTATTAAAACGATTGCTGCACTAGCTACTCCTGTAAAAACATAATGTGAAATCAACATCAATCAGTGAAAAGTATATACCACATGAAAGTTTAATTGTGCTGTTACAGAAACAGGCAAAATATCCATACCCAACCACAGAAGATTATATTATTTTGAATATATGAAAATTTCTATTATAAAAACTGCAGAAGAAAGATTTAATATAACGATGGTATTTCATCGAAAAAGTCATGGCAGCCAGAGGTATTGAACTGCAACCAATGACATATAGTACCGAGAAGAACTATCATTATATTATTATCATTACTATTATCATTACTATTATTATTACTGGTATTGATATGATTATTATTGTTATATTTTTTATGTTAAACACAATATATTTTTATGGGGTGGGATGCATGTCCTAATGTTGGTAAAGGTATTGTTACTCTACTACTACAAGCAATACAAAAATCATCTTAACAGGTTTTCCATCAGAGGTGGTAGTAATCAAAACAGCTCCAAACAATAACATTTCTTCTTAAAGGCTTAGAATCTAGTGCAGTCATTTGTCTATAAAGTTTGTGTGGACAATCATTATTGAAAGCAAAGGGCATTTAGGAAACTTGAAACACTTGTTACTACATACAACACACTTGCAATGAATATATGAGAAAGATCATAAACATTTTGGCATTACAAAACTTATTTTCTTCTTTATAAAGTTTTTCCAATGTAAAAGGTTAATTGCATGTTGTGGCTCTTATGAAATATTGATATTTGACATCATAAAATAAAGTAAACAGCAGAAAGTAACAAAGTTAATATTTTATGTCTAACTTTGCAAATTAAAGCTTGAATTAACATTTCATTTGTGGTAAAAGGGCAGGGGTTGTAGATGAGCGTTTGAAGAACATTTCTCCAACTCTTGACATAAAAAGACTCCCGCGGTCCATCTCAGAGCATTTAAAATATTGGAAAGCCAATGAACTGCGTTCTTTCTTGCTTTACTATGGACTTCCTGTACTCTATGGCTTACTACCAGACGAGTATTTTGAGCACTATCTTTACTTTGTGCGAGCAATTTACCTCCTTTTACTGGAGAGTATTTCGGAAGAACAACTTAAAGTAGCAGAGCAGTTACTTCAACAGTTTTGTTTCAAATTTAGCCAACTTTATGAACTACGATACCTGACTTTAAATATTCATCAACTTTACATCTGGTAGATAATGTGAGAGACCTTGGCCCTCTCTACACACACAGCTGTTTCTCCTTTGAGGATAAAAATGGGTTTATCTTAAAACTCATCCACGGAACACAGTTTATTGACAGCCAAATTATAACCGCTGTATCTTTTACCCAAAAGTTGCCTGAGCTTAGAGAACAATGTATAACGCCGGGCTCTGAGGAAGAAGGGCTGTATTATGAGTTGCTGCATCCTAACAAACCAAAGCGAAAATTGGAAATCCTGCCGAGTGTGTATTCACTGGGCTCATTTTACCGGAAACGCCTTGATGATAATGAATTTCTAGCACTTGAAAGGTATTTTGGTCACGCGCCAGTAACTGCCGAAGTGAATGCATTCAACCGCATCGAAATGAATGAGACATTGATTTACGGTTTGGATTATAAAAGAATGTTCCGTAGGAACTGTTCAACTATACAATATCGTTTTAATAACGTTAGCCATTTTGCCCAGGTTAAGTATTTCTTTCAGCTAAGTTTAGGAACTGATACACAGAATGTTGCATTGATTTATCCTTTGGAGTGTTGTTCGCCTTACAATCCCGCATCCACGCACATCACAGCAGTCACGCGAATTAACAGCTTACGTGTCATTAACATTAAAGATATCTGCAGAAACTGCATTTATATTTCAATTGCTGGAAATGACATGGAGCACAATTATGTTTGCGAATTTGCGAATAAAATAGAAACAGATTAGTCGTACGGATCCTTACTTATAAGGCGAGGGAATTATCTTTGTAGGTACGAATTGTATCTGTTAATGTTTACATAAGTTGCCGAGTTAAAGACTTTGTCGCATTTGCTTGTAAAAATCTCCTTCGTTCTTAATTTTCCTTGATTAAAGTTTTCCTACTATTACATGTCTCGTTTAACTCATAAGTAGTGCAGAGCCTTGTTTACTGGTGGCTAAACTTGCGACTTGACTGTAATTCGCTGGCCGCCATAGTGATCGACCGAACGCCTCAACAACGCCAACAAATAATTACGGCCTCCGGCTTTTATAAACAGCGACCTAATCTACAACTAAAAAATTTTTGGATGCCTTAAGGTCGTAGCGCGTTCAAAATGAGAGCCTAAATAACAGCCCAATGCGATTTTGGTTAGATCTGGGTTATTAACGGTAGACCAAATTTGCGACCTAAAAGATTTTGTCTGCTTTAAGGTCGTAGCGCGTTCAAAATGAGAGCCTAAATAACAGCCCAAAGCGATTTTGGTTTAGATTTGGGTTATTTACGGTTGACCAAATTTACGACCTAAAATATTTTGTCTGCATTTGGTCGTTTTTGGTTCATGGCGTGGAAATTAGAAACAAAAAAAGAAACAAAATTTTTTTGGCTCAGGCTGTTAGGTTCAGCTTTGGTTGATCTTTTGCTCTATGTTTCCATTTAAGGCCTCATTAAGGCCTTATTTTGGTTCAGTCAGGCCATAAGATTTCGTACGGGAAGCGGTCGAAACTCGGTCTTGGTCGTTGACCAAGTGTTGGTTGACACTCGGCTGACCAAGTGTCAGTCGAGTCTCGGTCGATATGTCGGTCGTTAATTGCCCGACAATATATCACGATATCTTACTTTTAAGCGTCGATATGAAACAGAAGGTCGAGTTTTATCAAGTTTTATAATTAGGGGAATTTTCGGCTTGATAGAACAAATTATTATTATTATTATTATTATTATTATTATTATTGTTATTATTGGCCAGTATTGACTACAGAAGTTTGGACTATAGCAGGCAGCTTCCAGGTAAACGCGTTGCCGGGAATAATTTTCAAGTAAAAGACAAGACAAGTATAACATTGAAATCTTTATTATGTATGTATAGTATTTGCCCTTCTTCAAAGAAGTACAACTATTCTTATTTTTCGAGAAAATCATTTTCAATTACAAGGAAACCAAAACATAAAGTATATCAACCTTTCCAATTTTCTAGCAAACTTATTCCCGTGTAAATGATAACCATATTCTAGCTGAATTCGACATCACATTTTTACATCACAGATGGCCAGTCTCTTACGAAGTTTGTTTTCCCTTATTAATTTTGTCTTAATCTTTCTCACTCTTTACCATCCTCATTTATTTTCAGTTTATTGTTGTTAATATTATTATAGTACTTCTTATCCAGTGTTTTCTACTTAAAACAAACTATTTTTTGGAGGTTTTTTTTCAGTTTTACAGTAAATTACATGAAAATTACTTAAAATATAGTGATATGGCTGCTTTAAATTTAGTCTACCGACACTGATCCATAACCTAGAATGACCGATGGTTTGCGAGGTCTCTCAAAATCATAGGTAGTCCAAGCGTAATGTGTGTAAAATAGCTCGCCGATAATTGACCAACAGTTTACCGACACATCACCGGCACTATCGGTATATATCGACCGATAGTCTACCGATACTCGACCGGCACTCGGCCTATATTTGACCAACACTCGCCCGATATGTCCACCGAGTGTCGACCGATAGTGTTGACCAAGTGTCCACCGATAGTGTCGACCGACACTACCTACAGTAAACATGTGGTAAAGTATGTTACGTCAATGTACCGCACGTCAAAGAACAAACCAGCAAGTACTTTTTAAATTGACTTTACAAAGCTGTAACAAACATGCTGTCTAGTGAAAAACGTTTCACATTCACACTTTGCTTATTCTCGATGTGTATGACAGAAGGCAGCAAATTTAAGGCTCTTTTAAATTAAATTATTGAAATTAAATTTTAATTTCAATTGATTCTCCAAAGTAAAATTTACAAAGCAAAAACTGTTCATTTATTGTTGCATTACTCACTCTGAAAGGCAAATAACTAGCTCATGCAGATTTAATAAATGCTTTTAAAAACAGGCAATGCAAAAACTTGAAGCATAAGTAAATGCTGTTTTCCTTTGCATTGACTAACGCGACAGAAAAACACTTGACATGTCATCGTTTATATTTGAATCGAGCTTGCTTGCATTATGAAAAGCGCAGTTGAGAAATTTAGAGCGTTTCGTCAATGTGCTTCATGGGAAATGTCCTATAAGAATGCAAACGATCTCGACAACATAAAACACTTGTGTATGAAACAGAGAAAACAACTCTTTGTTAATTAGTCTTTGTAATACTTTAAAGTAAGCAATGCTTGTTAATTGTTTACATTGAGACCTCAAACCAATAAGTGAGTTGTATGTCACGTACGTATATAAGTAAGTATGTTTAAATAAAACTAATAAAGAATATGAAATGACACTTGCCTTTTCTGATTTGCTTGCTTGAATTGTTTTTGTCCTTTTATTCTGTGCACGTTTTCCTCCAGTGAAAAATGTGCAAAAAGGAAAAAAGCATGATTAGCAATATAGTAAAACAAACTTGTTACTGTCAAATATTTTCTGGTTTTCCGTATTTCCTTTCAATCCCTTTGTAGTTTCTTTCTTGTTATTATCTCTAGCATTTGTGGTTTTCCACCACAGATATACCTGCCTACGTATGATTTAAAAACAAAGAAATCTATTTTCCTTTGTATTAGTTAGCATTCTGTCGAACGTGCTCAGGAAACTTTTCAGTTCTAGTCAACCTGTCACCATATTAAGATCAAAAGTAAGGCTCAATGTCAACGCCGTGAAATCCCTAACGCGGACACAGAAGTAAGTCTTTTCACTTTGTTCATGTTACGTTTTAGAAGTCTTTTGCATCGTATTAATGATATCTGAAGTTTGTTTTCATAGTTTGAGGTACTTTCTAGTTAGTCTAATTATAGTTTCTGCTGTATTTACCTTTAAGTTTTTCGAAACTGCTTTATATCACTTTGTACATCGCTTTCATCACTTCGCTTCAATAAACTTTGTTTACATCCTTATCATCGTGAGCAACATTATTGTAGCAAAACTCCTTAAGCGTGTCAAGAATTTTCTGTCCTAACGTGGGATTAAACAATCGTCCTGTGAGTAACGTTCTACGCTCACAAAACTGTTTTACTTTAAATCATTAGGACGTATATTACGTTAAACACAGAATTGATAAAGAGGACAACGAAAACACTGTACATACATACCTTACTTTATTTACCCTCGGATTTAAGAGTAGCTTATGCAGCTAATGTCTCCGAGCATTTAACTATCAGATGACAGATAGTCTACAACACCGGGAACTACATCCCCTACTCTTTTCGAACAGTGTGTGGGTTCTTTTACGTCCCACAGCATCAATTATAAAGAGTTGTGTGATGGGGCCTACGGTTTATGGTCTTTATCCGACAAGACTAGATAGTCTAACCATTTGCAGATGTCATTACAAAGGCAGCAGTTTCTCCTCAAACATTTAAAGACCCTGAGTGTTGGTCCGGCCGGGGTTTGAACCCACACTGAAGCACCTCGTTTTAAAATCAAACGCATTATGAGATGGAATGTCAGATTCAAGATTTCTTTGAGCAGGGTGGTGAGGGGTGGGAAATGTTCGTAAAAAGACACCAACTGTAATGTTTAGCATTACACAGTGGCGTGACACGCCTTGCCTCATGTAACAAAGCATGCTGGGGATACGAAAGAGATTTTTACATGTGTTTCATGTATACGGCCAGTGTGTTGACTTTGTGTTGTCTTCTGTGATTCATGCCTTCGTTCAGAACATTACATTGGCGACGAGGATCGGCGAATCCCTCCAAAACCCTCATAACTGTCTTCGTGAACGAGTGTGTACTCATTGAGGTGGCTACAGCGATTCCAACCTTCGAATCGTTTGACATACATGCGGATGGCGCGATTGCACAACGTTGGCAAAAAAGGATAAAAAGTCTCGAAAACCTCTTTGTTGCCGCTGCTATTAGTGCTGAGGGATTCGACTATGACACTTGAAGCCCTATTAGCCAAAGCAAGAGTGTAGCAGGTCTTGGAGCAGCAAGCGACTGACATAGAATCTCCAGGAAGTGCCAATGCTGTATTTCCTCAGGAGTCCAAAACACCGGAGAAGACAGCTCGTTGTTTTAAATGTCGTGGAAGCTGTCCCCACGATGCTAAAGGTGGGTGTCCTGCTCAGAATCGAAAGTGCAACTCTTGCCAAAAATATGGCCATTATGCGCGGTGTTGTCGAGGCTCTCAAGAGCGTCAGTCTCCTGGGAAAGGTGGAACACCTCGAAAAGGAAACACAAACGCAAAGACGTCAAAACTTCAAGCCCCCGCGAACCGTTAACCGAGTGAACGAAGAGTCAAAGCCACACTCATCGCCGTCGAGTTCAGGTGATGAATACACATTTACGTTGGATTCCCCTACCAAGGTCAGTGCTCCTTTTGTGTCATTAAAGGTCAATGGTGTTATCTGCAAGTTCTTAGTGGACACTGGAGCCAGTGTGAACATTGTGAGTCATGCTGTGTCGAAGATGTTGAATAGGAGACTAGAACTTTGTGATACTGAAGTGTATGCTTTCAAGTCATCTAAACCCCTTCCCGTGCTGGGTAAATTCAAGGCCTTAGTAGAATCCAAGTGTCATTCAGTTGACTCTGAGTTTCTTGTGGTAGATGGCAAAACATCTCTTCTTGGATACACAACTGCTACAGACCTGGCGACACTGCAAATTGCAAACGCGGTGTCTGTGGAAAGGAATGTGTTTCAAAATTACCCTAGTCTTTTTAGTGAGCTTGGAAAGATGAAGAGTGTTGAGGTCAAATTGCATATTGATGAGAATGTGAAACCTGTTCATCAATCACACAGACGCATCCCATTTCATCAAAGAAAGAATCTTGAAGCTTGAGTTGAATCCCTGCTACAACAGGATATTATTGAGCCGTCTGATGGACCCACCCCATGGGTATCTCCTGTGGTCTTGGTGCCCAAGCTCAAACAGCCTGGTGGCGTACGCTTGTGTGTTGACATGAGGGAAGCTAATAAAGCAATAATCCGAGAAAGACACCTCATGCCCACCCTTGATGAAGTGGTACACGACCTCAATGGTGCCAAGGTGTTTAGCAAGCTAGATCTCAATCAAGGATATCATCAGCTTGTCCTATACCCAGACTCCAGGCATATCACCACATTCTCCACTCATTTTGGTTTGTTCAGGTATAAACGCCTAAGTTTTGGAATAAATGCTGCAGCTGAAAAATTTCAAAATGTGATTGCTACTGCTATTAGTGACATTCCCAATGTCAAGAACATTAGTGATGATGTCATCATCTATGGAGTTAACACGGAGGACCATGATAAGACCTTGCATGCAGTTCTAACCCGTTTCAAGGAGTTGAACTTGACTCTGAATAAAGAAAAGTGTCAGTTTTACATGCCATGTATTGAGTTTTTTGCATTGGTTTTTAGTGCAGATGGTATGTCGCCCGACCCTGCAAAAGTGGAAGCGATCAAGCAGGCAGAGGCACCTACCTCAGTGAGTGATGTGCGCAGCCTGTTGGGCATGACCAACTATGTGTCTCGCTTCATACGTGATTACGCAGATATTGTGGCTCCTTTGCACGACCTCACTCACAAGGGCGTTGAATTGAAACGGGAAGATGTTCACCAAGCAGCAATAGATAGACTCAAGCGTAGCCTCACCTCAGATGAAGTAATGGCTTTTTTCGACCCTAGTAAGAAGTCCATTCTGCTCGTGGATGCCAGTCCTGTTGGATTAGGCGCAGTGTTAACTCAAGATGGCAAAGTTATCTCCTACGCCAGTAAAGCCCTCTCAAGTGTGGAAAGGTGTTACTCTCAAATCGAGTGTGAGGCATTGGCAATCGCATGGGGTTGTCATCACTTCCGTATTTACCTCCTGGGAAGTCACTTCAAAGTCGTGACGGATCACAAGCCATTGTTATCCATCTTAAAGAGCTCTACTTCCCAAGCATCAGCCAGGATTGAGAATTGGCGTCTCAAGCTTCAATCCTTCAACTTCGACGTGTTCTATGCAAGAGGTGACCTGAACCCAGCAGTCTACATCTCGAGGCATCTCCAGAGTGACACGAATTGTGATCTCATCGCAGAGTCTGCAGAGCAGTATGTCAATTTCGTGATGGCTCAAGCCACACCCAAGGCTTTGAGCAGAGAAGAGATCATTGAAGCAACCAGAAAAGTTGTCACTCTTCAAGAAGTAATGCGCCTCATCTCAACTGGCCAGTTGGATAACCTGAAGCCAGTGGAGGGAGTGGACCCAAATACTCTCAAGATATTTGCCAATGTCTGCAGTGAGCTAACCGCAGTGGATGGCAACCTTGAGCTTCGTGGACGTCGCATAGTGATGCCTGATGCCCTTCAGAAGCAAGTGGTCAAGTTGGCTCATGAAGGTCATCAAGGGCTAGTAAAGACTCGTACCCTGTTACGCTCAAAGGTCTGGTTTCACAAGAATGGACAGCCTAGTTGATTCTATTGTGAAACCGTGTACTCCCTGTCAAGTTGCAATGCCCAAGTTTTCCCGTGAGCCTTTGCAGATGACTCCTTTGCCCAATGGTCCCTGGGAAGTGAGCATTGATTTTTGTGAAGTTGCTGGACACTATGTCCTTGTTGTAATCGATGACTACTCAAGATTTCCTGAGATCGAGATCGTGCACTCTACTTCTGCCAAAGCGGTGATTCCTAAGCTCAACCACATATTTGCATAACATTTTTTGGATCAGTAACTAAGGTACCTTCCGTATTGAATACTTTCCGGATGAAGCTTTTTGTCTTTTTGTGTGCTTCGAGATTTAAGAAATACTTATTACTCTTCTCACCTTTTTCATACCAGATTGCCCTAGTATGAAAAAGGTGAGAAGAGTAATAAGTATTTCTTAAATCTCGAGGCACACAAAAAGATTGCCTTGCGATCGTGGAGACTGGGTCGGGCATGGCGTGGCTGTAGACGCGTTGCTGTGAGCTCCAGCTAAATAATATTTTTATGGAAGGTCTTTAAGTGTTTAATGTCAGATTTACTCCAAAAACTTAAAAGAAAAAGCAGGAAAAGCAGTTCCACATCAAGTGAAGAGGATAACAGATCACCACGAGATAAAAAATCCAAATTTGAACCACTGGACGAGAACAGCGACCACGACAAACTACATTCGGTGTTGGATATGGCGGAGGGAGTTTTACCTAAACTCGACATTGTGCTACAAAAGCTAGAAACGCTGGAAACGAAACTGGACAGTCTGGAAAAGTATGTGAAAAACGTGGATGCTAAAGTAAATGATTTAAGTTTGAAAGTGGAATCCCTTGATTCAACAACAAAGAAGGCTATAAAGTCGATCGATGAATTGGACAAAGGAATGTCATTCCTCAACAGCGAGGTTGAACACCTGAAGAAGCTAGAGAAGGATTGTGCTGCTTTCAGGCAAGAGGTTTTGTACATGGGAGTTTATCAGAGAAGAGAGAACCTTCGCTTCTATGGAATAGACGAAGACCCTGAAGGTGCGGAAGACACACAACAGGTCCTAGTTGAGTTTATGCAGTCAGAGCTTGGAATTGATGATGCCTTCGACATAGAATTTCAAAGGGTCCACAGAATTGGTACCTTTAATTCCGAAGCTATTAAACCACGACAGATCATCGCGTGTTTTCTCCACTACCCGGATCGTGAAAGGGTCCTAAGGAATGCCAGAAAGTTGAAAGGTAAACATTTTGGAATCTCTGCTGATTTTCCTAAAGATATTGTATATCGAAGAAAGGAGTTGCTGCCTAAATTTTTTGCAGCAAAGAAGGCGGGCAAGTCAGCATATTTTAGTCGAGCTGAGCCGGACAAACTATTTATTGACCGCAGATTAATTTCTTCTTAGTTTTGCCGCTTGAACTTTATTTTGCTTCCTGTTTTGAAATTTAAATGGAGCCTCCAGTTTTAATTTATACGTTCTTCCTTGCCATTTCATCTGCAAGACCTCGTTTGTTAGTGGCTTAATCAACAACTTAGGCTGGCTACTATTTTAGGGTTTTTTCCGATGTTATTGTGTAACATTATGTTTGTTGTTAACACCGTTAATTATTGTAATTGTTCTTGTCCTTTTTATTCCTTTGGCGAGGCTATATTACCATATTTTAAATTCAGTTCCACATACCTCTTTCACAGTGTTTTCGTATACTAAACAGCAGGGTAAATTTCTTATTGTCTTTTTTGATGCTTAATTCACAAAGCATAATATAGACTTTGGATTGTTGTCGCTTAATGCTCGAGGGATTAGAACATTTCAGAAACGAAAGGCGCTCTTTCAGTGGCTGAACAAAGATAAGGCGGACGTAATTTTTTTACAAGAAACTTATAGTACGCCAGACGTTGAAAATATATGGAAATCTCAGTGGAAAGGTGATCTTTATTTTGCACATGGCTTGGAACATAGTAGAGGGGTTTTGATTCTTATAAAAGAAAAGTTAAGTTTTGAATTGAAATTGTATACGCATGATAATGAGGGCCGCTTTATTATTTTAAAGGCCAATGTACAGGAGCAACCTCTTATCTTTGTCAATATTTACACTCCAAATAAAACCAGTGAGCAGAGCATATTTTTTCAGGAAATTCAAACTGCACTTGACAGTTTGAATATAGAAGCTGACTGTGATATAATCATTGGAGGAGACTTCAATGTAATTCTAAATCCTGAGCTCGATGGTTTAGGAGGAAAGCCTAAATTAAAAGAATCGGTTAAAATAATAACCCAAATCCGTTCTTCGTTTGACTTAATAGACATCTGGAGGGTTAGAAATCCAGACGTTAAACGCTTTTCTCGGCGGCAGAAAAATCCCGTAATCCAACGTCGATTGGATTTTTGGTTAATTTCTAGTAGCACACAAGATGATATAGAGAGTGCAGATATCATTCCTGCAATTAAATCCGATCACTCGGCAATAACATTGTATATAAACGGAATCGAAGAACAACACCACGGTCCTTCCTTTTGGAAATTTAATGCAAGCTTAATTGATGATGAAAATTTTGTATCGCTCATAAGAGATAAATACTGCACATGGATTGAGGATGGTAAAGAAATCGACGATCCCCGGGTTCTGTGGGATTATATTAAATATAAAATTCGACAAGAAACGATAGCCTATAGTAAATGCAAAGCTAGGCATTACAACTTCAAGTCGATTTAAGTGTGTCATTCAGAAATGGTTGAAACTGCTGGCATTTTTACCTTGTGGGCTCGCTTTATTCCTTTGGGCATTCACTTCGGAAGCCACCGTTAAGTCACCGAAGTGTGTTGAATAAGTTCGGTTTTATTCGTTTGGGAAAAGGCGAGATCTCTTGGATGAAGACCTAAAGCGACTTCAAAGGAATGGAACAATAGCGCAATTAAAGCGACTTCGAGCGCCAGAACTTGTGAGCGTATCCTTTTGTTCTTGACGTGTGAGTGAACGCCAAGCAATGTCCGCCGGCATTTCATGCATTTGAGTTTTTCGTAAAATGTTTTGAAGTTTGATTTGTATTTATGAAGATAGAGCATTTTGAGAGCTACAAAACGAGATCTTGAATGAGGAGTTTTGGTTACTGTAAGCCGAAATTCGACTAATGCGTTATTTATTCGCGTGTTGGCGGTTTCGAACTGCAAAGGAAACTTTTAGTTTAGACATCCCAGGGGATGTGTAGGATGGATTTGGGACTGATTCATCCATGGAGAGATCATTGAATGAATTAAATTCCTTCTCAAAAATGTCGCTTTTAATATTTTTTGAAAGAAGGGCGGTTTGACAAGTGTGTTGTTAAATTTAACTTTCCTCTTAAACGAATCATGCAAGACTTAGATTTGTGATGTTATTGTGAACTCTAAGCGTCCTGAGTTCTTTAGAAAATTATCTACAGCTTGAAGAATATTTTTGGAATTAGGCTCACCGTGTTTACATATCACGCATTCGATTCGAGATTGCTTGAGATCATTCCGAGATAAGCGCGTGCTTGCTCATAAATCGAAATAATTTGTTCGTTGCTTTTCATTGCTGTTTATTAGCCGAAACTCTTTTGCCTTTTGTCTCATTAAAGTGCCCACTTAAAGCTAAAATTGTGATTTAAAATAAAGGCAAAAGCGGATACGGCATACTTCGAAATTGCGAGCAGAACCGGACAGTTACATTTGACGCGTACGGCTTTTTAAATTTAAAAGAGAAAGATCAGAGGTCTTGACGAGATGAGTTTCGCCAATTCAAGATGTTTGATTCCAGATTTTCGATATATGCAAACAATTTTAAGCGCGGACCGGCGCAGGATTTCGTCTTGAAACACAAGGGGAAAATTAACTGATGTAAAATATCAAGAAGGCCATTACCAGAGAAAAAAAAGACAACCCAAGTTTCGAGATAGACAAGCGGGGTTGTGAATGTTCTTTCAAATGAACATCAGTCGGTCCGAGCTTCATTCCCTTGAGATGACACACTTATCATGTTACAGAAATGCGAGTTACCTAACCCTAAACTCTGTTGTCCCAGAGGTTTCAGCACCTTCCATTTTAAAAACAAAAGAAATATATCTCACCTACATCACAGGGTTTGCGCTCTTCGGAAACGAGCCGCATCTTCGGCAATTAATAGTTATGAATGATTAATGAGTAAGAACAATAGCTTGAATATATGAATACTTAACAACCTCGATTTTCGAGGTTCACACTTAAATCGACGCGAAGTTGTAATGAGGGAGAGAAGGGCAACATTGCTTAGTCTGGAAAAGCAAATTCAGGAATGTCAACTAGCATGTGATAAAGACCCAAGCTCAAAAAATCTGAATGAGTTGGAAATTCTCCAAACAGACTATGATCGTCAGTACAAGTTTATAGCTCAAGGAGCAATTATAAGATCAAGAGCGAACTGGTACGAATACCGTGAAAAAAGCAATAAGTACATTTTGAATTTGGAAAACTGCCGAAAGAAAAAAAGCTGCATAAGAAAACTTAACACAGAAAATGATAAAACTACATCAAACCCTAAAGAGATTTTAAATGAAATTCAATCCTTTTATGCAAACCTTTATGATAAGAAAGTTGACCATTCTGACGAAGATTTAATGGAATCTTTCCTTAGTAAAGTGGATAACAATACTTTAACAGACGAACAACGGGATACATTGGACAAAAAACTTACTATAAGCGAATGCTTCGCCGCCTTAAAAACTTTCCAGAAAAACAAAACACCCGGAAACGACGGACTTACAGTTGAGTTTTACCTCGCATGCTGGCCCCTCGTTGGAAAATGTCTCGTTGAGTGTCTAAATTTCGCGCATCGTCACGGTGAACTATCCACCTCGCAGAAACAGGCAATGATCACTTTACTTGAGCAGAAAGATAAAGATAAAAGACTTTTAAAAAACTGGCGCCCAATTTCACTAATTAATGTAGACGTTAAAATTGCGTCAAAAGCACTGGCAAAAAGATTGGAACCAATTTTACCCTGTCTCATTCATCATAGCCAAACTGCATTTATAAAAGGAAGATCAATCTTTGACGCGATAAGAACAATTGATGATACTCTAGAATATGCAAAGAGAAATAATAGACCTGGGATTTTGGTAGCAATTGATTTTGAGAAGGCTTTTGACTCTTTAAATAGAAAATTTCTCTTTAAAAATTTGCACAAGTTTAATTTCGGAACCTATTTTAGGCAATGGATCAAGACCCTTTATACAAATTTATCGAGCTGTGTATTAAACAACGGTTTTACTACCAATCTTTTCTGTGTTAATCGTGGAGTCCGACAATATAGAAAATGGTGGCCTAAAGATGCTCGATATTCAATCTATGATTTTATCACCAAGAATTATTACCTTGAAGAGATATATTGAAGAATATAGTAATCCATGAAAACAATTCTCGACACCTTCTTAGGCGAAGTTGGCAGAAAACTTATTTTGCACTGCAATTTTGACACTCGTAAACTTCCTATTTATCTACCAGATTTCTACAAAGAATGCCTTGAGGCATGGTCTGATTTGAACACAACAAACGTTGTTTTCTATGACAATGTTATGAATCAAACAATATGGAACAATAAGCATATTCTTATTGAAAAAAGGTCTTGTTTCATAAAATAGACAGTGTTAGCATTGACAACGAGTACGAGAACGAGAACGAGATTTTGCCATTGACCATACTACGCATGCGTTCTGCTCAGAACACGTGCTCAACTCGTTCTGGCAAGTCGTTCCACGACGAGATTTCCACACAAACTCGACGTGCGGGGAACGAGTTTTACACAGGTAAAGTTTCTCTTTTGTAGCGGTTATCTCTGTCATATGTGTATCCAATAAGCACTTAATCTCTTCATCGAAGGCCTAAGATGGTATTTTGCGGCATTTTATGTTTAGAATGGCACATTGATCCTCGTTCCTTTCTGTCAACATCTTCTCAAAATTTTAAACATGAGAAGCTCTCATGGTCTCCGTCTAGCGTGCTCATAAACTTAACTTTTTCGTTTCTTTTTACAGCTTCTCTCAAGATGACTCAACCAGAAACGTAAGTATTATACCATTACTGTTTCTTCGATTATTTTCATTCACATTATTTTATTTGTTACAGTTCATAGTCCGTACGAATCAAGTTTGTCACATCGATATGTCGCATTGTTTACATAAACCTAAGAATTACTGTCTCAGATTTCAAAGTATTTCCGTTTATGTTTCAGGAAAAGAAAACTTTTTATATGGAAGCGTCAGCACGATTCTTGTCTTTTACGTGAAGTTTTACATCTAGAACCCTACAACCAGAAACAGTTTGATAGAGGAAGAGTGTGAAGAGTAATTGCAGAGAACCTTAATGCCAACACGCAGCACGATTTCAAGACAACAGACCGATCGTGCAGGGATAGACTTTAACAAGGTTATGGAGGAATTCGAAAAGAGAGATAAAGAAGAAAAGAAAGCCTCGGGAGTAGATGCCGAATATGATGAAATCATGCAGTTGTGTGGAGACATCAAGGAACAAATTGAGGAATATCGAGAAGTGACGGAAGCTGAGAATAAAAAGCAAGAAAAAGAAAAAAGCATGGCCAGTGAGAGACAGATATGAGACAGATAGCTATGGAAACCCTTGCCGGCAAAAAATATTTTTTCATGAGGTCGTACTCGTATGTCCTGCTTACACATTTTTTGTAAGAACGGCAACGAGTACGAGTACAAGAGGGACTCGTTCTCGTACTCGTACTCGTTGTCAATGCTAACACTCTCTAATGTCTGGTCGATAACGGAATCTTAAGAATAGGAGACTTGATATCTAATACTGGCAGATTTCTCGAGAGTGAAAAGATTTTGCGTTTACAATTATCTCCCATTCTTTATTTCAAATTAATGGGTGTCATCAATGCCATTCCTAACGAATGGAGACTAATTATCAGACAAAGTCAACAGCATATTTATTCTCATTCGAGTGATACTATTCAAATCAACATAGATGGCATTAATGTCAATCTATTGAAGGTTAATTCTAAAATGATCTACAATGAATTTAAGCGTAAAAAGCAAACTGCATCTTCCGCCCAAATAAAATTAGATAATAAATACCCAGAGCTTTCTGTGGAGCGGAAAAAGATTTACTCTCTACCCTTTACTGTTACTCTCGAAACAAAAGTCAGAGAATTTCAATACAAATTGTTAAATAACATCGTATTTACAAATGACAAATTATTTAAATTTAAAATGATTGATTCGCCACTTTGCGCCTTTTGTCAAACAGAAGTTGAATCGTTCGAGCACTTATTTTTCCATTGCGATGTGACAAAAATATTCTGGAAGTCGCTCTCTTCTTGGCTAATCAAACAAAAAATAACTACAACTTTCTTAACATTAGAAAACGTCCTCTTCGGAGTGTTTAACGCCATGGATGACTTCCTTATTTTAAATCATCTTATTTTATTAGCTAAATTCTACATCTATAAATGTACATTAGATATCAAACATCCATCGCTAAATGTCTTCATAGCGAAAATAAGGGCAACTTTCCAGATAGAGCAAAAAATCGCTTCTAATAATGATAAGCTTGACAAACATTACAAAAAATGGAACAAAGTCCTACCCTGTCTGATTTAGTTGATAGGCTTAAGCAAGAGAAAATGTAAATTCTCTTGGCTCTAGTTTTTTTTTTTGTGTGTGTGTGTGTGATTGCGTATGTTGATATTTACTGTATCCATCTTCTCCCTGTCTTTTTTTTTCTTCGTTATCGTTTTTCCTCTATTTCTTTTTTTTTTAACCAATCACTTACGTTTTTATGTAAAAGTTTCAATACTCATATTGTTGTAAGTCTTAGTCTTTGTTTGTATTCTCTATAACGCATGTAATAAAAACTAATAAAATACAAAAAAAAATACCAGATTGCCCTTGATCGAATAATTGCGCCTTGAGCAATATTTTCATATAAATTGTCATATTTTACCTTTAAGTTTTCTAATTGTTGCAGGTTTTCAGGGGAAGGGCATTCCGCACATTTATCTTCACAAGCCTTCAAAGCCTCAATGTCAGTTATATATATTGGGGCGACCATGATCGAGTGAGGATGTGTATTCATCCACTCCTGCAAGTTTGTTGAGTTATAGCTTACATTTTTATGGCTAGCAGTTTAGTTTCGGCTGCAAAATGGAAAATTAGAGGAAGTGAAAGCTCGAGCTCGGACAGTGACGTCTCCTCACCAGAAGGCAAAAAGATTTGCAACCTCACAACGTCTGACTCAATCAGCAGCAAGACTTCAACCAATGAGTCGCTCACTACACAAAATATGGAAAAAATAACTACTCATCTACAAGCAATTCTGAACAGGCTCGACACTGTTGAAATGAAGTTAGAGAAGTTAGAAGGTATATTCGAACGTCTGGAAAATGTAGAAACAGCGGTGAGCAAGAACCGTGTGGATTTAAACAACGTGAAGGAGAAAGCTAAAGCGATCAAGAATAATGTTGAAGAAATTGAAAAGGGAATAGTGTTCGCAAATTCCCAGATAGAAGAGCTCGTACAAAGAGATGAGAAAAATGTAAAGAGGATCAAGGATCTGGAAGGCAAACTCCTATACCAGGAGGTTTACAGTAGAAGGGAAAATTTATGCTTCTTTGGAATCCCTGAAGCGACGCATGGTCCTGAGGACACAGCAGAGGTGTTACATAAATTTTTCAGATAGGAGCTGAACATTGATAATCCCGGCAACATTGAATTTCAAAGAGTCCACAGGTTGGGAAAAAAGGTACATGGCCGTTCACGTCCAATTATTGCCCGCTTTCTGAGATTCCCAGAACGTGAGCTTGTATTTAGATCCGTACGTGACTTGGGAGAGGCGGCCGACACAGATGTTAAAGTCTACGCTGATTATCCCGATGAAATCAGGGAGCGAAGAAAGAGGTACTGGCCGAGAATGAAGAAGGCAAGAGAGGAGGGAAAAACAGCATTTTTCAGCAAACCCGAGCCAGATAAGTTATTTATTGATGGCGAACTGGTTCCGCAATAAACTTTGTAAGACACTTCCTTGACATAAAATTATATACAATTTTGGCTCTAAGTGTGCATTACCATTAACCATTTATTATTCTAGTCAAACTTTCGTTTCTTCATTTTTGGTGTAAGGCGGGGGTAGGCTACTATACATATGAATAGCTCCAAATTCTCAAGGCAGCATTCTAGATACCAAATATCTGCTGCCTCTTACTTTTACTTTTCATTGTTAATGTGTAAGTCTCTTTTGTCTAGTGTTAAATGTGCTAAAAACTCGCAATGCAGGAGACCTCGTGTAGATTATAATTTCAATTCTTGTAGTATTTCTTTCTTATTTATTTACACACAGTCTTTTAATTCCATCTCAGTGTAAACAGTTCATAACTGTCGACATCATTCGAGAAGGAATCTGGAGATTTTAAATAACTTTCATTAAATGCTCGTGGGATTCGGTCTCCTAAGAAAAGAAAGGCTCTTTTTATGTGGCTAAATGAACGCAAATAATTTCTCCAAGAAACATATAGCACATTGGAAGTTGGAAACATCTGGAAAACACAATGGCAAGGTAAGCTTTTCTTCTCACACGGTACTTATCACAGCTGCGGAGTAATGGTCCTGGTAAGGAGTGACTTAGATTTCAAAGTAAAATCTATCAATGTGGATAACGAAGGCCGCTACCTAATAATTGAAGCTGAGGTGCAAGGCTCAGCTTACCTGCTCGTAAATATTTATGTACCTAATAAGGTGCAAGAACAATGCCGCTTTTTTCAAAATGTAAACAAGTCGATTGAAAATCTCGTTGTTGACAAAGAGCACAAAATCTTCATTGGAGGGGACTTTTATGTTGCATTAAATTCTGAACTTGACTGCTCGGGTGGCAACCCTTCAAAAAAAGATTCCACCAAAAATATCAGTGATTTATGTTCAGATTTCGATTTGGTGGACATATGGAGAATAAGAAACCCCGAAACTAAACGATTTACTTGGAGGCAAAAAAATTCGCTCATTCAAAGAAGACTAGACTATTGGTTAATAAGCGACGCTTGTCAAGAGGACATTGAAAAGACTGACATTATTTCCTCGATAAACTCTGATCATTCAGCAATTGTGCTCTATTTTAATAACATAGATAGGCAGAAACACGGCCCTTCTTTTCGGAAATTCAACGCCAGCTTTGCAGAAGATACTGGCTTTGTCACGTTAATAAATGAAAGTATGCCAATTTGGCTGGATGAGTTCAATACAATAGCGGATAAAAGACTATTGTGGGATTTAATCAAATATAGAATACGTCAGGTCTCGATGGAATACGGCAAAGGATGAGAAATATTGGTCAACTGCTTTTTGTTAATTTTAAAGAAAAGTATTAATTGATCAGATATACATTGTAGTCAAGATGTCTGAAAATTATATATTGCTTTTTACCTGATTTCCTTTCCATAAAATATAGACATTTTGGCCACATTATGTCCACTTAATTTACAGATATTTCTGGGGTGTCTTTTGGTTGCTTTTACCGACAATTTTCTTGGGATTTTGTATTCCGTATTTTCCAATCCTGGTTTTCTTCCCTGCCTTTTGACAGAGAATATGTGAACATTTCGTGAACTTTTGGTAAACATTATGTGCACTGATTCTGTGTGTATTCCATTTCATGCATATTTAATAAACATTATGAAGAACACCTAAGGTACACATTAAAATCGTTTCTGGGCACCCTTCCTTCAAAACCTTCCTATGTGGTTAAAAAACGAGAGCACAAGATGTCAGAAGTTATCAAGATGTTGGAGAAGGAGGGGTGTGAGGACATCCCACTCACAAATGGAAAGTGACATGCAACTCAATCACCTGTCCTTTCCAGGCGTAGTGAAGCTGTGTAGCCTCGTCTGGCTGGCCAGGCTGGAGGTTACTGCACATGGCCTCCCCTTCACAATTGTGAACTTTTGGTAAACATTATGTGCACTGATTCTGTGTGTATTCCATTTCATGCATGTTTAATAAACATTATGAAGAACACCTGAGGTACACACCGAAATCGTTTCTGGGCACTCTTCCTTCAAAACCATCCTATGCGGTTAAAAAACGAGAGCACACGATGTCAGAAGTTATCAAGATGCTGGAGAAGGAGGGGTGTGAGGACATCCCACTCACAACTGGAAAGTGACATGCAACTCAATCACCTGTCCTTTCCAGGCGTAGTGAAGCTGCGTAGCCTCGTCTGGCTGGCTAGGCTGGAGGTTACTGCACATGACCTCCCCTTCACAATTGTGTCCCTAGCAGCACCTACTCGAGGTGCCCTCTGTTCTCCCAGAGACTGCAAGTCCCGGCGGTATAACTGGGCTAGGCGGTCTGAGTCTTTGACCTGGGCATCCAGGTCATAAATCTGTTCTAGGAGAAGGAAATCTCTGATTCCAAAACCTGGGCAGATGAAGCTCGTGATTATTAGAATTATTAATAAATCACATTTCAATGCTCATACTGAACCCATCTTTAAGGACCTCGGTATACTAAAATTTAATGATATCCATTTGCTTCAACTGGGCCAATTTATGTATTCTACCAAAAATTCATTCTTACCTCCAAAGTTTAATAACAATTTCTCTCAAAGCAATCAATTCCACTCTTACAATACAAGAAATTCCCAGGCCTACCATCTACATTATTGTCGCACAAACACGAAGAAGTTCTCGCCTTTTTTCAAGGGCCTAAGTTTTTTAATTCACTTGATAACAAGGTCATCAACTCTCAATCCCTCTCCTCTTTTAAGAAAAAACTGAAGATTAAATTATTGAGTAAGTATGAAAAGAGTTCATAAATCTTTCCATCTTCAACTTTTTGCCTTCTTTTCTTCAATTGATGTGAAACAGCTCTAGCTCATAGTTTGAGGAGGCCTAACTTCTCATAAGCTCCTATAGCTTCTGTTAGGTCTCCTCACCACTTCTTTTTTTCTTCTTTTCCTATATTTTTTGTAATTATTGTGTGGCAAATAAAATAAATGAAAAATAAATAATAAAGCTTGAGAATGACTGTGTTAACACCATTTATAGTACATAATGTTTTATTATATAATTTTTAATCATAGTCTTTCTCAGGCGAGTACAAGGTACCACTGTAAAGTCGATTTTTTTCACTATCGACTTCATAGCTTATGATGAGTTATTGACTTCGTTGCATGCCTTGATGGTACTATCAGTCCCGCCAGCTCATGGTGCAACAAAAACAAGAAAAAAAATTATATGAAAGCAAATACAGTTTAGTTACTGAATGTTGATGTAAGCAAGAATAGAAGACAGTAGGTGGGTTCATACTAAGTATACTTGAATCTTACTTCAGATGTGAACGGGTCCGATTTCAACGTAGGTAGCCTACTTTGTAGTCGTGGAAATGCATCTTTTTCAAAAGAGCCAAAGTGCATTTTCAAGTATTTTTCAACCATCCTTACCGGCGCACTTATGCACTATGAAAACAATTTCAGGAAATTGAATGTCAATCAAATGCATTTTTTGATGGCATATCAGTACACGCAAGACTACAACACGCACATTATTTCGATCTGCTTGCTTCCTTGACACCTTCAGCTTTCAAGGACACGAAAAAAAAGGAAATGGACTACTCTGGCTTCAGTCACTTTCAACCCAACTTTCGTGCATTGGACCGCGATGACCCAAACCTGTTTGACGTTCAAGGAGATCGGACGTGCCAAAATTTGCTCCAGGAATTTGCTCCAGGAATTACATAAGTTTTGATGCACAGCTAATCTTATTGATTGATGCACAGCTAATCTAATCTCATTACGTGAAATAGAATAATCATTTTGGAGGAGAAGAAAGTAGGAGTGAAATGACGTGTTCAGGGAAAGCAGCAAGTGTTTATTGGGACTATCCTCCATGTGTGCCCAAAATGAAAGTAAACATATAAAGTAGAAATGCAAATCGCAAGTATATTTGAAGCCGCTTAACTATTGCTGCTTTTGTCTGACTCTTAATTCTTCCCAAATTAATATTATAAACCGTTGCTGATGGCGCGCATTTCAGCTGATACCTGCACAGCTCCAGAATAGACATACGTGTTAATTCTTACAAAGGCCAAAGTATCTTTGCCTTATTTCTTGCTTTTATGCAATTTAGTGCCACAAATATATGTCGTTGTACTTGGATTTCCATTCACAAAAAAGCGCGGGAAACCCCATATCGACATCTCTAAGATGCCATTGTCAAGTCAAAGTTCGTGTTCAGTGTTAAACAAACAATCCAAACAGTTAAGAATCTTTTAAGGATTATTTGTAGAAATAGCACACGTCTGCGAGTGATTAGTTAGTTGACCATGTGTTACAAGGTTGCTCGAATCGCTGATCATGACGGAGTACATAGCTTGATTTAGCACCTTTTGTGATACGGTCCTGTGTTGGGTTGTTTAGTCGGTTGACCAAAACTGGAGCTACGATGTTATTTTGCTACCCTCTACAAGAAAGTGAACAATGTAACATGCTTGACTTGATGTTCGAGAGATATAACACATATATAAACCGTTCTGTTTCTTGTAGCTAGGTTCTTTCTAATGCTTTGTCTCTGAACATGAGACACTTCAAAAGCAATTGCTTTTGTCTGTTTTTAAAGTTCAAAAGTATTCTTGGAGGGTAGTTTTGTAGTTTTTAGGGCTTACGTGAATCTAAAATTATCTTACGTGCGTGACATACGTGTGTTTACAGTAGGGTGGACCGCGCGCGAAGTCTGGCTATCCGGATTTCATTTCTAAAATCATTAACCAAGAAAATGTTCAGTGGAGAGTTTATGCAAACAATTGACGAAGTAGAGAACACTGAATGGAATATCGAATGAGACCAAAGACAAGAAGGCACCCGGAAACCGTATGTAAATACAAAATACTTAATTATATTTAACAAAATTTAGTTTTCCCACACACAAACTATTATTTACATGCCACATTGTACTACGTCGGTTTGCGTTCTTTTAAGATTAATTAGGTAGCCAATGCTTTACAAGTATTCCTTTCGTTTAAATTTTGTACCTGTATAAAGAAAACTACTACGGTTTTCGTTTGACATGTTTTAAGATTGAATAAATATCAAATTTGTGACTGCGAAGGCTCAGTACATGATACTGGATCATTTTTGCATCGTGTGGAATGTGGCATTTTACATTGAGTTAAAATCGATGTTTATTCTATATTTATATTTTATTCAATATTTAGCATTTCATGCAGCTGTTCTTATTATTTTGCTGATGCTATTTGCCATCCTAATGTCACGGCGATACAAATGTCTCGCTCTAATCTCGTTATATTGTCTTTTGTTTTCCAATCGTTTGCCGGTGTATTTATTGTCAGGAGTTATTTTATCGTTTATTGACGTGATTTTTTTATGGCTTGAAAATGGCCTGATTATCACAAGTTCTGTCTCATTCATCATAGCCAAACTGCATTTATAAAAGGAAGATCAATCTTTGACGCGATAAGAACAATTGATGATACTCTAGAATATGCAAAGAGAAATAATAGACCTGGGATTTTGGTAGCAATTGATTTTGAGAAGGCTTTTGACTCTTTAAATAGAAAATTTCTCTTTAAAAATTTGCACAAGTTTAATTTCGGAACCTATTTTAGGCAATGGATCAAGACCCTTTATACAAATTTATCGAGCTGTGTATTAAACAACGGTTTTACTACCAATCTTTTCTGTGTTAATCGTGGAGTCCGACAATATAGAAAATGGTGGCCTAAAGATGCTCGATATTCAATCTATGATTTTATCACCAAGAATTATTACCTTGAAGAGATATATTGAAGAATATAGTAATCCATGAAAACAATTCTCGACACCTTCTTAGGCGAAGTTGGCAGAAAACTTATTTTGCACTGCAATTTTGACACTCGTAAACTTCCTATTTATCTACCAGATTTCTACAAAGAATGCCTTGAGGCATGGTCTGATTTGAACACAACAAACGTTGTTTTCTATGACAATGTTATGAATCAAACAATATGGAACAATAAGCATATTCTTATTGAAAAAAGGTCTTGTTTCATAAAATAGACAGTGTTAGCATTGACAACGAGTACGAGAACGAGAACGAGATTTTGCCATTGACCATACTACGCATGCGTTCTGCTCAGAACACGTGCTCAACTCGTTCTGGCAAGTCGTTCCACGACGAGATTTCCACACAAACTCGACGTGCGGGGAACGAGTTTTACACAGGTAAAGTTTCTCTTTTGTAGCGGTTATCTCTGTCATATGTGTATCCAATAAGCACTTAATCTCTTCATCGAAGGCCTAAGATGGTATTTTGCGGCATTTTATGTTTAGAATGGCTCATTGATCCTCGTTCCTTTCTGTCAACATCTTCTCAAAATTTTAAACATGAGAAGCTCTCATGGTCTCCGTCTAGCGTGCTCATAAACTTAACTTTTTCGTTTCTTTTTACAGCTTCTCTCAAGATGACTCAACCAGAAACGTAAGTATTATACCATTACTGTTTCTTCGATTATTTTCATTCACATTATTTTATTTGTTACAGTTCATAGTCCGTACGAATCAAGTTTGTCACATCGATATGTCGCATTGTTTACATAAACCTAAGAATTACTGTCTCAGATTTCAAAGTATTTCCGTTTATGTTTCAGGAAAAGAAAACTTTTTATATGGAAGCGTCAGCACGATTCTTGTCTTTTACGTGAAGTTTTACATCTAGAACCCTACAACCAGAAACAGTTTGATAGAGGAAGAGTGTGAAGAGTAATTGCAGAGAACCTTAATGCCAACACGCAGCACGATTTCAAGACAACAGACCGATCGTGCAGGGATAGACTTTAACAAGGTTATGGAGGAATTCGAAAAGAGAGATAAAGAAGAAAAGAAAGCCTCGGGAGTAGATGCCGAATATGATGAAATCATGCAGTTGTGTGGAGACATCAAGGAACAAATTGAGGAATATCGAGAAGTGACGGAAGCTGAGAATAAAAAGCAAGAAAAAGAAAAAAGCATGGCCAGTGAGAGACAGATATGAGACAGATAGCTATGGAAACCCTTGCCGGCAAAAAATATTTTTTCATGAGGTCGTACTCGTATGTCCTGCTTACACATTTTTTGTAAGAACGGCAACGAGTACGAGTACAAGAGGGACTCGTTCTCGTACTCGTACTCGTTGTCAATGCTAACACTCTCTAATGTCTGGTCGATAACGGAATCTTAAGAATAGGAGACTTGATATCTAATACTGGCAGATTTCTCGAGAGTGAAAAGATTTTGCGTTTACAATTATCTCCCATTCTTTATTTCAAATTAATGGGTGTCATCAATGCCATTCCTAACGAATGGAGACTAATTATCAGACAAAGTCAACAGCATATTTATTCTCATTCGAGTGATACTATTCAAATCAACATAGATGGCATTAATGTCAATCTATTGAAGGTTAATTCTAAAATGATCTACAATGAATTTAAGCGTAAAAAGCAAACTGCATCTTCCGCCCAAATAAAATTAGATAATAAATACCCAGAGCTTTCTGTGGAGCGGAAAAAGATTTACTCTCTACCCTTTACTGTTACTCTCGAAACAAAAGTCAGAGAATTTCAATACAAATTGTTAAATAACATCGTATTTACAAATGACAAATTATTTAAATTTAAAATGATTGATTCGCCACTTTGCGCCTTTTGTCAAACAGAAGTTGAATCGTTCGAGCACTTATTTTTCCATTGCGATGTGACAAAAATATTCTGGAAGTCGCTCTCTTCTTGGCTAATCAAACAAAAAATAACTACAACTTTCTTAACATTAGAAAACGTCCTCTTCGGAGTGTTTAACGCCATGGATGACTTCCTTATTTTAAATCATCTTATTTTATTAGCTAAATTCTACATCTATAAATGTACATTAGATATCAAACATCCATCGCTAAATGTCTTCATAGCGAAAATAAGGGCAACTTTCCAGATAGAGCAAAAAATCGCTTCTAATAATGATAAGCTTGACAAACATTACAAAAAATGGAACAAAGTCCTACCCTGTCTGATTTAGTTGATAGGCTTAAGCAAGAGAAAATGTAAATTCTCTTGGCTCTAGTTTTTTTTTTTGTGTGTGTGTGTGTGATTGCGTATGTTGATATTTACTGTATCCATCTTCTCCCTGTCTTTTTTTTTCTTCGTTATCGTTTTTCCTCTATTTCTTTTTTTTTTAACCAATCACTTACGTTTTTATGTAAAAGTTTCAATACTCATATTGTTGTAAGTCTTAGTCTTTGTTTGTATTCTCTATAACGCATGTAATAAAAACTAATAAAATACAAAAAAAAATACCAGATTGCCCTTGATCGAATAATTGCGCCTTGAGCAATATTTTCATATAAATTGTCATATTCTACCTTTAAGTTTTCTAATTGTTGCAGGTTTTCAGGGGAAGGGCATTCCGCACATTTATCTTCACAAGCCTTCAAAGCCTCAATGTCAGTTATATATATTGGGGCGACCATGATCGAGTGAGGATGTGTATTCATCCACTCCTGCAAGTTTGTTGAGTTATAGCTTACATTTTTATGGCTAGCAGTTTAGTTTCGGCTGCAAAATGGAAAATTAGAGGAAGTGAAAGCTCGAGCTCGGACAGTGACGTCTCCTCACCAGAAGGCAAAAAGATTTGCAACCTCACAACGTCTGACTCAATCAGCAGCAAGACTTCAACCAATGAGTCGCTCACTACACAAAATATGGAAAAAATAACTACTCATCTACAAGCAATTCTGAACAGGCTCGACACTGTTGAAATGAAGTTAGAGAAGTTAGAAGGTATATTCGAACGTCTGGAAAATGTAGAAACAGCGGTGAGCAAGAACCGTGTGGATTTAAACAACGTGAAGGAGAAAGCTAAAGCGATCAAGAATAATGTTGAAGAAATTGAAAAGGGAATAGTGTTCGCAAATTCCCAGATAGAAGAGCTCGTACAAAGAGATGAGAAAAATGTAAAGAGGATCAAGGATCTGGAAGGCAAACTCCTATACCAGGAGGTTTACAGTAGAAGGGAAAATTTATGCTTCTTTGGAATCCCTGAAGCGACGCATGGTCCTGAGGACACAGCAGAGGTGTTACATAAATTTTTCAGATAGGAGCTGAACATTGATAATCCCGGCAACATTGAATTTCAAAGAGTCCACAGGTTGGGAAAAAAGGTACATGGCCGTTCACGTCCAATTATTGCCCGCTTTCTGAGATTCCCAGAACGTGAGCTTGTATTTAGATCCGTACGTGACTTGGGAGAGGCGGCCGACACAGATGTTAAAGTCTACGCTGATTATCCCGATGAAATCAGGGAGCGAAGAAAGAGGTACTGGCCGAGAATGAAGAAGGCAAGAGAGGAGGGAAAAACAGCATTTTTCAGCAAACCCGAGCCAGATAAGTTATTTATTGATGGCGAACTGGTTCCGCAATAAACTTTGTAAGACACTTCCTTGACATAAAATTATATACAATTTTGGCTCTAAGTGTGCATTACCATTAACCATTTATTATTCTAGTCAAACTTTCGTTTCTTCATTTTTGGTGTAAGGCGGGGGTAGGCTACTATACATATGAATAGCTCCAAATTCTCAAGGCAGCATTCTAGATACCAAATATCTGCTGCCTCTTACTTTTACTTTTCATTGTTAATGTGTAAGTCTCTTTTGTCTAGTGTTAAATGTGCTAAAAACTCGCAATGCAGGAGACCTCGTGTAGATTATAATTTCAATTCTTGTAGTATTTCTTTCGTATTTATTTACACACAGTCTTTTAATTCCATCTCAGTGTAAACAGTTCATAACTGTCGACATCATTCGAGAAGGAATCTGGAGATTTTAAATAACTTTCATTAAATGCTCGTGGGATTCGGTCTCCTAAGAAAAGAAAGGCTCTTTTTATGTGGCTAAATGAACGCAAATAATTTCTCCAAGAAACATATAGCACATTGGAAGTTGGAAACATCTGGAAAACACAATGGCAAGGTAAGCTTTTCTTCTCACACGGTACTTATCACAGCTGCGGAGTAATGGTCCTGGTAAGGAGTGACTTAGATTTCAAAGTAAAATCTATCAATGTGGATAACGAAGGCCGCTACCTAATAATTGAAGCTGAGGTGCAAGGCTCAGCTTACCTGCTCGTAAATATTTATGTACCTAATAAGGTGCAAGAACAATGCCGCTTTTTTCAAAATGTAAACAAGTCGATTGAAAATCTCGTTGTTGACAAAGAGCACAAAATCTTCATTGGAGGGGACTTTTATGTTGCATTAAATTCTGAACTTGACTGCTCGGGTGGCAACCCTTCAAAAAAAGATTCCACCAAAAATATCAGTGATTTATGTTCAGATTTCGATTTGGTGGACATATGGAGAATAAGAAACCCCGAAACTAAACGATTTACTTGGAGGCAAAAAAATTCGCTCATTCAAAGAAGACTAGACTATTGGTTAATAAGCGACGCTTGTCAAGAGGACATTGAAAAGACTGACATTATTTCCTCGATAAACTCTGATCATTCAGCAATTGTGCTCTATTTTAATAACATAGATAGGCAGAAACACGGCCCTTCTTTTCGGAAATTCAACGCCAGCTTTGCAGAAGATACTGGCTTTGTCACGTTAATAAATGAAAGTATGCCAATTTGGCTGGATGAGTTCAATACAATAGCGGATAAAAGACTATTGTGGGATTTAATCAAATATAGAATACGTCAGGTCTCGATGGAATACGGCAAAGGATGAGAAATATTGGTCAACTGCTTTTTGTTAATTTTAAAGAAAAGTATTAATTGATCAGATATACATTGTAGTCAAGATGTCTGAAAATTATATATTGCTTTTTACCTGATTTCCTTTCCATAAAATATAGACATTTTGGCCACATTATGTCCACTTAATTTACAGATATTTCTGGGGTGTCTTTTGGTTGCTTTTACCGACAATTTTCTTGGGATTTTGTATTCCGTATTTTCCAATCCTGGTTTTCTTCCCTGCCTTTTGACAGAGAATATGTGAACATTTCGTGAACTTTTGGTAAACATTATGTGCACTGATTCTGTGTGTATTCCATTTCATGCATATTTAATAAACATTATGAAGAACACCTAAGGTACACATTAAAATCGTTTCTGGGCACCCTTCCTTCAAAACCTTCCTATGTGGTTAAAAAACGAGAGCACAAGATGTCAGAAGTTATCAAGATGTTGGAGAAGGAGGGGTGTGAGGACATCCCACTCACAAATGGAAAGTGACATGCAACTCAATCACCTGTCCTTTCCAGGCGTAGTGAAGCTGTGTAGCCTCGTCTGGCTGGCCAGGCTGGAGGTTACTGCACATGGCCTCCCCTTCACAATTGTGAACTTTTGGTAAACATTATGTGCACTGATTCTGTGTGTATTCCATTTCATGCATGTTTAATAAACATTATGAAGAACACCTGAGGTACACACCGAAATCGTTTCTGGGCACTCTTCCTTCAAAACCATCCTATGCGGTTAAAAAACGAGAGCACACGATGTCAGAAGTTATCAAGATGCTGGAGAAGGAGGGGTGTGAGGACATCCCACTCACAACTGGAAAGTGACATGCAACTCAATCACCTGTCCTTTCCAGGCGTAGTGAAGCTGCGTAGCCTCGTCTGGCTGGCTAGGCTGGAGGTTACTGCACATGACCTCCCCTTCACAATTGTGTCCCTAGCAGCACCTACTCGAGGTGCCCTCTGTTCTCCCAGAGACTGCAAGTCCCGGCGGTATAACTGGGCTAGGCGGTCTGAGTCTTTGACCTGGGCATCCAGGTCATAAATCTGTTCTAGGAGAAGGAAATCTCTGATTCCAAAACCTGGGCAGATGAAGCTCGTGATTATTAGAATTATTAATAAATCACATTTCAATGCTCATACTGAACCCATCTTTAAGGACCTCGGTATACTAAAATTTAATGATATCCATTTGCTTCAACTGGGCCAATTTATGTATTCTACCAAAAATTCATTCTTACCTCCAAAGTTTAATAACAATTTCTCTCAAAGCAATCAATTCCACTCTTACAATACAAGAAATTCCCAGGCCTACCATCTACATTATTGTCGCACAAACACGAAGAAGTTCTCGCCTTTTTTCAAGGGCCTAAGTTTTTTAATTCACTTGATAACAAGGTCATCAACTCTCAATCCCTCTCCTCTTTTAAGAAAAAACTGAAGATTAAATTATTGAGTAAGTATGAAAAGAGTTCATAAATCTTTCCATCTTCAACTTTTTGCCTTCTTTTCTTCAATTGATGTGAAACAGCTCTAGCTCATAGTTTGAGGAGGCCTAACTTCTCATAAGCTCCTATAGCTTCTGTTAGGTCTCCTCACCACTTCTTTTTTTCTTCTTTTCCTATATTTTTTGTAATTATTGTGTGGCAAATAAAATAAATGAAAAATAAATAATAAAGCTTGAGAATGACTGTGTTAACACCATTTATAGTACATAATGTTTTATTATATAATTTTTAATCATAGTCTTTCTCAGGCGAGTACAAGGTACCACTGTAAAGTCGATTTTTTTCACTATCGACTTCATAGCTTATGATGAGTTATTGACTTCGTTGCATGCCTTGATGGTACTATCAGTCCCGCCAGCTCATGGTGCAACAAAAACAAGAAAAAAAATTATATGAAAGCAAATACAGTTTAGTTACTGAATGTTGATGTAAGCAAGAATAGAAGACAGTAGGTGGGTTCATACTAAGTATACTTGAATCTTACTTCAGATGTGAACGGGTCCGATTTCAACGTAGGTAGCCTACTTTGTAGTCGTGGAAATGCATCTTTTTCAAAAGAGCCAAAGTGCATTTTCAAGTATTTTTCAACCATCCTTACCGGCGCACTTATGCACTATGAAAACAATTTCAGGAAATTGAATGTCAATCAAATGCATTTTTTGATGGCATATCAGTACACGCAAGACTACAACACGCACATTATTTCGATCTGCTTGCTTCCTTGACACCTTCAGCTTTCAAGGACACGAAAAAAAAGGAAATGGACTACTCTGGCTTCAGTCACTTTCAACCCAACTTTCGTGCATTGGACCGCGATGACCCAAACCTGTTTGACGTTCAAGGAGATCGGACGTGCCAAAATTTGCTCCAGGAATTTGCTCCAGGAATTACATAAGTTTTGATGCACAGCTAATCTTATTGATTGATGCACAGCTAATCTAATCTTATTACGTGAAATAGAATAATCATTTTGGAGGAGAAGAAAGTAGGAGTGAAATGACGTGTTCAGGGAAAGCAGCAAGTGTTTATTGGGACTATCCTCCATGTGTGCCCAAAATGAAAGTAAACATATAAAGTAGAAATGCAAATCGCAAGTATATTTGAAGCCGCTTAACTATTGCTGCTTTTGTCTGACTCTTAATTCTTCCCAAATTAATATTATAAACCGTTGCTGATGGCGCGCATTTCAGCTGATACCTGCACAGCTCCAGAATAGACATACGTGTTAATTCTTACAAAGGCCAAAGTATCTTTGCCTTATTTCTTGCTTTTATGCAATTTAGTGCCACAAATATATGTCGTTGTACTTGGATTTCCATTCACAAAAAAGCGCGGGAAACCCCATATCGACATCTCTAAGATGCCATTGTCAAGTCAAAGTTCGTGTTCAGTGTTAAACAAACAATCCAAACAGTTAAGAATCTTTTAAGGATTATTTGTAGAAATAGCACACGTCTGCGAGTGATTAGTTAGTTGACCATGTGTTACAAGGTTGCTCGAATCGCTGATCATGACGGAGTACATAGCTTGATTTAGCACCTTTTGTGATACGGTCCTGTGTTGGGTTGTTTAGTCGGTTGACCAAAACTGGAGCTTTGATGTTATTTTGCTACCCTCTACAAGAAAGTGAACAATGTAACATGCTTGACTTGATGTTCGAGAGATATAACACATATATAAACCGTTCTGTTTCTTGTAGCTAGGTTCTTTCTAATGCTTTGTCTCTGAACATGAGACACTTCAAAAGCAATTGCTTTTGTCTGTTTTTAAAGTTCAAAAGTATTCTTGGAGGGTAGTTTTGTAGTTTTTAGGGCTTACGTGAATCTAAAATTATCTTACGTGCGTGACATACGTGTGTTTACAGTAGGGTGGACCGCGCGCGAAGTCTGGCTATCCGGATTTCATTTCTAAAATCATTAACCAAGAAAATGTTCAGTGGAGAGTTTATGCAAACAATTGACGAAGTAGAGAACACTGAATGGAATATCGAATGAGACCAAAGACAAGAAGGCACCCGGAAACCGTATGTAAATACAAAATACTTAATTATATTTAACAAAATTTAGTTTTCCCACACACAAACTATTATTTACATGCCACATTGTACTACGTCGGTTTGCGTTCTTTTAAGATTAATTAGGTAGCCAATGCTTTACAAGTATTCCTTTCGTTTAAATTTTGTACCTGTATAAAGAAAACTACTACGGTTTTCGTTTGACATGTTTTAAGATTGAATAAATATCAAATTTGTGACTGCGAAGGCTCAGTACATGATACTGGATCATTTTTGCATCGTGTGGAATGTGGCATTTTACATTGAGTTAAAATCGATGTTTATTCTATATTTATATTTTATTCAATATTTAGCATTTCATGCAGCTGTTCTTATTATTTTGCTGATGCTATTTGCCATCCTAATGTCACGGCGATACAAATGTCTCGCTCTAATCTCGTTATATTGTCTTTTGTTTTCCAATCGTTTGCCGGTGTATTTATTGTCAGGAGTTATTTTATCGTTTATTGACGTGATTTTTTTATGGCTTGAAAATGGCCTGATTATCACAAGTCTGGCGATCCAAATGTCACGGTGATACACGTCTCGCTCAATTCTCGCTTCTTTTGTCTTGCTCGTGTCAGCTAAATTTTCGCCATTTTCGCTGGATAACATCCTTTTTTATGGCCTGAATCTGGCCCGTGTCTTGCTGAGGATTTTCGTACGGGTTCGTGAAAATGAAAGCATTAAAGGGATCTTTGTAAACAGTAACGAAATAAGGTTGAGCCAGTATGCAGATGATACTACTCTAATACTAGATGGGACAAAGGAATCCCTAACAGCAGCTCTTAAAACACTAGATGACTTTTACGAAGTTTCTGGCTTAAAACTTAATGACAAAAAAACAGAAGCTTTTTGGATTGGAGCAAATTGTGGCAAAGATATTGTGACGTTATGTACTTGACCTGGGAACGAGGTTGCGACCTCGTGGGATTCTTGGAGTAAATTTTGAGTCAACATTTTCGGAGTGTTTTGTGATCGGTTTCTTTGGGATTGACTTGTTGTCTTTTTCCTGCCCGGCAACATTTTGGCGACCCTGCCAGGACTCACTGCTCGGGTTTGTCTGAACCCGAATGAAGCAGTGTTTAGTCGATTTTACGGAGTATTTTGTGTTCTACTGCGAGTGCGAAAATGATGGCCACGTGTGTGCGACCCAAGAGTGTTCTACTGCGATTTCTTCTGAGGTTCTACTACTGGTGACTCGGTGGGACTGTTTGTTTTAGTTCGTTTTTATCTGTTGTATTAAGGCCAGCTCTAGCCGAGCGAATTTCGTGGGTTTACATTGCCATTTGGTAGTTTTTGAAACATGGCCGAAATTCCTGAAATAGAGGAACTTCAACTCCAGTTAGAGGCTGACATTTGCGCTCTGGATCTTGACTCGCTTACGGCCGTGGCTATTCAACTGGACGTGGCAGTGAAGGGCCTTCGAAAACTTCAGCTGTCAAAGAACGTACGACGGGAAGTGGAGGCAAAGGTAGAGGCATGTGAAGAATTGTCGGCGAAAAAACAAGTGCTCCAGGAGTTAACGATACTCGTTGCTGGAGACCCGCCGCTCCTCGAGGGCGAAGAGGCCAAGCCAGTGAGGAAACCAGTTGTCAAGACAGAAGTAAAACCAGCCGCAGGGGAAACGGGAGCGAAGGCAGGCGGCATTGACATCCGTAAGGTCTTGAAAAGAGAATTAAAAATTCATGGTCAGATCAATGGAGATTTCAAAGATGGCCTGTCGTTTGTCAGCCTTGTAAGACAAATCGAGACTGCTGTTAAAGCTGGGTATACGGAGAGTGAGGTGACGGAATCTGTAATTAGAGCGGTGAGTCCAAGTTTAAAGCTTAGATCATATTTGGAAATGGTAACAGATTTATCCCTTGCTCGCCTGAGACAAATTTTGAGGGCCCACTACAAACAAAAGTCTGGGACAGAGCTCTATCAAGAACTCTCCGGGTTGTGTCAAGCATCCAAGGAATCAGCCCAAGACTTTTTGATTAGAGCAATGAACTTGAGGCAGCAAATAATATTTGCATCTCATTCTACTGATAGTACTGTGAAGTATGATCCAGTTCTAGTCCAATCGTTGTTTATTCACATCGTGGAGACAGGGCTCCAAAAAGAGTCAATTAGGGCAAAGTTAAGACCACTCCTTGGTTTCTGATGAGGAGTTGATGGAACGAATGAATGTGGCCGTGTCAGCAGAGTCTGAGAGATCCAACAAGATAGCTGGTAAGCGGGTACAAGTAAACCAAGTGGAAGCAGATATTGGCCCACTCAATGCCAGCAGCACTGAGAAGAAGTCAGCACCGAAAGAGGCCAAACCAAATAAGCTAACGGCAGCATTGGAAGCTGTGCAAGCAGATGTAGCTTCCCTGCGTGATGCATTTAACAAATCCCAGGTCCGGGCCCCTGCAAGGGACAAAGGTAAGGGGGAGAAGAGAGGTTTTCGTAGGAGGTCATGTAATGTTTGTCAAGATATGGGTCAACAGCAGTGCAACCATTGTTACAAGTGTGGGTCTGAGGAACACTTTGCACGAGGCTGTAAGAAGAACTTGAATCAGGAAAACACCCAGGGGCTGCAGTTGCGGGACAGGGTGTAGCCCACAAGCGTGAAGTGTCCCATTTTTGTCAAGGTTGTGGGAAGGGGGAGGCACAGTGTAGCACCCCATTTCAGCAGTGTAGCAGATGCAAAGTTGTCCGATACTGTTCCAAAGTGTGTCAACGTAGACACTGGGAGGAACACAAAGACTTGTGCCAAGCAATTCTTCATTTGGTTGAAAGGACCAAAGGTACAATGGGTGAAGAGGGGATATACCCTAGTCATTTGTCACCCAGAGAACATGCAACCATAGTGCAATTAGTTGGGTGGAAATGTACTGTGCATTGTGAGTTGAATGGACAGGCAGCTGAAGCATTATGGGACACTGGTGCCCAGGTCTCTATCATCTCGTGGGACTGGGTGCAGAGCAATCTCCATGAGTGTGAAGTGAAGCCTGTGCAGGAGCTTTTGGGTGTTTCAGGACTTGATCTTAAAGGGGAACTCCGGGGTAAAAATGAAGTTATTTTGTTTATTTGGCCTATATTTCTTACTTCTATTTTTGACTACCTTTTCTTCTGACCGACTCTCTAAAGCTATATATTTTACCTGAAAGACGAGCAAAAAACGCAATTAGAGTTCCGCCATCTTGGATGTATTTGAGCCACGTTATGGTGGTCAGCAGTACGATGTGAAGTATGAACGTCAAAAGCTTTTTCGCGGGATTCTTCAAACTCTAGTTCTTTTCTTTCGACGTATTTCAATAAGTGTTACCGTTCTATAAGCCTAGCCTTCTTAGGTGTTTCGACGAAAATGGTGAACTGCTGTGTCCCTGGATGTACCAATTATTCGGCAAAGACAGCAGACGTAAGCTACCACAAGATCCCATCGGACAAACAGCGTAGGAAAGCATGGCTGGAGAGAATACGACGTTCAAATATGCCGCCAGTGCACTACAGCTATGTTTGCAGTGACCACTTCTTGCCAAGCTGCTTTGAATTAAATATTCGGCCGCAGATGACGGGTGACAAATGTAAACCCTGACTAAAGGAGGACGCTGTACCATCCGAATTTAAGTACGCTCCAGACGCCAAAAAACCTCGAATGTCAAGCGAAAATCGCCTCAACCGGCGAAGGCAACAAGAAGTTAGTGGTTTACTGCTTTTGTGTTTTAATACGTTCAACGTCGCTACATAGGACATAGCTCCTCACAAGGGAGTTTATTTTTCGGCCTATTTGTACGGGTTAGTTTCATGCACGCCACGATTTACGGACCAGCTTATAATTTAGTTTCCCACGGATAAAGAAATACACTTACGCAAGCTTGTAAGTTTATATATGAAAAAACTTTTTTGCACTGCAACGTTCTACAAACCGAGAGAATGTTCTCTATTGACATTTTGTGTGGCGAATCTTAAAAAATCGCTGCGAAGAGATCCACTTTGTTGACTAGCATTATTATTTACCAAACTAAACCAAAGGTCACCCTTGTTCTTCTGTTTTATTCTTGTGTAGTATCATTATACATCAGTTTTCATGTGATTTGCCAATCATTCAATAAACTTCTAAAAATGCAGTTTGTCTTGTTGCTTCTCCTTAAAGTACTGCCTTCTAATAAACCTTTTATCTGGTTACAAAACAGAGGAATAGGGTGATGCTGACTAATTCTTTGCAAACAAGGTTAGTTCCCATTGAAAACCATACATTTTCATTTATATTATCAGGCTGTTGCAGACTTATTACTAGCTACCAAAAACGATGAAAACACCTCACCAGAGGAAGAAATAACTATCGAGGAACCCATCCCTGTTGAAAACGTTTTAGAACCCTGTTCTGCAAGCCCATGGATGTTTGATATTGGAATCCAGTGCTGTTTTGGTCCGAAAACCCTAAAAAATGCCGCAACTCAAACAGATAATGATGAAGCAACTTCATGTCCTCCTAATGTAACAGTGATTACAAACAGTGATGTTCCTCTCCCAATACATGCAAATGCTGAAGAATGGAAAATTAAAAATGATCATTCTTATGCAATGCAAGTTCCCTCCCATGTGACTTTTTCAACATACGAAGATGACAGCTTTAATGCCACATCCCCACCTCCACTGCACGTAGTAGAAATTACTTGTACTGAGAATGTTGGCAGTGATGATGAGAGTGATGGTGATGAAGATGATGATGCTTGTGATGAGGACGACCAGGACCTCGACCCAAACTGGCAATTGCCTTATGACGAAAAAGTCAAAACAGGAGATGACACTATGCTTTCTGAAGAAGAAATTGAGGAGGACTCCAGCACTCCTGATTGTGAAAAAAAATTCATTGTTTTTGATTCCTGTCTTACTAAATTGCTGAAAAGGTGCCCTGATTGTGGTGATGTAATAGCCCAACAAAAGAGCAAAACAATTGGTAGCATGTTATCAATTGAGTTAACCTGCCATAGTGGCCACTTAACACATTGGGAGTCACAGCCAGTGATACAAAGAAAACCTGTAGGAAACCTTTTGTTAGCTGCATCTATTCTATTTACTGGCAACACCTTTGCTGCTATCAATCGCCTTGCTTCATGTTTCAACCTTCAGTTTATCAGTGAAAGTGTGTTCTATGACACACAACAAAAGTATTTGTTTCCTGTCATTAATGAGGCCTGGGCAGCGGAAAGCACACGACAGGTAGAAATGCTTAAGGGAAAAAGAGTTGTCAACCTAGATGGAGATGGCCGGTGTGATGGCCCAGGTCACTCTGCCCAATTTAGCACATACACTCTGATGGATGACGACACTGGCAACGTAGTGGCATTTAACGTTGTCCAAGTCTCGGAAGTAACATCTTCCAATGCTATGGAGAAAGAGGGCTTCTCCAGGTGATGTATTTTATCATTTTTTAATAGTTTTTTTTTTCTTATGATATAGTTAGGAACTTAAGTTTGAACTTTTACCAAATGTGCATAACACAAGTTATTCTGCTTATAAAAGCTAGTTGTGATTTTGAAACAAACAATTTCTCTTATCTTATCTCAGGTGCATAGAAATGCTTGAAAATGAGGACGTTACCATCAACAGGATTGCAACAGACCGCCATGTGACCATCAGCAGTTGTATGAAAAAGGACCACCCACATATCAATCACCAGTACGATGTCTGGCACCTCTCAAAGTGGGTGGTTAAGAAGCTCACCAATAAAGCCAAACAAAGGGGTTGTGAGGAACTGTCTCCGTGGATACAATCAATTTCCAACCACCTGTGGTGGTCTGCTGCAACCTGCGATGGCAATGTGGATCTTCTGCGTGAAAAATGGAAGTCAGTCTTGGACCACATTACCAACAAGCACAAGTGGTCAGGGAACACCCATTTCCACCAGTGCTGCCACAGGCACATTTCATCCTCTGAAGCTAAGCAAATTTGTTGGCTTAAGCCTGGCACCCAAGCTCACTTAGCTTTAGAGGAAGTAGTTCTAAACACTAAACTACTTAAGGATCTGGCTAAGCTCACTGATTTCTGTCACACTGGCAGACTTGAGGTATATCACTCAATGATGCTTAAATACTGTTCTAAACGTGAGCATTTTTCATACCAGGGCATGGTTGCTAGGACCCAACTTGCTGCCCTCGACAACAATGCAAACACTGGTCGTGGTCAAGCTCGAGTAAAATCCGGAGAACAGGCAGGTGAGGCACGCTACAAGCTCTGCTTTCCAAAAGCAAACAAGCGATGGGTTGTGAAGCCAATAACTAAGAAGAAATCCTACCAATACTTGTCAGGTCTACTATCTGAAGTTATCAAGCGCTGCGAGGAAGGGAATGCAGCTGCCCAGCCTGTGCCTGTCCGATTACCAAGGAACATTGCCTCAGAGCCAGCACCACTAAAGGCTGACTTAATACAACAACATCGCTCGAGATTTAACAGATAAAAAAATGTTAAATTTGTCTATTATTATTTGTTGACTCTTGGTGTTGACCACTGGCAATGTTTTAGTTACCGGTGAGCACTTAAATTCTGACCACCCACTGGTCAGCACCAAGAATCAATTATTTCCCCTACTGGTAAGAAACCATATGTATAAAGCAATACCTGTTGTTTAAAAAGTACTTTCAACAAATCAGAAAAAAAAAACAAAGTTAACTAAAACGCAATGCACATCAATCACAAAATCTGATGAATAGAATAACAAGGATTAATCCTTTAAGTGGCAGAGATTTTCAACAATTCAATGGAAACAAAATAATAGTTTAATGATGGTCACTCATCTGCATATCGAAACCCTTCAAAGGCAAACTCCTCTTCTGGCCCAGGTGGAGGATAGAAGTTACGGATACACATAACGGCACAAGATGGAAGTACAACCCTAATTTCTTTTCCTAAAATTCCCCAGCACCATCGAGCCAGTTGTCTGTAGGCTATCTTTGTATTGCTGCTTGTATTGGTACCAAGCAGTCTGTAAAACCCATCTATTTATGCACACTGGATGAAACCCCGGGTGCTGGGTTGTTCTTGGCATTCACCACTAGTAACTGCCTCAATAATTTTATTTTGTACTGCCTCAATTTCCTGACAGCAAATACATGCTTCCACTCTTTGCATGACCTGGCAGTTCTCACACAAACACCTAAATTATAGAAAACAGAAAATGAAACTACTCCATAAAGTTTTTAGAAAAAATACGACAATATTTGCAATTTTTCATAGTACACGAGCCACAATTTTAATGTAAAACATTCAGTGCAATGTTGAAAGCTGAAAGCTCATTTATTAACAAAAAGCACTACCGTGGATAGCTAATATATGTATAAAAACGGCCTTGTTATATTCAAACGACAAAACCAAGTTTGACAAACTGTCCGAGTCTTTTTGCCGTAATATTAGCAAGACGTGCTGGTGAAATGACGAAGCGAGTAGCGAAACCACAGATAAAAGAAACAAAAGAAACTCTCCCTTCTATGGAACACGATTTCGCTTTAATCCTTTCTTTAATATGAAAGAAACCCTCTGCGGCCTGGGAAGAATTGCAAATTATACTGTTACATTTATTAAGTCATGTACATATAAATTCAAAATTAAATTGTGCAAGTGTGGAGACAACATGTATAACCGAGCTAATAAACAAGCAACATGTACTGTCAGCGACTGGCCATCGATTACGAAACAAAAGCAAACAAGAGCGCCACATGGATTAAATATATTTTATTTGCCACCATAAGGAAGTCTGTGATCGGTGAAAAGAGTACAACAAACTGTTCGATTACAATCATCGTTACATACCAGTCTGAATTTTCCAGTCGAGGATTTGCGTTTTCGTCCTCGCTTCCCATAGACTCGTCGGAAGACAGTGGGCTTTCAGTGTTTCTGACACCTTCATTCGAGTTTACACGTGGCTCAAACTGGTACGGCTGAATAGCAGATCTTTGATCATCGTGTTGTACGTCGAAATTATCAGAAAACAAGCCAGGTTCGGACATAACTCAAGCGTCGATATTTGTCACAATGATACAATGTTCGCTCATGAAAATACACAACTGGAAGACGCGCAAAGATTGCATGTTGCTTTTGACGATCTGACGTCACAGGAAAGCGCTGACCAACTTCTGAGCAGGCAGTCACAGTCCAAGATGGCGGATTTCTAATCGCGTTTTTAGCCCATTTCAATAACAAATCTCTCCCCTAATTTTTATGATTTGAAGACGATTAGTGCAAAATTTTCATAAGAGATGTCAGGCCTTTCTTTTGATAAATGTCCATTTTTTAACCAAAGTTTCCCTTTAAGGCAGCTAACGGAACTGATCTCCCTTACATGGGGTGGATTGACATTGACTTCAAGTTGACAGGGAGGGATCATGATTATGGTATTAAAGTCCCCTTCTTAGTGTCCAAAGGTCATCTAGAGGCTCCAATAGTAGGCTACAATGTGATTGAAGAAATTACCCGGAATTCTGAACAAAGCACAACTGGTGGACAGCAGCCATTTGTGGATGTAATGTCTGCAAGCCTAGTTGATGTTAGGCCAGAGAAAGTTGAAGCCCTTGTTGACTTTATCAACACCAAGAGATGCGAGGATTTATGGCCTGTCAAGACCACTAAGAGAGACATATTTATCCCAGGGGGTCGGATGGTCCATATTGCTTGTCATGTGAACATTGGTCCCATAGAAAGCAGGGTATCCGTACTCTTTGAGCCAAATCCTGAGCATCCTTGGTCAGATGGTGTTCATGTTCCAGAAACTCTTGTGACTGTATCAAGGGGCGGACGTATTAACATTCAAGTGGAGGACACTACGTCGCGTGGTGTAACTTTGAGGAAAAGAACATTGCTAGGGCAACTACACCTTGTACGTTATGCAACCCCAGTGGAGGTGACAAAAAGGGATACATGTGAAGGGCATGGGGAAACGCATGGGATTCCTGATCCAGATTCGGTGCAAGTGGCAAGCGCAAAGGCTAGTGAGACACCTGTTGACCAACAGAATCACCCAGAGGAATTAGGTTTTGTGCCTGAAGTTAATCTAGATGGACTATCAGAGGAACAAAGGGATATAGTTCAAAAGATGCTTGCAGAAGAGGCAGAGTCATTTGCAAGGGGTGATGAAATTGGGGACGCAGAGGACTTAATGATGGAAGATCTCCTGAACAGAGGATGGATTACTAGGTCACGCTCGGCCTACTCCTCGCCCGTTGTGTGCTTCCGGAAAAAGGATGGCTCACTTCGGCTATGCATTGACTATCGATTACTGAACCAGAAGACCACAGCTGATCGTCACCCAATTCCTAGGGTCCAAGCCACTCTGGACAGTCTTGGTGGCAACAGATGGTTTTCACTCTTAGACCAAGGGAAGGCATACCATCAGGGCTATATTCGCCCAGAGCGCAGGCACAAGACAGCCTTCATAACGCCCTGGGGACTCTTTGAGTGGGTACTGATCCCATTTGGTTTAATAAATGCTCCCGCAGAGTTTCAGCGATTTACGGAGGGTTGTTTAGAAGAATTAAGAGATGACGTTTGTATCCCCTACTTGGACGACGTCATTGTATTCAGCGGATCGTTCGAGGACCATGTTGATCAAGTTCAGAAAGTGCTGCAGAAGCTTCGGGCCAAAGGGATAAAGCTGAAAGCAAAGAAATGTGAACTTTTCCGCAACGAGGTTAAATACCTTGGACATATTGTCTCCACTGATGGATACAGACTTGACCCAGCAAAGACTACAGCAGTTACAGCCCTGAAGGATTCCAAACCTGGAACAGTGGGGGAAGTAAGAAAACTACTGGGACTAGTCGGATACTATAGAAGATTTATTCAGGATTTCTCCAGGATAGCAAAACCCCTAACGGATCTGCTGCAAGCATGCCCCCATGAGAAACCTAAGTCTAGGAAGTCAATGCCAAATAAGAATTGTGGAACTGTACCCTCAAGCAAAGCAGTTTTGTGGGAGAGACAACACCAGGAGGCTCTAAAGGAACTGTTGGAGCAGTTGACTAGTCCCCCAATTCTTGGATTCCCTGACTACAATCAACCATTTGTTCTACACACAGACGCGTCGCAGAGCGGGCTGGGTGCTGTGTTGTACCAAAAGCAGGATGGGAAGTTACGTGTCATCGGGTATGGCTCTAGAACACTCACTCCTGCAGAGAAAAACTATCACCTTCATTCTGGGAAGTTAGAGTTTTTAGCTTTGAAATGGGCTATCTGTGAGCAGTTCAGGGACTATCTGTACTATGCACCATCATTCACAGCTTACACAGACAACAACTCCCTGTCATATGTCTTATCGACAGCGAAACTTAATTCAACCGGACATCCCTGGGTGTCAGAGCTGGCAGATTACAATTTTGAGATAAAATACAGACCTGGTAAAGCAAACAAAGATGCCGACACCTTGTCAAGAATCCCTTTGGACATCAACCAGTACATTCCTACTTGTACACAAGAGACTTCACAGGATGTGACCAGTGCAACTTTGTCTGGTGTAAAGGCACTTCAGGAGGGTGATACAGTTTGGATAACAGCAGTCAGCGATAGTACAGATGCGTTGAACCTTGACTCTAATCTTCTTGATTCCAGGAATTATCATCAAATCGAGCCTCAAGTCATTCTGACAGCTCAGAAACAAGATCCAAGTATTGGCAGAGTCCTTGCATACAAACTCAATGGACTCAAACCAGCAATCCATGAAATCTCTAGAGAGCTACCCCATACAAGAAAGTTGTTACGTGAATGGCCGAAGCTGGAAATTGGAAGCGATGGGCTCTTGAGAAGAAAGTGTGGACAGAATCTACAGCTGGTGTTGCCAAAGCAATTTCACTGCTTGGTCTACAAGGAGCTACATCAAGAGATGGGTCATTTGGGAGCAGAGAGAGTACTACAGCTAGCGCGCGAAAGATTCTACTGGCCCCACATGCAGCGCGACATTACCCACTTTGTGACCAAGGTGTGCAGTTGTCTAAAACAAAGATGTCCAAATGTATCGACACGTGCCCCTCTCCAGCCTATTGTCACCAATGCACCCTTTGAGCTAATTTCTATTGATTACATGCACCTGGAAAGAAGCTCTGGTGGGTACGAATACATTCTTGTCATTGTTGATCACTTCACACGATTTGCTCAGGCGTATCCCACTAGGAATAAGTCAGCCCGGACAGCAGCCGACAAGCTCTACAACGATTTCATACTTCGCTTTGGATTGCCAGCCCGTATTCTGCATGATCAGGGAAGAGAATTTGAAAACAAATTGTTTCACCAGTTGCAGCAGTCGTGTGGAATGATACGTTCGAGGACTACGCCCTACCACCCACAGTGTAATGGTAAAGCAGAGAGATTCAACCAGACATTGCTGTCAATGTTACGAACGCTACCTGAAGAGAAGAAATCTAAGTGGTCGGAGTATGTGCCCAAGGTTGTACACGCCTACAATTGTACCAAAAGTGAATCCACTGGGTTTTCACCATTTTACCTACTGTTTGGAAGGTCACCACACCTGCCAGTGGATCTGATATTTGGACCTTCTTTAGGGGAAGCTAACGTGACCCACACGGAATATGCAGACAAGTGGAAAGTTGCTATGAAGGAAGCATATTCATTGGCTCTAAAGAACACTTCCAAGTCTGCAACGGATGGCAAACGACAGTATGACCGTAAAGTGAGAATTTCAAATCTGCAACCCGGGGACAGAGTATTGGTCCGAAATTTGTCAGAGCGTGGTGGGCCAGGGAAGCTCCGATCGTATTGGGAACAGAAAATACATGTCGTAAGAGAACAGAAAGGGGACTTACCTATTTACCAGGTGAGCCCGGAAGTAGAGCCAGACAAGTCAAGAGTACTACAGAGAAATCTCTTGTTACCGTGCAACTTCCTCCATGCAGATACCCAGGAGTTCGTGCAGCAGCCAGTCCAAGAGTGGAGCAGCACCTCTGCTCGTACTAGGCAGCACAAAGAGAGAGGTCACCAACCTCACCATATAGATAATGAGACCGACAGTGAAGGTGAGGTCCTACCTGGCCTGGTACCCAGAGATTTGGACGCACTGCCACTTGTAACATCTATGACAGGACCTGAGGAAGTTAGCGAAGAACACTCAGAATGCGCTGAGGATGGAGCCATACCTGAGGGAATGGGGGAAGGACCAGACCATGATGAGACTTCAGCAAGCACCCCTGAACCACAACAAGAGCTTGAACCAGATCACGGATTCCAACCAGAGCAAGATCCTGGACCAGAACAACAGCCAGACTCAGAACAAGTTTCAGAACCAAATCGGCCCCAGCGTGTTTGTCAGCCACCAAGGATGTTCACGTACGATATACTGGGACAGCCAACCATATGTAGTGTTCAAACTGGTCCCGATCTTGTACCGGGATGGTGCTATCCACCTCTCCAACCACCATGGATGTTACCTACACACCAGTACCATGCACTACCCTGTTATGTTCCTTTGGTGTACCCGCCCTATATGCAGATGATGTATGCATGTGCATCAAGATCTATTGACTGTTTAAGACTCTTAATGACGTTGTCGTTGAACAGATATTTATTGTATTATTTGTGGAATTATTAGTCTTTTCTTTTGTGCTGCCATGGGCAATATGGGCAAATAAGCGATATCGAGTTATTCAAGAACTATGACTATGCCATCTTTAATTATGAGTGAACAAGGATAGATTTTTCAAGGTTTGTGTTTTCGTAAGTTTTGTTTGTATGAAGTTGCTGATATTGGGCCTGATCAACCCACATAATGCAAGGAAGACAAGCAATAGAGTGAGAATACTATAATGCGGCATATCTTTGGGAGTTCAGAACTCCATTGAACATTGCAGTAGCAAATGTCCCAGAGGACATTTTCAAAGTCGGGGAGTGTGTGACGTTATGTACTTGACCTGGGAACGAGGTTGCGACCTCGTGGGATTTTTGCAGTAAATTTTGAGTCGACATTTTCAGAGTGTTTTGTGATCGGTTTCTTTGGGATTGACTTGTTTTTTTCCTGCTCGGCAACAATATCACGAGGAACTTGTCTTCCATCGCATTCCAAACGGAAAAGAAAGCGAAGAAATTCGTAAACGCTGGATAATTAGCATTCGCAGAGACGAAGGGCCTGATTTCAAGGTAAAGTAACGGTTTTATTCGTTGCTGTCTCCTTTGCTAGATGAATATGTTGAATACCCCTTTTTCCATCAACAGATTACAAGGAGTACAAGGGTTTGCTCCAGATATTTTCTTGAGGAAGACTATCCACCCCCTGACAATGCAGGACATTGTCTACTGAAAAGAGGATCCGTTCCTTCTCAGTTTGACTGGTCCTCAAAAAGTCTTAAGAGAAGAAAGATCATGCGCCACTTTACCATGTAAAAACTTTTATTGATCACTTAATTTGTTTCCTTGACTGAAGCTTTAAAGGGCGAAATGCTTTAATTTGCAGACAATCACAAACTGATGAGTGACATTGCGGGAGATGCTGAAGCCAGTGAATCCCAGGGACTAACAAGCCAGGATCAATTAGAAGCCCTCAAGTCGGAACTTTTGCAAAAGACGCAAGAGTTGGAAAACAGTAAAAAAGAAACAGCTGCTGCGTTACAATAAGCTAGAGCAGTCAAGGTGCAGGCTGAAAAAGATCTCGACAGTTCTAGGGAAGCTGCAGCCAAGGAGCTTGCTATATACAAGTTTGGATTGGAGAGGTTTTCCACAGATAATGACTCTATTAAATTTTATTCAGGCTTCATATCCTATGAACACATTAAATTTTTCTATGAATTGATTAAACCAACTGCAGACAGAATGACTTACTGTTATGCTACAGGGGAGAGGGGAAGCCAGTCAGGGGCAAGGAATATGGAAGTTATAGATGAAATATTTATGTTTTTGGTAAGACTAAGATTAGGTCTATTTGAGCAAGACCTTGCTTTCAGATTTAAAATTCATATACCATCAGTTAGTAGGAAGATAACAACTTGGGCAAATTATTTATATTTTATGTTGGGAAGTCAATCAATCTGGCCCTCAAGGGAGGATGTCAATTATTATATGCCTCAGGACAAAAACATCACTTCCCTGTGAACACCTTAATGGCATTAAAGTGGAACCAAGAAGTTCAAATCGCATGTGCCCTTGCCAAGGACAAGCAATATGTCGCAAAAGCAAAGAAATTAAAGCGACTGGAGGCAAAGGTAATATCAACCAAGAAGTTCAACTCGCTTGTGCCCTTGTTAAGGACAAGCAATATGTCACAAAAGCGACTGGAGGCAAAGGCAATATCAAGTGTGAAATTCTCTTTACTGTTTAGTAGTAGATATTAGAACAAGGTCATGAGAAGTTCAGTTTTAATCTCTTTTGATTTAAATTGTATTTTATTTTCATTTAGACTATCCCCAACAAATTTATATAAATTTTGCAACACATTGACCTCCTGTTGTAATTATTCAGTGATTACAAAAGTAAAAATATTTCACTTTCAGGCAAAAGTGGTCAGTGACAAAGAGAATGAAGGGATCCAAGAAAAGGCCAGTGTTATGTTTTGTAGCATTTCTAACTACAAACTAGCATTCTATTGCATTTCAGTAATTTAGTATCTCTATTGTTACATACATATACAAACCCAGAACACTATAAGAAATGAATAAATTATATTGTCCTGAAATATTTATGTTTTTATGACCAAGTAAAGTTCGTGAATATGCAAGGAAAAATAATCTGTATTATAACTTGTCTGAGCATTGTCATTCTATGTTATAGGCTTCAATTAGTAAGAGGCTCATCACAAGTAGGCAACTTTCCCCTACAGCAATAAATAAACAGGGGCTCTGGAAGTAACCACAGTGGTCATAGAAGACAACTGGAGACAATCCAGATGCAAAACATGACACCTGCGTATGAGGGTCTAGCAGCAGTTTTAAAAAGTAAAGCTTCTGTTACAGAGATAGCTAACATATTTAAAAAATGTACAAAGATTAGAGATAAAGCTATTCCAATAATTGCCAAAGTAGAAATAGTGAATTTTGAAAAGAGCCATGAAATTTTGTAAGAAGCCTTAATACTCTTTATAGAGGTGGTATTGTAAGTAAGCAAAAGTACAATGCTATAAGGTCTGCATTGTCAATGTGCTCTGATGCAACTGGTCTTCAGAGAAAAGATATTACATTTATGAAAAACATCCCAGTGCCAAAACTGTTTACTTATAAGAACTTATTACAGAAAATTAATCAAATTGACATGGGAGAATTGTGTGATGTGAGGGAAACACTTTGCCTTGGGCTTCATGAGGAACATCAAGTTGATTGAAAATATAGGGACCTCCTCAAGCTGTTAAAGAGTATGGCCTTGTTTTATCTTATTGTGAATAAGCAAAGAAAAGATAAACTTGATTGGTTTGGGAAACAAGAGGGTTCATTTAGAGTAGCTATTGGTGGGGATGGGGCTCCCTTTGGGAAGGATGACCAGGCCTTAGCTTGGCTTGTCAGTTTTCTGAATTGTGGAAAGCATGTATGTAGCTCTGGGGAAATTTTTCTCTTATTTGGAGCAAACTGCTCTGAAGACTGTGTACCTGTTCGTAGATATGTAGCAATGCTGAAAGAGCAAATTACTGAAATATAAGGAAATATATATCCTATTCAAGTTCATAGTAAGGAGACACTTATGTCCTTTACATATGAGCTACTGCCAAATGATATGAAATATTTGGCTTTCTTAGGACGAGAACTTAGAATATCAGCATCCTATTTTTCTCCCTTTGCAGATGTAATGAAAGCTGACATCAGCAATCTTCAAGGAAAGTTTGGCTCAGATTCTCACAACAAGTGGCATCCCTGGAAATATAATGATAGGGTAAGAGTAGCTGCTGCTGTTGAGAAGAAGAAAATACAGCTGAGTAAAACAGCCTTGAAAGAGGCTACAAAAAGAGATAAACTTACTTCCTTTATCTCACAGCAAAAATCTTGGCAAGAGTTTCCTCCTCTTGTTGGTAAGTTTATTGACAGAGCCAAAGTAGAGCCCCTTCATTTAAAGAACAATGCACGGCAACAGCGGAATGCATCTGTTTTGAAGTATGCCTTGTCCCGCAGTAACCTTGGAAACTGTCAGTCAATTTTTGATGTTTCTCAAAACAGCTGCTTTGGTAAGTATTATCACTGCATACGCTTCATTGTTAAAGCAACACGCTTGGCAAAAAAGATGAGGAAGTGGTTTGCAGATGGCCGCCTCAAGAACAAGGTTTTGTAATATCGATTTATACGTAAAGAATCTCGTCATTTTTGCCACAACTTTATGTCTATTGTTCAGAGTATCAAAATGGAAGCTGACGAGCGGTGTCACACATTCCTACTCCATATATGTATATATGAGTATGCAGGTGTTAACTTAAGAGATTCAGTCTCTCTTTTCAGCAGGGTTTCACTTTCAAGCGAGCAGATTCAGAGCCTCATTGAAGTTTGTTCTAACTTTTTCCGAGTTACTGCACTCTTTCTACCTTGTACCCCAACAACCTGGACAATAGGCCATGCGGTGCCTGTTCATGCAAGACAAATCCATGAATCACTGGGCATGGGTTTAGGGATAAACTCTGTGGAGGGGAGGGAGGCAAAGCACATTGCTTTGGCCAAGTTCACCCACAAAACCCAGTTTAGTAACAGATGGGTACAGGTTTCTAAGCATGAGTATATGACTTTGTTCTGGTTACAGGAGAATGGGTGTGATGAAACCATTTACAAGGAGACTGCAGGAGTTTACATACCCAACAGATGTTCTACTGCCCAGTTTTGCCACTGTGGGCTACCCACAAATGCTGAAGATGGGAAATGCAACTTCTGTTCTGAGCAGTTGCAACAGATATTAATTGGATGTGTGATTCAAGGAAAAATCACAAATGAAGCTAAAGCACTGGCAGTTAATTAACTCAAGCCTAAGTGAACAAAAGATAGATATTAGAATTCCGAAAGAACAGATAAATGTATTAAATGATCCATTAACAAAGTGTATGTATTGCATGCAGAGCTTATACTACGATCAGGCTCTCTTTCTAATCAGCTGTGGAAATGTCAGGTAATGTCAATCAACAGGTTATTTTCAGAAGTTCCTTAACCTGGACTATCTCACTATACAAACTACTGATGCTTCAGGGTTTCGATCATTTACCACTGCCATGAGAAGAACATGCAAAAGTGACCTTGTGCATTGATGTGACACATGGGTGGGGGATGAAAACAAAATATAAATGCAGTCATATGTTCTTCTGATGACTATCCCTAATTGGACTATGAAAGAGAACTGACCATAGTCTATAAGAGGCTAATTGTTATACAAAATAATAATAACAAGTTTGTTTATTACATATTCCTGTACATATAAATGTTCTATTGTCATTGGTGAGACACAAGCAAAAACATGATCAAGGTTACCAAATTCAGACAGATATAGCATTTACAAATTCTATATAATAAAGAAACTAATTAAAAATTATGACCAGCAGATGCACTAAAATATATAATTAATTTAGTAAAAATTAGTAGCTTGTGACTTATTTAAGAATATACTTCAAAATTTAATATATGACTTTTTTGATTGACAAAGAAATATTTTGAAATTTCTATACAAATTTTCTTGTAAATTATCATATTACATTATATTAATATAATATATTATTATGAGGTCAATCAAATTTTATCACAGAATATTATCAATAAAATATCAAATATCACTCTTCACAGCAAAGGTTGAGCAGGTTATTTGTCATGGAAGTTATAGTGATAGACGAATGGCAACAGGGTTTTATGTCATCCACTTCAGTCTAATCATACCAATCATGACAACTTTTGAGCACTGGGTTTGTTTAATCATGAGCAAAACATCACAACTTACCGTCAGTAGATGAATTTAACTGGAATTTTACAGACATTTAAACAACAACATGTTTTTAATAAATGGACCTGGTTTTAAAAACTAACACTACCTTTATATTTTACACATGCTGAGGCCAGCCATGCTCATTCCAAAATCCACAATAAAAATCAAATGTCACTACCTCCTTCTTAAAAGAATATTTCACCCCAAATTGATTAGTTTCTTTGATGATACCTTCAATTCGCTTCCCTCCTTTAAATTTCCTTTTCAGAAAAGTATCTTGTGTCAGAATTTAGTCCGTCAAAATTGAAAACACTCTTCTGACTCGATTGTAGTTTGTAAAAGCAAACACACAGTTTTTCTTGGTTTTTACAGTGACTAATCCATAATTTGTTTTCAAAAAAATCGCTTCCACTATATCGCAAGGTCGCGAGCTAACCGCTCTTCAACAATGACCTGCCACAGGTGCTTAACAGAACATCGTGGCAAAATTCGTCGCTGAAACTGTTGGATCCAGCACTTTGCCTGCCTTTGTAGCATGGGATAAAAATCCCCGACCTTATGTTTGAAACCACTTCTCTCGAAATGGCAAAGTGATATTGGCCGCAACACAGATTTTACATCTTCCAAGGCATTTCGTACCTTCTCTCTATTAGCTCCACCTTCTATGAGGTCTACTTCAGCGGAGGATAAAGTGTTTTCAACTGAATTGAAAAAAATTCCACACGCGTCTGCCATTTTGTTTAGTCTTGGAAGCCTGGTTGGTGACAACCGCTGACGAGTTACCTGCGCCGGTCATCTGGCCGCTTTTGCCCCAAAAAATCCCCAGCGTGTTAAATTGGATACTCCTGCTAGCCAGAGAAGAGAAATGCTTTCTTTTTGAAAGCTGGCATCTGTAACACTGACTTTGTCAATATAAGTCATGGCCAGAAATCCGTGGCAGTCAGCAGCACGCATCAAGGACTCGCAAAGGCTAAAAACATCGTAGTGATCATACACAAAGGCATCAGATTTCCCAGTGTTCTCCAAGTAAAATGGTGGACGGTGTGCGACCACTGAGTAAAACAACTTGTGGCTTGTATGTGCAGATGCACAATGCTTCCTCTTCAGATCTTGTTTGAGAAGGAAAAAACAACAAAACACCAACAAAAAAAATCTCATTTTTTTCTCGTCAAACGGGACGTATCAAAGAGGACCAAAGGCGGCACGGTGAGTGTTTCAGGTTTAAATTTCTTTGGTTGTCACAGATTTCTCCCTTGATTTAGCTCTTTGAACTGAAGCATATCCTTTGTAATTTTCAGACTCAGTACAGTGCATTTTATAATAGTTGGGAGGACGAAGAATATCTCACTGTTGAACTTATCAGGTGAGCTTACTTTGTCCTCTAAAGTAGTGATGTAATTTAATTGCAGCTAGCAGAACTATTCATTGGCAGATGATTGAACAACATATTTTGTAGGTACTTCAACCTTTTACTGAAGGATTATGTTAAAGTTGTTATTACTAGAGTGATGGATTGACGCTTCCTTGGCATTCTCTCAAGTTCAGTCAAATGTGTTTATCTTTAATTTCTTTGACAGTACTTGTATTATACATGTATATTACTAGAGTTTTTCTCTTCTATATTTAGCAACATTCTCCATTTGCTTTCATGTTTTGATTTAAATTGTGTAATAATGTACTAAATGATGTGTGTACTATTGTGGCTTGCAGTTCAGTTTAAAATATTTCCTTTGTCGAGTGCAAAATTTTGTTACTAATTAAATTTTATATTTTCATTCAATTGCAGAAATTATGACAACCCCCAGTTCCGAGGGAAGGGGTGATAAAGCAGTTGACACCTTGCGGATCTCAGTACTTGTAAAACTCGCAAATCCCCAGGGAATGTGGTCATCGATTTTGAGCATGATTGCTTCAGAATGCTTTTCCATGGGAAGGGGAGGGAGGCTAGACAGAAGGGCTACATCCTGCTTGAAAAAAGTGACTTTGACAGGTGTCAGCTTGTGTAAAACTGGGATGTAGTTTGTGACAGTAATGGGGATGGGGTGAGGGTTAAGTACCCTTTCAAGGATCATTTATTTTTGGCCCAGTCTCCCAAAACATTTACCGTAGTCCAAGGAGAGCTTCAAGAAGATCAGCGAATGGTAATTGAGGAGCTTTCCCTGGACTTTGGTTGAAAGCCTTTTACCCTCAGGCCTTAGATTATTGTATTTTGAATTTAGTCTTTTTATTCCCAGCCATGCTTTCCATCATAACCGATAAAGTGCTAGACTCAAAAAACAGTTGGGTAAAATTTGCATCAATGCTGAAAATAGAAGGAAACTTGTAAAACAAAAAACAGGAGCCTCAAACAGAGGCAAACATTTTTGGAAAAGTGCACAAAGATTGCTGTCTGGAGAAATGACATCATTTCAGTGGAGGTCTGGGAATCTGAAGTTGGCAGCCTAGTGCAAAAATCGCAGGTAGCGAAAGCCAAAGTTGAGGAATGGAGACAAAAGTATGCTGATATCGAAAAAGAAAAAGTACTATTGCTGCAAATGCTTGAGGAAAAAGAATTTAATAGTGCCTGCCAAGAATGTGATAACATTAAAAAATATATAAGATAGCTACAGAAGGATCAGTTTAGCGAAGTTTGGGGACAACTATCCCAAAGCTGAAGTCAACTCAAGCCCAAAATAAGAAATTAAAAAAACACTTAAATCGAGAGGCTCTGCATTTCGGTACTCTTTTTGGGCTTCAACTGGACTGCTTAAAAGTGAAGGACCCAGACAGCTCCAAGACATTTGCCGTTGAGTTTAATGACGATGCATTCTTTACATCAGAAGTCTGATAAAAGTGACAGTATCCTTCCTTCTCTAAATACTTCACCTTGTACACCTACATCCTCAGCCTCCTTATCAAGTGGCACATCTCAACCTTCACCTCAAACACAATTTTCTAGAGTCAGAGAGGATGCCAAAGCCAGAGTGGAAAGTATTCTCTCCTTAATTGATACATTTGGAGTTGGAGATGACTTGTACATGAATTGTCTAGTGGATAGTTGGATAGTGCTGGTATGTAGCTGGGAAGAACAGCATTTACACAGTTCGTCAAGTGAGAAAAACATGCAACAAGAATACCAATGAGTACAGGCAACTCTATTTTCCATAACCATAACGGATACACTAACCGTTTAAACAGCTGGGCTAAATTGATAAACGGATGCAAATTTTTTTTAAACAGATAGGTTAAAACGTTAAACAGATGAGCAAAGAGCTTAAACGCTTTAATGGTCTGTTTTAAACGGATGCTAAACGGATAGTAAACGGATTGTTCCGTTAAACGGTAAAGCGTTAGTGTACGAAATCCTGTGCCCTGTCACATATTCCCCACCTAGCCCTTAGGATGCCAAAGGCATTTTCAATGACACGTCTAGCTCGTGATAAGCAATAGTTAAATACCCTTTGGATTTCTGAAATACCAAGCCCTGGATATGGCTGTTGCATCTAAGTTTTCAAACCAAAAATATCACCTCCTACCAGAAAGTATAGAAGTTGTTGAATATTACAACCATCCAGAGGTTCTGGAACTGGGATTCCCAAGGTGAAAAGAAAACACATAATGACCATCACAAACAGCCATCAATACAATTGAGTAAAACCCTTTGTAATTATAATAGAGGAATCCTGTGTTTCCTGGACATTCAATTGCTATATGCTTTCCATCTACAGCCCCCACACAATGGAGCATATTCCAGATGCTACTAAAGTCTCCTGCGATATGTTTCCAATCTTCAGATGTACTTGGTGGTTTCAACTATGTTTCACTAAGAGCATCCCAGATGGCTAAGCAGATATCTTGTATGATATTGCTGACAGTTGTCCTTCCAAGTCTCTATGCAAAGGACATGCTTTGTTGTGAATTCCCAGAGGCTAAATATCTAATAGTTAATGCAAGTCTTTCTGCAGCTTCGATAGGTTGCCGCATTCTAGTTGCATTTCTTCTGATGTGTGGACCCACTATTGACAACAAATAATCAAAGTTCTCATGGGACGTTCTCATGTACCTGAAAATAGAAATGTTTTAAGTGGGTTAATATAAAGGCACATAAAAAATGTCAGTGGCACTTGGCATATTAATTGGATAGAACATACTGGCTTGCATTTCAAACTATGTGCAAGCAAAAGCCCATAGAAGCAAAAATTATCCCAAATATGAAGATTTATAGAATTTAAAGCTTACCTGAAGTACATCTCTCTATAGCCAAACTGCTATTCTGACCAAATCATTTAACTCTCCTAGTCTCCTTCTGTGACGATAAAATTTAATGTCTCCCACCCAGAATCTTTTTGGTCTTCTGTGTTTTCATCTTATTTTGCTGTGAAAAAGGTGGACTAATATTATTAAAGAGAGGTATAGAAAGAGCTCCTTGTTGTCCATTTTGACTACAACTCTGGTTCCCATTCCCTCTCATACATATTCTACCTTAGTACGCATGCGTACATCTTTATGCTTATGTTGGTGTTGTCCTCACTAGCTTATTCTTATGCTTATACTTGTGCTTATGCCTAGTGAAAATAAGTATTTTATTTTATTTCACATTGTGTATTTTTTTTCACAGCATGAGCAGTCAAAAACTTTGAAATCACATTCATACAGATTTCTTTGTCATTGCCAGAAATTATGGACAACGTTCCAGGGTTATAATGCCGGCGAAATCGCCAAAGGAAATGTATGGAAAAATGAGACATGCCAAATAGTACAGTTATGAGCTTTTGGATCTACTTTGCGGGCCTCAAAAATAAACATAGTGCTGTGTAAGCTACGCATTTCACTCAAAGACAACTGGTGAGATAAAAGTTTACTATACCCATACATTCCTTTAAAAGTTAATCAAGGCACGCTAAATAGATGGTCTCACAATATTGTCCTTCCAAAAAAATCAATTTGTGCGACTCAAGACAAATTCTACGATGTCTTATGTCTTTAAAAGCCATAGAAAACGTACAAATCTGCCACGCCAAAATACTTCCAAACACATTGTAAAATCCCTGATAATTCAATTGCTTGTCTGCTGAGTTGACACCACATTTAAATGCACCATTTCGGTTGAAGAGAGGCAAGAAAAAAAGTTAATTCCCCAACTTCTTTTTGCAATCGCCACCTTGTTTTTTGTGAAAGTCAGTGACATTTGATGGGAAATTCAGGGTCCCAGACCCCCTGATCACTAATCCAGGCTTGGTTTTAATGGAAGTAAACTCGCGGGAAAAGCAAATAAACCAATTTTCAATTAAAATGTCTGAGGTTCTCAATTCTTACAAAAAATGAAATTTTCAGTGGAAGTTAAAGATGAGTACAGAATTCCCTCTTCATAATGTCAAACACCAGAGCTTTCAACAGTATGAATTCCTGCTTTGTGCGGCTATACCATGGCCACTTGTACGTTTGTGGAGAGAAATTTTAGGTGAAGCCTCATACAGTTAACCTATATCAACCTACTTAACGCCTCTATTGCTTATGGATGGTTCAGGATCTCCAGCGAATGTACACGCATAGAAGAGCTCTTAAGAAAGAGAGCTGCCACAGTTAAAAATACCTACAGAAAAACACAAGGAAGAAAGCAGAAGCAGCTTGACAACAATGCATACAAGCTATCTATCAGAAGGCCCGAAACAGAGTCAATAGCATCACTAGAAGCTTAAGTTGGAAAATATGAAAAAGAACTAGAAATGTGGCAGGAAAGGTACACTGACTTGGACAATGAGAAGAAAAGAATATATGATGAGATGAAAATTGAAGTAGATAAGCTAGTAGAAGAAATATCCGACCAACAACAAGTCAACAAAGAACTGGAAAAATATATTGAGATTGTAGAGGAGAAAGAGTCTTTGAAATGCACTGGAAAACCACTTCATGAATTAGGTAGCAAGCAGAAGGGGAGGAAACTTTATCATCTTAAAAGCAAGGCCCAGTGTGCTTTATGGCTCTGTAAAAGCTCTGGGCTAGAGGTTAAAAACATTGAATTACAGGACAACATGGTTCCATCCACCAACTAAACTACAATGAATCTCCCAACAATGGAAAGTATGAAGACTTGCCACAAGAGGAAAAAGACAAAACAGAACAGGTTTTGCTTTTAATGGACAAATTTTGCATGAGAGATGAAGTTTATCATGAACTCTCCATGGTAATAGATGGCTTGCCAAAGTCGTATCTTATAAAGCAAGCTAGAAGCAATTTAAACAATACCTATCATATCGAGAGAGCCCCTGCCATTTATTCAGGAGAAGCCTTACACTTTACTTCTGCATTCACAGTGATGTCTGAGCATATATCAAGGACCAAAAGGCTGAAACATTGGACGTTGCGGCAAAGTTAGCAGACAAGTTTTCATTGACCCACAAAAGTTTGTTTAGAAAAGAGCTGTGAGAGTCCTTTAATAGAAACAACCAAGTTCCTCCATCTTCAGTGCCTGGTAACCAAAGAGGTCATTGGAATCCAGAGCCCCAAAGTCCAAATTACAACCATGGAAATCGTTCAAATTCCGGGTAGTCCAGAGGAAACAGTAATGTGCCGACCATGAAGCCTTTCAAGACACGCACTTGCTACTACTGCAGAAAGGAGAGTCATATACTGTCTGAATGCCCAGTACCCTGGATAAATCTGTAATGAACATTGTTGAGCCTTTTATCCATGATGGAACAGTGTCTCTGTCAGACGATACGCCCACTTCTGTTCCAATAAAGATTCTAACAGGTACTGGAGCTTCACAGTCCTTGATCTTGAGTAGAGTCCTACCATTTTCCAGTGAGTCAACAACTGGTGCAACTGTCCGTGTCCATCCATGAGATTAATTGTTCCAAGTACACCTGTCCCGCTGCACATGGTTTATCTCAAGTCAAGTCTTGTCTCTGGACCCGTAAAAGTTGGAATACAGTCATCATTGCCTTTTGAAGGAGTTCATCTCATCCTTGCAAATGACCTCACAGGTGACAAAGTTTTTGCGAATTCTTCTGTCACAGAAAAGCCTTGTTTGGAACCTGTCAAGAACAGCAAAGAAAGTTTTTCCCAGTCTTTACCCAGCATGTGTCCTGACAAGAGCTATGAGTAAAAAAATTCAAGAAAAAGAGGAAGAGCTTGAATTAGCAGACACAATTATTGGAAAGGAATACAATGGAGAGCCACTGGAAATCCCTGAAGTTGATGTTGCAAACAGTTTGTCAGAGTGTGTAGATGAGATGTCTATCGCCCAGTTTATTGCAGAACAGCAAAAAGACCCAGATATCTCAAGATTATTTGATAGAGTAGTTGACAAAACTGAGATTGCACAAGAACATTTTTCCTTCTTTGAAAAGAACGGGATACTGATGAGAAAGTGGCAGCCACTTAATGTTCCAGCTGAAGATGATTGGGCAGTGAAGTATCAAGATGTGGTCCTGAAGAGTTATAGGAGAGAGACTCTTCAAACAGCACATGAGAACCCCTTAGCTGGACACATGGGAATCAACAAAACGTACCAGAGGATCCTCAATCACTTTTACTAGCCAAATTTGAGGAAAGATGTAGCAGCATTTTGCAAGTCGTGTCATCAAGGCTCCAATTTTATGTCTGGTATCTTCCAACAAGTTATGCAGGAGCTTGGAATCACTCAATACAAGTCCTCTGCCTACCATCCACAAAGTCAAGGCATCAGACTCCGAAGAAAATGGTGAGGATGTACTGTTTCGAGACTGAGAAAGACTGGGATGAAGGTATCCATCTTTTGTTGTTTTCTGCACGCGAGTCAGAGAAAGAATCTCTCTGTTTCAGCCCTTTTGACCTTGTGTTCGGACACACTGTGAGAGGACCTCTGAAATGCAGTCTAGATTTTTTGGGCCCTATGTTATTAAGAAGAAGTTAAGTGATTTTAATTATGTAGTAACTACTCCAGATAGGTGTAAGGAAATGCAGCTGTGTCACATTAACATGTTAAAGCCGTATATTGAATAAGGTAGTTTTTCTGAAGAGGCAAAGTCTACAAATGTTAATGTAGTTATTTCAGAGCCTAAGGAAGAATTTAGTTGCAAGTTAGGTAGGGATAGTCCCACTGACACAGCAAGACTCTGGAACTCTGTGCTGCGTGACCTGGATTCCTCTTACCAAAAGCTCAAAGAAAAGACCTGAAGAACCTGCTATTTGAATATAAGCATCTTTTTCCTGATGTGCCATCAAGAACTGATCAACTTTATCATGATGTTGATGTCGTTGATGCTCCTCCAGTGAAACAGCATCCATACAGACTAAGTCCTCAGAAGCAACAATACCTCAAGGATGAGATAAAGTACTTGCTGGAGAATGACGTTATTGAACCAAATACCAGTAGCTGGAGTTCACCTGGCATACTTGTCCCAAAGACAGATGGAACATACCGTATGTGTACAGACTACCAAAAGGTGAATAGTGTCACCAAAACTGATACCTTTCCAATCCAGAGAATGGGAAGAGCTAAATATGTTACAAAGTTTGACCCGCTCAAAGGTTTCTGGCAGGTTCCATTAATGGAACACGCAATGGAAATTTCAGCCTTTGTAACTCCAGGCGGATTGTACCAATAAAAAGTTATGCCATTTGGAACAAAGAATTTGCAGTCCCCTTTCCAGCGCCTGATCAATAAAAGTCATTGCAAACCTCGACGGATGTCATCATTTACACAGACACTTGGGAAGAGCATTTGAAGATCATCTGACAATTTTTGGATAGACTGAGCAAAGCCAAGCTGACTATCAACCTTTCCAAAAGTGAATTCGCCCAAGCACAAGTGACTTACCAAGGACATGTAATTGGAAAAGGGCAAGTAAAACTGGTGAGTGCCAAAGTTGAGGCTATTATGGATTTTCAACGACCACAGAAAAACAGCAGCTGATGTACTTTGTTGGCATGGCTGGCTACTACCATAGGTTTTGCCTAAATTTTGCCTCTGTTGCTAAACGTCTGACACAGTTGCTTGGGAAAAGAAAGAAATTTGAGTGGAATGATCAACATAATCAAGGATTTGAGGAACTGAAGGCCATGTTACAAAGTACCCCAGTTTTGGCAGCTCCGGATTTAAACTCTCCCTTCAAGATGGCAATAGATGCAAGTGATGTAGCTGCTGGTGCAGCGTTGCTACAGAATGATAAGGTGTGGAACATCCAGTGTGTTATGTTTCAAGAAAGTTTATTAAGAGTCAAAGGAACTACTCTACTATAGAGAAAGGGTACCTAGCACTAGTGTTAGGACTTCAACAGTTTGAGTTGTAAATTAGTTCTTCTAGTTTACCTATTGTTGTTTATAGTGACCATAATCCCCTTGTTTTCATTCATAAGATGAGGAACAACAATCAACAATTGTTACGATGCAGCTTATTCTTACAGGAGTATAATTTAGATATTAGACATATCAAAGGAAGGACAATGTTATTGTAGACTGCCTTTCTCGAGTGTAAAACCTGCATGAAAGTTTTGAGAAAACTTTCTTTTCTTGAAGGGGAAGGGCGTTATGAGAAGATTCCAGAAGATATTAAGTATGCAGATGTTTGCGTTGTCACACTAACTTGATGTAAACGAGTGAAGTAACCTTCTGTATCATTGCTGTAATCTTTCGAATATTCCAGAACTATCTGTGAATGTGTTTAAAGAGCATTATCACATAACTCTAGCACTTATGTACGGACGCTCAGAGGGAGTCTTAAGTGGACAAGAGTTATTGGGAGATCACAACGTTCGCCGTGACTGATTTTTTGTGCTGTGTGGAGATTCCTTGGCCTCTTTTGCAAAGGTGGAGTGAGCTTCTTGAAGTCACTTCCGGTACAGAAATCAACTACATAGACCTACATATTCTGTATGGGTTACCAGCTAAACAAATAGAAAAGTTACAACGGCTCCAGAATTCCGCAGGAAGACTTATTTTTAAGATTCCAAAGTTTTATCACATCTCACTAATTCTGTGTACGCTTCATTGGCCTCCAGTAGAATTTAGGATTCATTTTAAGATTATTATAATTACTTTTAAAGCGATCCATGGACAAGCTCCAGGATATATACAAGAACTCATTAGCAAAAAGGAGGAAGGGAGTTACTATTTGAGATCGTGTGCAATGGGAATCATGCTTCAAACGCCAAGAATTTTAACTAAAAAGACATTGGGTGACCATGCTTTTTTAGCTGCAGCACCTAAACTGTGGAATTGGCTACCATCACAAATACGAAATGAGCCCAATTTTCATAGGTTTAAAGGTTTACTTAAGACCCATTTTTTTAGATTAGCTTTTTATTAGATTATTTAGATTAGCTTTTTATTAGATTATTTAGATTACCTTTTTATTAGATTTTTATTAGATTAGCTTTTTATTAGATTACATTAGTTTTTAGTATAATACTTTTAGTTATTTTCGATAACTTAGCAATGACGATAATTTACTTGTAAGCCGCATTTGATCATATTCACATGTATTTTGTGCAATATAGATGTTAAATTATTATTAGTATTATCATTATTATTATTATTATTATTAATGCAACCATCGTGGATGGATGGTTTGCGTTGAAGGGTAACAATGAACATATGAATGAGCTGCTTCGAAAAAAATCGAGCGCAGAAAAGATTTCATACAAAAACACCTGGGGCAGAAAGAGAAAGGAATTGGACAGCTACAATAATATTGAAGAGTGGTCAAAAACATACAGTGACTTAGCAAATGTCAAAAAGAAAATGGATGAAGAAATGAAGAAAAAATCAACAAACTAGAAGAGGAGATAACAGACCTTACAGATGTGAACAAAGAGCTGGAAGGAAAGAAGGAACTGACGACTGACATGAAAGGACTGACGTGGGCACAAACAGAAGGGGAGAAAGCTCCGCCATCTAAAGAATAAAGTTCAGTGTGCTCTGTGGTTTTGTAAAAGCTTTGGACTTGAACTAACTCAAGTTAAACTGCAGGATGAAAAAGGAGGTGCCAACACTTTGGACTGGGAACCCACCCCTACAGATGGAGATAATGAAAACCTACACACAGAGGACAAGAACAAACTTGAGCAAGTATTGTTTTTCTTAGACAAATTCTGTGTTGGTGATGAAGTGTATCATGAGTTCACAATGATTACAGAAGACCTACCCAAATCACATGTAGTAAAACAGTTACAAGGTAACCTAAACAAAACATAACATATAGAACGATCACGGGAAATATGCTGGGGGCAAAAATAAACTTCACTGCTAAACTCCAGAAACACATTAACTTCTTAACAGCAAACCAGAGCTACAAGATGCTTGCATTGAAATGAAACTTAGGGCAGATGGTGCGAGAATGTCAAGAACTACAAATTTCATGATGTTCTCATTTGCTCTTCTGTAAGCAAAAGAAAGCGTCAAGTCTTCAAAAAGCAACAAAATAGTGGCAATAATCAATGGTCCAGAAAAATATGAAACTATGAAGACCTCTTCAAAGCACATTTTCAAAGAAGTCAATGAACTCATAGGGAAAGGTCAAATAACAGTTGATGGCAAGGATGTCAGCATAAACTTCTTCCTGGGTGGAGATATGAAATTCCTACTTATGGTAATGGGCATGAACTCAGCAACTGCTGACTATGCTTGTCTCTGGTGCAAAGTACACAAAGATAATAGATGGGATACTTCAAAACTTTCTAACTATCATAACCAACAACCCCTACAGCGAACACTAGAGGAAATCAAGAAGCTCTGTAAATGCAATGAAAACAATTATGGGTGTATTAATGAGCCTCTCCTAAACATTACATTGACAAATGTAATAGCAGATGAGCTTCATTTGCTATTATGAATTACTGACAAACGTTTACAGAATGTAATTGATGAAGTTCTTGAAAGAGATGCAATAGAGGATTTTAACGAAAAAGGGGAACACCCAAAAGAGTACATCTCACAAAGCTGGTTAACTGCATCAATTCTCTTGGCATTTCCTTTTCTGTTTGGAATAGAAAGAAAATGCAGATGGCGCAGACAGCCAAGTTAAGGAATTTACAAGTTTGCTTGGCTGTCAGAAAAAGCAATTGCTTAATGGACTGCCCTCTAAAATGAGTCAGTTGCTCTATCCAGAAAACAAGTGAAGCAGTAAAACAAATATGGACATACTTTGAAGAATTAAATAACTTTGATGGTCTTCTTTTCTGTGTTTCGAAAATAATTGTTAAGTTAGGTTCATTCAAATCTGTTCACACCGGCTTTAGAGAGTAAACGGGCATTCGAACGGTTTCGTCTTCTCCAACAAAGTTTGTCAAATTAGTATTTCCATTACCCTGAATTTTGACTTTAAAGGCGTCAATTAAAAAAAGACATTACCTCACCTTAACGTTTTGCTCTAAAGAATCCAGTCTTTGCTCAATTCTACCCAACCAGACTGATGTTTCTCTCCACTTCAGCCAGGGCGTCCTCCAATCTCTCCATCATCTAAAACAAACAAATGCGGAATGATAAGTGAAAAATCACGTCTCGGACACAAAAAAGTGTCCGTATCAAATACTGAACAATGCATTAACATTGTCAAACTAATAGGCTGCAAAACAGTCGGTTTTTATTGTCCGCATTAACGGAAATCTGTAATAAAGCATGTTGAATTTAGAGAAAAAGGCTTTCCCGGGGGCAAATTATCCACAAATAGCATTATTGTTGTTATGCTTACATTACAGATACCCTCTTGTACCAGAAGCTGATCCCTCAGAACAACCAAGTTTATTACATGGTGTCAGGAGTGGCCGATCATGGAACATGTGAAGCCCATCGGACCTTTTCGACTTGAGGGAAATTTTGCCGAAAATTGGCGCAAGTGGAAGCAGAGGTGGACACTATACGCAAAAGCTAGCGGGGTGGACGTCAAAGATGAAGCAACACAATGCGCAGTCTTTCTGCATACAATAGGAGAAGAAGCGTTAGAAGTGTACGATACCTTCACCTTTACAGAAAGCGAAGAGGGCAAGATAGAACCTCTCATTACGAAATTCGAGGCTTACTGTTCGCCAAAGAAGAATGTCACATATGAACGTTATCTGTTCTTCTCGTGCACGCAGAACAGCCGGTCAATTGACACCTTTGTAACCGACCTTCGCATGAAAGCCAAGACTTGTGAATTTGGAACTCTTCACGACAGTCTTAAAGACAGGATTGTGTGTGGAATAGACAACAACAGCGTAAGGGAACGGCTCTTACGTAACAACGAACTCACACTCGAAGTTGCCATTAACACTGTACGAGCAGCCGAAACAAGTCAGACACAGGTCGAAACGCTAACCAACCCACCCTTAGAAGCTGCAGCTGTACACGTCAGCAGAAAGAATCAGAAACCAAAACAGCCACCAAGAAATCAGCCTCAGAGATCTACAGACCAGAAACAGACCAAGAAGTCCTGTGGTCGTTGTGGCTCCCACCACAAACCAAGAGAATGCAAAGCATTTGGCTACACATGCCACAAATGTCACGGAAAAAATCATTTTGCCCACATGTGCCGCACCAAAAGCACAAACCCTGGCTCCCAGAAGCTCCATGAAGTCGAGCAACACGCTGACTCCGACACAGATGAAGAGTTATTCCTAGGAGAGCTAGACCTATCACAAAACAATAAGAATGAACTGTTCACGAACTTAAACGTGAATGATGAAGACATCTGTTTTAAAGTGGATACTGGAGAACAATGCAACGTTATTCCGGAACATGCGTTTAATAAGCTGACCAACAAGCCAAGCCTGTAGACAACCAAAGTCAAGTTAACAGCTTATGGCGGTACCCGCGTACCTATTAAAGGAACATGCACAATGGAAATCAAGCAAAATGGTAAAACAATTGATGCTAAATTCTTTATTGTTGCCGTCGAGAAGGCTCAACCCTGCCAAGCTCTGGAACTGATAAGCATCAACAACACTGTGAGTGAGGTGAAGACAGAAAAAACGGAAATTCTTGACGAATATCAAGACGTCTTCACTGGACTTGACTTAGTGGATGGGGAATTTCACATAGAGCTACGAGATGATGCAAAGCCCACAATTCACCCGCCAAGAAAGGTTCCACTGAGTCTCATGCCCAAACTCAAAGAAACGCTGGAAAAGATGACCGAAATGGATGTAATCAGCAAAGGCGACAAAGCGACTGACTGGGTCAATAGCCTGGTGATTGTCGAGAAAAAGGACGGCTCACTTAGACTTTGTTTAGATCCGAAAGATTTGAACAAATCAATCAAGAGGGAACATTACAAGCCGCCGACAGCTGAAGCAATATCCTGCAAACTAAACGGGAGGCAAATCTTTACAGTCATTGACATAAGCAATTGCTACTGGCACAAGAAACTGGATGAAGAATCGTCTTATTTGTGCACATTCAATACACCTTTCGGACGGTGCAAGTTCAACAGAATGCCGTTCGGAATTTGCGTAGCCAGTGATGTCGCACAACAAATGGTAGACAACAATTTCAGCGATATTCCCGGAGTTCTTGGAGTGCACGATGACATCATCATCGCAGGAAAGGACACTGCAGAACACGACAACGCTCTCAAACGAGTGCTGGAACGCGCGAGAGGGCAAAACATCAAATTCAATCGGGGTAAAGTTCAGCTACGCGTGAATCAAGTCAAGTACCTAGGTGACATCGTGACCGCTGATGGATTTAAACCAGATCCCGAGAAGATAAAAGCAATCACCGACATGCCAGAACCGCAAAACAAGCAAGACCTACAATGCCTACTTGGCATGGTGAACTATCTATTGCAGTACATTCCAAACATGTCAGAAATTACTTCCCCTCTACGTGCGTTGTTAAAAAAGAACACAAAATGGGTATGGTACGACGAACACAGACGTGATAGAAAAACTGAAACAAGCGCTCACAAATAGCCCAGTTCTGCAGTACTTCAACCCTGACAAGCCAGTCACAATTCAAACTGACGCTTCTCAAAGTGGTCAAGGCAGCTGTCTTCTTCAAGAAGGACATCCGGTGATTTACGCTTCGAGGTCACTGACCAACTCTGAACAGAACTACGCTCAAATTGAGAAAGAACTGTTGGCCATCGTATTTGCATGCGAACGATTTCACCAGTTTGTCTACGGAAATGACATTGTGGTACAAAGTGACCACAAACCACTTGAGGCGATAATGACAAAGCCATTATCTCAGGCACCCCCGAGAATTCAGCGATTGTTGATAAGGTTGCAAAAGTACAACTTGACAGTGCAATTCGTACCAGGAAAGTTAATGTTTATAGCAGACACGCTGTTAAGGGCGTACTTGAAAGAAACTGTTGAGGATCAATTAGACCTCAATGAGGACATCAAAGTCATGGTCCACAGTTTCATCCAAGAAATCCCAGCCAGCCCAGTAAGACTAGAACAGTTGAAAGCACAAATAGCAGAGGGTTTCCCACAGAAAGGCTTTGAAACCCATTCTCACCCCATACTGGAACATCAGAAATGAGTTGAGTGAAGCTGAGGGTCTTCTATTCAAAGGGAGACAATTGATCATCCCAAGATCAATGCAAAGCAACGTTCTCAATCTCATCCATGAAAGCCATCTTGGAATTGAAAAGTGCAAGGCACGAGCAAGATCCATTATTTACTGGCCTGGAATGTCACGCGACATCCACGATACCGTTACAAAATGTGCAACCTGCCTGACACACAGACACAAGAATCAGAAGGAACCGATGATTCCACATGCCATACCAGCTCGCCCATGGCAAAAGCTTGGATCTGATGTATTCGAACACAAAGGAAAACCCTACCTTGTAGTAGTGGACTATTATTCCATGTTCATCGAGACAAGCCTAATGCATGACAAAACGGCGGAACCATTGTCACACACATGAAATCAATCTTTGCGAGGCATGGAATCCCTGATGAACTCATATCGGACAACAAGCCGTACAACAGCAAAGAATTCAAGCAATTTGCAAACGACTGGGGATTCAAGCTAACCACTTCAAGCCCTACCTATCCCCAAGCAAATGGCCTAAGTGAGAAAGCTGTACAGACGGTCAAGCGAATTCTCAAGAAGACAAGTGACCCATACATTGGCCTGTTAGAATACAGGAACACGCCAGTGACAGGAATGACTTATTCCCCAGCACAGCTTCTCATGAGCCGCGCAACCAGAACCAAGATTCCAGTATCACAGGAACTCCTGGAACCAAAGTTAGCTACCAAAGTGAAACAGCAACTAGAAGCTTGTCAACAGAGTCAAGCGCACCACTACAACCAGGAAGCAAAGCCCCTCACTGCTCTGAAACCACAGGAAGTTGTCCGTCTGCGACAAGGTCCAACCTGGATACCAACTTTGGTGAATGAGAAAGCGGAAACACGTCGTTCCTACCTAGTCACCACAGCGACCGGACAACAGTATCCCTGGAACAGCACAGATTTGTTGCAGATTGTAGAACCTCCGCCCGTTATATCAGTCCCCGAAGATCATGACTTAAGTCCCACCTCGGGAACTCAAACCAAACCTCAGACTGTCCAATCTCCCGTCACATCAACCGCCGACAAGTCTCCAATTTCCCATCCTAGACGTACTTCCACTAGAACAAGAACCCTTCCTACTAGATTCAAGGACTATATCATGAACTTTTGAACATTGAAGTGTGTTATCGAATTTCTTTGAATTTTTTAATCGTTTTCAAGAAAGGGAGATGTAATAATAACACTGATATCCTGTATTTGATTGACATGTAATTATATAGAGCGTTTTCATTCATGTGGCCAGCAGCCATGCAAATTTTTTGGAACAAAAGAACGTTTTTACATAAGAAAAGAGTTCAACTCCCAGAGAATTAGTTTGGAACACCAACATGGCCGCCGTTTCATTGTTTTGGAACACCAACATGGCTGCTGTGACGTCATGTGAAAACGCTCTATACCCTTCTACTATTACACAATCAACACATCCATGTATGAACCAATTCAGATCAATAAAGTCAGGAGCTGATCTACAACACACTTCAGTCTATAAGTTTATTCTTAAACCCGTCGTAGAACAACCAAGTTTATTACAAATACCACCAATAATTATGACGTGCCGGTGTTCGTAGAGCGTCATCAATATTTATCATGACTGTATAAAACACGGTACTAAAGAGTTCTATGTAGTGATCACACTTACCTTAGTTAATTTGTCGCATCATCATTCTTCTGGGACGGTAGTTGCGCAATTTTCTTGGGGTCTGACTCTGGCCATTGGTTGCAGTCTCGACTGGGTAACGGCAGCAAGCTTTTTTCGCACCACTCCACGTCTTTATGATTTAAGACTTCTTCAACGTCTGCATAAACAGATTGTAAGTATGACAATTAGTTACAGTATCATAGCACTAATATCGCGTGGTCCGACTTTGTTCAGTATTGTAAAAAAAGGAATTTAGATGTGAAAACTGCAACACACATGTCTGTAAAAAAAGGATGAAAGGCATAACTTACCACTCAAGGCTAATAGTTCAGCAGGCACCTTTCTCCCTTGCCAGTTTACCGTCACCGTCATTCCTTATTTTAAATTTATATTCTTTTCAATGATAAGGCGTGTTGACGCTATTCCCATCATATTTTTGTCTCGGAAGAAGAACAGAGCCTTGCGGGGTTACCTACTTGCTTCTTTACACAACTGTCTTAAGGTTAAAGCCATTTCGGATCAAACGATGTCAAATAGTCAAATACAGATGGTCTCTCAAACTCAAATTGGTCATACGTTAGAAACACTTATGGAACAGTTAATAGAAAAACGCTTTATAGCAAGAATGCTTAATGAGGAGGATCGAAAATCCCGCTTTTTGATTGCAGGACTTGAGTTTGTTCTGTAAAAGGTTATTAACATAAGAAAGCTATGTCTACATAACACAACTGAAAATGTCATTTTATGTTGTGTTTACACACTCATCGCGATTCAAGATTTTGTCAGTAAAGGACTTTAAACGTAAATCCAAATTGCTGAAATAATTTTTCTAATGTTTCGCTGTTCACATGGTCATATGCAAATTCAAATTTAATATGGCCTCCTGTCCCAAAATATTTTTCAAGAAAGTAATTGAGAGAACATTCAACTTAGTGGTTTATGGTCAATTTGTTCCATGGTTAGATCATTCCATGTCAGATTGCTCCACAGTATGGTCAAATCGGTCCAAAACAGCGATCCGGAGCAAATTTTGTATGTCCTGCTATTAGAAATGAGTAAGTAATTGAATGGTGAAGTTTCATCAAAGTCCTCCACGCTAAGTACCAGAGGAAAGTATTGTTTTTATTTTCTCCGGCGCAATTATCCGCATTAAGATGGACATCAGTTTCCTTGAATCCATGATGTTCAAAATAACGTTCCTCTTTTTCCATGTCTGACAGGTTGCTGGTTCTTCGAAGCTGGCTAGTGTTCTCTTGGCACGTAAAACAGACGTCTGTCATTGGTTTCGCGAGACCACATTAGGATAAAACTCCTCCCACAGTTGCAAAAACTTTCGGCGGCTTATAGCTCTTAAGTTTGAGGTTTCGCACATCGTGCTGTAAACTCGCCAAACGCTGATCGTTGACTCGGATGATTACTTTGATATCATCGCTCTTAAAGCCAGGTATCCTTCCTGGTAGACAGACTTCATTTTCCTCAACGTAGTTCGATAACTATGTGTGCACTTCTTCAGTCGCAATCTGAGATAGCGTGTTTGCAGGTAGTCTATTTCTGTTGCCATGAGTTCTCAAACAAATACCGTGAATCTGGTAGTGTTCTTTCAGCCGTCGTAAACAGGAATACCTCAAGCTGTAGAAATGTCAAAACATATCCTTGCAAATGGGTTGCGACTGGAAGTAAAAGCTGCTTCGAGGTTTCCTTTTGCTACCAGTGGTTTCAGTGTTGGTGAAAGCTTAAATGTGCGCAAGAATGACCAAATCCAGTTTGTCACGTGAAAGTTTGAGGCAGTTATTTAAGTTATACAGAACAACTGATTCTGAAAACTGTCCAGAAGATGGACCGCCCTTCGGACCAAGAGTACAACCACAACTTTCTCGCAAGAGTTCCTTTGCTTTTTTAATCAGCCGGTCATTTTCAATTTCATTTTCTCGTAGCTCAGTGTTATCCATAGCGTCGTAAGTACGTGAATGATTTAGAATTGAAGAACGGGAAACGCTAATCTGTAGTGATAACATGCTGTTGTCATGGTAATAGAAACGCTTATTTTAAGTCATAACAAGCTGTTTCATGGTCATAGAAAAGCAAAATCTCAAAAGGCCCAAAGGATCCTACTCCATGTACCGGCACAGATTACGTAAAACAAAGCGACACAAAAAAATAGATGAACTGAATAATTTACACACAATGGTGAAACAATGCCCTACATCACCAGTTCCGGTACCCTGCACTTTTCATTCATCTTTTACAATAAAAATAATAATAATAATAATAATAATAACGGTTTAATATCAGTACATCCATGATATGGCTCTTCGCCTGATATAAAGTAAAATAAGGAAATTAACATAAACCTGAATTATAAATTTGTAAAAAGCTAGGTAATAAACAGTAAAATGTAATTATTCAAAATATACATACATTATCTAAAGCTAGGTAAGAAATCATTCCGCCCTATTCCGGCAGCGCTCCCTTAAAATACATAATGTTTGCTTACTAAAGGATTTAAAATTATCACAACATTTAACATTGGATGGCAGAGAATTTAAGAGGGGTGCTGCGCTATACTGAAAAGTGTCCGAGGCGTGGGAATAACTAGATTTATGGTACTTGATGACCGTAAAATTCTAGAATGTCTTACTTGCTCAAGCTGAAGGTTTCTGGGCCAATCATGAGAGTATATAGCTTTGTGCGCGGCCTTTAGAACGTGCCATTCTCTATGTTCTTTCATAGGCAACCAGCCTAACTCAAAGAATAGAGTCAATATTGTTCACATAGCGTCCAAAAACAAAACTGGCTGCCGCAAACTGGATGCGCTGTAACCTTTTTAAAAGGCAACCAGTAATTGGATAGAAGATTATATCATTAAAGTCTAGGCGAGATAGAACCAGATATTCAACTAAATGGTAAAGATGGTAGTTGGTAAAGTTCTTGATTTTCCTCAGCGCAGCTAGGATACCATAACAAGATGAGGCGAGATGCCTGATGTGATGCCTGATGTCATCCCACTTCAAGGTGTTAGTCATGTGAACCCCAAGTAATTTAATAGAGTGAACACACTCGAGGGGTTTATCTCCTACAGATAAATGTATAGGACATTTAGCCAACGAATGGTAAGATAACATCTGAGGAGTTGAGAACAACATACACTTAGTCTTTGCAGGGTTCAGCGCCAAGTTGGAGTCCTGGGACCAGTTTGTGATACTTGCAAGAGTCTTATTCATGTCCACAGCTCTTGAGTCCAACTCCTTGACATTTGAATGGCTGTACAGTGAGGTGTCGTCCGCATACTGGACGCATTCCATAGATGGTGGAGTGACCTCGTGTAGATCTGATACGCATAAGTTAAAAATCATCGGTCCCAGGATGGACCAGTGTGGAACATCATACTGAGACAACTAATAATAATAATAATAATAATAATAATAATAATAATAATAACGGTTTTTAGCATTCCACGTAAAAAATGGCTCTTCTATGCTAAATAAATGGCTCTTCTATGCTAAAACTGGTACGAGGACTTCCTATCGTCGATCTGCACAAACTGAGAGCGACCAAATAGATAGCTCAAGAGCCACTTGAGAAAGGGTTTTAAGAAACCAAGCTTGTAGAATTTCACAATGGTCGCACTAAAGAATATGGTGCCAAAAGTACGGTGGCCCAAAAGGGTCAATCAGGCTCTCTCTGATAATCACGGCGCAAGGGCCCAGTCTTTTGATTTGTGTTTCGGGTGAATTGGTTTGTGTTTTGAGAAATCGTTTTGTGTTTCGGTAAACTGATTTGTGTTTCTGGAAATTGGTTTGTGCTTTGGGACATTGTTTTGTGTTTTGTCAAATTGGTTCGTGCTTTGAGAAATTGGTTTGTGTTTCGGGAAATCGTTTTGTGTTTCGGTAAACTGAATTGTGTTTCTGGAAATTGGTTTGTGCTTTGTGACATTGTTTTGTGTTTTGGCAAATTGATTTGTGATTGACCCTTTTGGGCCACCGTACAAAAGCCTTTGAGAAATCGGCTAATACCATAAGCGTGACCTCTTTCCTTTTCATGGCATAGCGAATATCGTCTCTAACTCCCATCAAGGCTGTAGTGGTGGAATGCCCTTTACGGAAAGCAGAGCTACGATCGTGAAGATGGGCGTGGTCAGCATAATTCGTGATTTGAGTAGCCACAAGCTTCTCGAAGACCTTGTCATCATTGTCATTATTATTATTATTAGTGTTGATAATAACTACAAAGATGATGGTGATGATAATGATGATGTCTATAACAAAATCCTCAAACCTGATTGGTTCTGAACAGAAATTACTTGATCCTAATCTGAATACTGTAATAAGCAAACTGTCCAATTTTGCCTGCAGTGTGATTACAGCTGCTTGTACCGTAATTTCCCGCCGTTTACCCACACGGCAGATTTGACTAGCGAAAAGCGACTTCCAAAATCAACTTTAAACTCTGACATGAACGTTTTACGCCAGGCATATTGACTTAAAACTACGGGTGTCTACACTTATCGTAAATGATCGGAGATTGTAAATTGCTGTCAGTTACCTTTTTATAACTTTTTGTTGACATGGTATCCTTTTGCGTGCAATAAGTAAGTTTTCACAACCATTGTTTTCAATTTTTCATTGAGAATAATAGTGCTTGTAAAAATCTGTCCTCAAAAAAATAGATATCTCAGGACCTAGTAAGTCTAAGAAATCGCTCGAAACGGGAATATACTCTTTAACTCAAGGCAGCACTAGCTAAGAATATTTCACTGATGTGTCGAATATTCCAGTATTGTAAAATTTTGAGCTGTGAATGTTTGTTTACACGCGTGCTGACAATCACCTTTCCTTGTCGCGCCATGAAATGAACATGTCGGCATCATTTTTGTGTGCTTGTGAAGCCTGCTTTTTCACATTTAAATTCATTTATGTTCAACACCCATGTAAGTGAGGAATGGTTTTTTTTAACTAACAAAGAAACAAGCTGTGAAATAGACAAGGAAAGAAAGTAATAGCACAAACACGATAAAAGATTGGTTTATCTATCGATATTGGTTCAGTTTGTTCGGTTTTCATCAAGAGCAGAAAAGTCTTATTATAATAAGCAATGAAAGCGAAGTAGATAAGGCAATACACGAGTCTTACGAAGAGTACCTTTAATGACTCTTATCATCTCTGTTTTTTCCTGGTTAGCTTACAGATTTAAACTTTACCAGTAGCTTTAAAAATTATTGCATTACCCGCACCTTCACATAACCCACACCAACAACTGTTTGCGGAAAAATTAACACATTACCCACTAGTAATCTGCCAGAAATTACAGTAATTACACAGGTCACAAGGGACATTTACACAGCAAATGAAATTCCAGTAGAGAAATGCCACTAGTGAATGAAATTGAATTACTTATAGATCATTTTCAATAAATATACATGTATTTGTCATTCAAAGTATTCACTTTGCATTTTAAAAGGAATCGTACACTTAACCTTAAAATTAAAACTTGCTTGTTTAAAAGAAATTCTTATCTTGTTTCTTGCATTTTGTTATACACTGGTGCAATTGTGCGTAATTGGTAACTAGACTTACTGTCATACAATTCAGAGGTAATCAGGCCTGTTACTTGCCCAATTACTTCCTGAATTGTACTCCACTCAGTCCTATTATCATTACCAATTTATCTCTGTCTCTTGCACTCTAGGTGAAGCAATAAAGAAGCCAGGCAGCACGGTGCCGTATGTACATGGGGTTTTACAGATGGCATTTTGTTTAAAAAAACCCTTTCACTATGGCACTAAACAACTCCAGGCCATAATGGAGAAAAAAACAAGGGAAATAGAATTTGCGATTAATGCAAATGTAAACTTGCAAAGCAACAGGGATGTTATTCCCTCTGCAACTCAGCCTGAAACAATAGTCACTCTTCTGTCCAGGATAGTGGACAGAGAATGTGCAGAAAGGGTAGTTAGACTGTCTGACAAGATCAAAGAACAAGATGTGGAGGTTGTGAAGTTGAGAAAGGACCAGGAAGAGAGACTAAGATTAAATGAATGTAGTTTTTATTTTGATGATGATGCATGGCTTGCTGTTGGTGCTAATATTCAACACTCACAAGAAGCACAAGGGCTTATTGTCCCAGTGTTTACTGAGTCAGAAGATGAGAAATTCTGGCTTTTCAACACTATCCAGAATCCATCAAAACTAGTCAAAGCATCATTTACTTCCAACCTAAAAGGCTATTGACTTGACTCACGAGGCCAATCTCATTACAAGTTACTTAGCAATCATCAGGATTGTGTTACTATTGCCATTATATTTTCAGCAGAGGATGGAAATTTCAGATGACCAGTATTTTGGTATAAGTGAAGAATAGCTCCCAGAATAACCTGTCAGCCAACACATCACTGACAGTCCACCAACAGGTCACCGACAATTGGCCGACAGCTACCTTACGGCGGTGAAATCGTTACCTGTGACTGTGTTTTCACTAGGACAATTTTGACTAGTTAAAGTTGGAAAAGCCCGGAAGTACAGTGAAAACAGTTCTTCCTCGGTTAAGCGAGTTAAAAATGCAAGCTGTTTTCACAAGAAAAAACAAGGGATTTTCTCGCTTTAATGACCGGAAATTCCCACAAAGTTATACAACCTCACGAGATGGTATAACTTGTCCTGGTTAATGCCGCAGCCAATCACAGTGCCCGTAGTGACAGATTCCTGCCAAATCGTGAACTGGCAAATATTTTCCAGACGCTTGTGCTCACCTCATGGTTCACTTTGCAAAAAGTGCTTTCCAAATGACAGACAAAGTCACTCGTAATACTTTCCCGTTCCAATTTACAATTCCTCCAGCTTCATTAGATCCCTCAGTTCCTCAGCCAGGACATTACTTATTTCACAGTGGCAGCACGCAGAACCCACAGTACCCGCTTTTGAACACAAATGCTCTACAATTTATGCCAGCCGCATCTCTCTGCAGCACATCCTCTTCAACATCTTCACTCGCATCTTCTACAAGTACTGGCGAAAGCCGTGAGAACAGTCCAACCGAAGGCTCTGTTAACCGAAACAGATGTCCTAATTGGTCGGATGCCGAGACAAGATTTTTTTTGGAAGTATGGAAGAACAGCTTCCCAATTAGTAAAAGAAGAAAAAGTGGTGCATGGGACACTATTGCAAAGAAGTTAAACAACATCTTGAAAGAGCTTCCACACTGGTGCGCAGTGCAAATCCCAAATAAAATATCTTCAAGATGAATATAAGACAGTGAAAGACCATAACTCCTGCAGCGGAAATGACCGAGAAACCTTTGAATACTACAAACAAAGCAACGAAGTGTTGGGCTGCAAGCCAAACGTCATACCAAAGCGTGTGCTTGAATGTGGTCTGGCCAAAATTGTCTTGTGCTTGCGACAACTGCGGTTGTTTTGCTGCTGGATTGCCCGGATTACAACAATCTGTCGCATCCTCTCCATTTGTTGAGACATTAGTCATATCCTCTGAAAGAAACACTGTCTCCTTCTGAGAAATATGGCGAGGATCAATGCAAGAGTAGTCATTAAAAATGCTTCGTCTCCTGCCATTTTTTCAAAGTTCTGCATTTTTGTAATTCGAATCTTCTCAGTAAACGGCTTAAAATTCGGGTTCAATGTCACAGTGAAAACAGATGTCAAGTTGAACTAGTAAATGTCAGTCTGTAAACACCTAGAAAGAATGTTCAGCAAGAAAAGTGGTCTAGTGAAAACACAACCTGTGTTGGCTTTCAACAGATATAACTTGGTAAATGTTGCCCGCAATCAAAGCCAGAAGATGAGCCCACCAGAGAGCAAAATTGTGTCAGTTCCAGCAGCCTGGCGACCATCCACAAGCAGCACGAAGAGGTAATGGAAGTATTATGAGAGAACTCCAGTAGCATGTCAAATGTGTTCCACCTTTCCGGGTGTCCCAGAAGTACGCTCCGTGACTTTCTGGCAATTGCGGAGCTTATGATTGTCCATGGAAGGGAGCATGATCAAGTATTGTCAGACTGGCAAAGTGGTTCAGTGAGAGAGTTAGAGGTGGCATGCAGGAGGCGATTGAAGCGCTATTTGCCTGTTGTCTCACATGTCTGCTCAAGTTCACCACAAATTTTTTTCCCAGTCACTGTCGATTTGTTTACCATTGGGGCTGATTTGTTCGTCTTTATCGTGCATTTGTCCATCTTGTTCTGATTTCTTTAAACTTGGCAATTATTTGTACATAATTGGAGTTCAGTTGGTCGTGCCTGTAAACTTGTTCGTGTTCACACAGTATTTGGAGTACATTTGTTTGTACTCAGCATAGACTTGTTCATATGTGACCTCTCACGCGAAAACGTACACTAACGGCTTTCCGTTGAACGGGTAAAACGAACGGCTATCGAACGGGTAAGAAACGGCTCACTAAGCCGTTTGGAACGGGTGAAACTGAATGGCTGAACGGCTTGCGAAAAATTCTGAACGGGTTGCAGTGAACGGCTGCAGGACTTGCGAAAAATTTTGAACGGGTTGTCGTGAACGAGTAAACGGCTTATTAATTATTCCGAACGGATAGCCACGAACGGCTGAACAGCTTGTGTAAACGGGTGGCTATGAACGGCTTATGAAAATAAACGGATATCCAGGAACGGCTGAATGTCTCACCGAAAGAAAATTGCCGAACGCAAGAAAAAATTAATAATAATATTCACGACGGTACGCGGCTGACGGCAAATGTAAACTTCGTATGCACTGCAAAATAAATATGTTAACTTTGAACTGGCAGCAAGATGTTTCGAAAAATCCACTACTTTATTGATCGCTTTAACTTAAGAAAAGTATAACTTGGTCGCTTGATCGAGCGATGAATCAGGGTTCTTTCCCGAGTTTGCGAAGAGGAACTATAACTATAGGTCCCAGAACTATAACTAGGTCCCAGAACTATAACTATAGGTCCCAGGACCTTGTGACCAGTAAGTATTGTACTGTACTTGCATTCTCAGCAGACCAACGTGATATATAATGCTGCACCAAGAACAGTCAACCCCATCGCCTGAAGACTAGCAGTAAGCAGTCAAAACGTTGCGACCACCACCCCAAGTGACTCTGTCGTGAGCCCATAAAACTTCCCAGATGCTTAAGTTGTGTATATAACTGCGATGATCAATCAATGTCATTGCAGAACTAATTTATAGTGGAGCCCCACAGCGCGTGGGCGGAGCCCCATAGCTAAGGTAATCTACCCATCCCAGAAAATTTGGTAATCACATGACCGTACACTGACCAACCGCCGTCCGTCTGCACCACAGGCATACCAATGAATTTTGAGTAGTCTGTGTGCATAATAAGTTTTGTTTTGGTGCGAAAACGAATGGCCACCTGCATTTTGTGAAGTAAAAATAACTTAATTAGTCCAGCAAAATCAACTCAGAACGGAAGACATTTTTTGTATTGGTTGATGGAAATTGTTTTTACATCTGCCTATTCTAAATATTGTACATCCAGGTCACTATGTTCAAGAAATATACTGGTGTCATCAGCAAATAGGATAAATTTGAGTTCATTAGAGCTAGAGCAGGCTGGGAGACCACTGATATATAAATAATAAAAAAGGCGGGGCCTAGTATAGAGCCCAGCGGAATGCCACAAATTTGTCTTAAAACATCGGATTTATAATCGTCAATTTGGACATATTGTTTTCTATTACGAAAATAGTCAGTTATCCATTGATAATAATTCATTAAGCCACCCCTCTGTAAAACTTCTAAAAGAAAATAGATGCATTAAGCTCCCTCACTTCTCTTTTCTGTGAGCAGTTGTCTGAAGAATGTTTGTTCTGTCTGTTTGTATGGTGACAGACAGTGCATTTGACACTACATTACGCACGCAGAAGTTAATTATAACTGTTATACGATCTTAGTTTTTCTTTTGTAACCAGAGTTCGGGTTTTGTCTTTCCTACTAGTGCGTGTAATCAGCTTTAGTACTACATCATTTAGAAACATTTTCATGTTATCATGAAGTACAACCGCCGAGGCATTCACAACAAAGTGGCACCTCCGATTGGACAACCATGGAGATAACTATAGGGAAACTAAACGCAAAAACTACAACTTTAGGAGCTAACATGTGGGAAAACGACTTGGAGAAAGAACGTATAGATGCTGTGGATGATGAGATCAAGTTGCTGGTGTCACATGAAATAAAGGTGATCACTGACACTGACACTGAAGAGGGAGAAATAAAGCACAATCTTTTAACCTGTGAACACGAAGAACAACTGAGGTTCAAAAGGCAACAGTTGGAACAAAAGACAGCATTTTCGAAGGTCTCAAATGCCACGTCAGAGGTTTCACCAGGCTTAAAACAGAGTCTACAGTAACCTACTGTAGGCTTGTAATCACCAAATTCTTGGTTTTCACGTTACGTCAGATTCCTCACCCTCTCCAGCATAACGCCAGTTCACAAGAAGCCAACTTGACGTTCCCGTCAACCTGGACACAGAGCATGTTCCACATGAAACTGTGTCCCTCTGTTTTTACTGAAGAAATAAAGAACATCTGGTCCGAAATCAAAACCATCCGTGGAAAACTTGTTGAATCTCATCAGCCCGAAGAAAACGAGAAGGAAGGAGATGGTAATCAAGAAATTCACACCCTTCAACAAAAGAATCAAGATCTACACAACGAAATTTGCATGTTGAAAGACCAGCTCAGAGAGCAAAACAACGTCCTTAAAAATATCTCTGAGGAGAGAGATTCTTACAGGAACGCTCTTCAAATCATGATGAAAAACATAAATACTCATAAGGCAGAGGAAGATTTTCCATCACAACCTGTCTCTGCTGACCCTGATGCTGAACAAGGCGGTTGGCCAATTCAACAAAATATGCAGCATAACAGAAAAAGCACAAGGAGCACCAAGTCACCACCAAATTCTGAAGATTCACATTCTGGTGCTCATAACAACAAAGAGCATGCAAGAAAACCAGTAACTGTTATTGCAGGTGACTCAATCATCCAATATATTCGTGGCTGGAGCATTTCTAAAAGCACCAAGGTGGTCGTTAAGTCTTTTCCTGGGGCAACCACTGAGGATATGGAAGATTTTGTTAAACCTCTTCTAAGAAACAAACCTGACAATGTTGTCCTTCATATCGGAACAAACGACTTAAATACCCAGGAGCCTAGAATTACAGCTGAAGGCATTGTCAACTTGGCTCTTCAAATTGAAGGTGGCGCACCAGAAACAAACTTGGCAATATCGGGATTGACCGCCAAAGCGGATGATAAAGACGGAGAAGTCTCAAGTGTGAAGAAAATCCTCAAGAAGTTTTGCCAGCAGAACCAGTGGAATTTTATTGAACATAACAACCTCAATCAAACTCATTTAAATCGGGGAGGGTTACATCTGTCCAAGTCAGGATCTGCCCTTCTAGCTCAGAATTTTAGATTAGCTTATATAGATTAGGTCTTTGCCATTTGGGAACCCGATCAGATTCCTGATCCTCCGAATTCTACAGATTCCCTGGATTTTGGACAATCTTCATAAAACACCTACGGTAAGTCAGTTTTTGGACCTGGTTTGTTTATGGCATGTTTAAACATAAATAGTTTAGTATCTCACATCAATGATCTATGTATCTTTATGAGTCAGTCTAAGGAAATTAATATTTTAGCTCTAAACGAAACAAAACTCGACTCAACCATCAAAGATAATGAAGGATATCTACCCGGTTATGACGTAGTTCGCAAGGACCGTCAAATTAATGGCAGACCTGGTGGTGGTGTCTGTATTTACGTTCGAAGTAATATCAATTTTCAAATTCATACTGACCTCAGTTCGAGTGGCATTGAATGCCTTACTATTGAGATCTCAAGACCCCGATCAAAGCCGTTCCTTGTGTCTACGTGGTACAGACCGCCACAGTCATCTTCTGAACTTTTCACGGTCTTTGAGGGGGTCATTGAGAAACGTCTGGATTATGCTTTCCTTTAGCGCTTTTACATCTTTTAAGCTAACAATAAGAGTGCGACACGCGCTCAGCCGCTCTGCCCTGTCTGGCGCTACTGGCGCGAAAATTAGTCCTCGCTTTCAAAATTGCTTGCCTCGTTTTGAAGTATTAACAAACATGGCGTCCTGTCGTGTAAAGTTTCGAGGGGAGGCGCAGAGACAGGAATTTTGATCATGCAGCCAGTAAATTCATGACTGAAAATGGCTTTGAGAAAATCGATACTACATGTGTAAGCGTTTAATCTCTTGTTTCCTCGCGAAGCGAGGCCGAAGGCCGAGTGTAGCGAGGTTACTAATCGTGTCGCGTTTGGTCACACCACGTGGCTCGCAAGCCCGAGTAAATTGAGCCGAGAGTTTTTATATATGTCTATATATATATATTTATATATACGTTTATATATATATATCTATATTTTAAAGGTGTCCGTTCGCAGGCCAGGTTACCTGGCAATGTAGCGCACTTGAGAACTGTTGAATTTCCGCCGGGAATTCGGTGATGCCTTTTTGAAAGTAATGTAAATTTTGTGGAAACCGATTTCACTCGCCCTGGAAGTACATCCCAGCAAGATGATCTCCGAGATATTCAAGAAAGATTAGCACGAGATCGTCGCCGAGTAAAAATTATTGAAAGAATCGTTTGTAAATTCCAATACCGTGAAAATCAACACAAGGAAAGCACGACTCAAAGCAGGGACAGAGAAACGACAGCAGGGAGAATAACGACAGACATCGCAGGAAAGACAACAACTGCTCGCTCCAGAAAAAGGCAAACGAAACAGCAGGGAAAAGGATCAGGAATTCAACCAAGTTAGTTTTGAATTTAAATATGTTATTGATAGAAATACAGGACAGGAGTGAACGATTACATGACGAAATATATTGGCGTACTACATTTAGCAAAACGACTTAGAAGGGAAACCCAGTAGGAAGGACTTCAACGATTGTAGATGTCTCTGGAAAATAATTCTATTAGTCTAAAAACGGAATCGGAAGACGACCAACAGATTACAAGAGAATGTAAGTAGGTATTTTTCATAATAAAACGACAGCGTTTCCATTTTGAAGAAATATTCAACACAGAGAGTTGCAGTTGTTATAGCAATCATTTATAACGATGTGATCTGATATCATTGCAACAGTGAAAATATTGTAAATTTTCTTGACCTAGCAGTTGTGTTTAGAATTTTCAACAGAATATATACCCAGTGTCACTATAAAGTACTGGTTCTGCAATTTTATCAGTGATCAATGCGATCATTTGAAAATAAAGCAAATGTTATTACTTACTTCTGAGTAGTATTTCTCTTTGCTATATATATATGTATGTATTCTCTGATTGAAAGGTTTCAATAATATTGCATAGAGACAACAAGTTTCATAGCCTTTTCACAATGGGTAAGTCTTACCTTAGAGGTCAATGACCCCCCTGATAATATTGCTATCTAGAACCCTTGCCCTTTTCCCACAAATGAAATGCTAATTCAAGCCTTAATTTGCAAAGTTAGACATAACATGTTAACCTTGTTACTTTCTGCTGTTTACTTCATTTTTATGATGTCAAATATCAATCTTTAATAACAACCACAACATACAGTTAACCTTTTACATTGAAAAAACTTTATAAAGAAGAAAATAAATTTTGTAATGCCAAAATGTTTATAATCTTTCTCATATATTCATTGCAAGTGGGCTGTATGTAGTAACAAGTGTTTCAAGTTTCCAAAATGCCCTAAAGTATGCTTTCAATAATGATTTTCCACACAAACTTTATAGACAAATGACTGCACTAGATTCTAAGCATTAAAGAAGACATGGTATTGTTTGGAGCTGTTTTGATTACTACCACCTCTGATGTAGCACCTCCTATTAAGATTTTTGTATTGCTTGTAGTAGTAGAGTAACAATACCTTTACCAAGATTAGGACATGCATCCCACCCCATAAAAATATATTATGTTTAACATAAAAAATATAACAATAATAATAATAATAATAATAATAATAATAATAGTAATGATAATAATAATAATAATATAATGATAGTTTGTCTCGTTACTATATGTCATTGGTTACAAGTTCAATACCTCTGGCTGCCATGACTTTTTCGATGAAATACCATCCTTATAATAAATCTTTCTTCTGCAGTTTTTATAATAGAAATTTTCATATATTCAAAATAATATACTATTTTCTGGTTGGGTATGGATATTTTGCATGTTTCTGTAACAGCACAATTAAACTTTCATGTGGTATATACTTGTGACTGATTGATGTTGATTTCACATTATATTCTTCCAAGAGTACCTAGTGCAGCAATCTTTTTCAACATGTTAAGATTTCAATAACTCTTTCTTACATGTATTGTTTTTATGATATGACCTAAAAATAGCACAACCACATACTATACAGTTGGCACTCACTATTACCAAACCTTTATTCAAAGTTTTTGTAGAATCCAACTGTTTTACCCCCATTTTTTTATGTAATGACATTGTATCTCACACTTCTGTTGACATGGCATCTCTTTTGAGGGAAGAGGAATTTTTCTATCTACCACTAGGGGTACCATTGCAACTGAAGAGAGCACACAAATTGAAACATGCACTATTCATAATGCTCTCAATTGTGGTTACCTAGGAATGAAATAATGACGGCAGTAGACAATAAAATATCTCATAAGAAGATTCTTCTTACAATGAATCTCATGCAATTATTAGAAAAAAAACATAAACAAAAAATAATTGGAGCATTCAACTCATCCTCAGTGTAAGAACATATTGTGTTTAAAAGTGATGTACAACAAAGAAGACAAAGCAGTAGAGACTAAGAAAATACAACTAAAAAAAAACAGGTTTTTACACTGTGGTAAACACAAGCATTCATATCAACTCTTCAAGATTTCACCTTCAAAAGATTTACAATAATTTTCAATTTGTGTTAACTGAATATTATTGTGATACTTCATTGACTCTGTATTCCCTGTCAAGAAAACAAATAATTTTACTTCTATTCCCTCTCGTGCTATCTCATTGGCAGTGAAAGAGCTAAATGAAGGTCAATTTATAAGCCCTGTGCTTAGTGGTATACTGATCATGTAATTTGCACCAGATGTCACTAATTGTGTACCAAACACAGCATAACAAATTAAATAATGCGGATTACACTGATATAAAAAATAAAATATAAAAGTATTGTGACTTATTCAAAAACTAGCTTCGCGAGGTTTTTGCGAGAGTCGTATTTCTAGTTTAAAAATTACTTTTACTGACAAATGATGTTCAATTCCCCAAGCATTTTTTGATTCAGGACCGCAGAGCCGTGGGGGGGGGGGGGGGGGGAGTTGGAGGAGGAAAAAAACTGAAAAAATAACTTTTTTTTTTCATAAAAATACTGTTTTATTTTTGAAATTTGTCAGGGGAGCTTGAATCCTTGACCCCCCCTAGATTGTTTGTGCCAGCTGGTGCCCCCCTCCCCTCCTCGCACCAGTCCAAAATATACTTCACAGTCCCTGTTATTTTTTGCATTTGAAGTGCAAAAGATGCAAAGACAACGTTCCCTACTCCACCATCCCACTCACACCTCAGAAATTTTATGATGATGCTTGGTTTAACCTTTAGTGAGGCTGACAAACCAAGAATAGGATTATAGCATTTTGATTGGGAATAAAGTTGGAGTAGGCTTCATAAAAGCCGTATTATTGACATTGTTATGCATTATTTGATTATGTTTTGTTTTTGGACTTAGTATTTACGAGGTAAAAGGACATAAATTAACATAAAGGAACCATGGCTCGACGGGAAGAACGTAACTACAAAAAGTCTTTGAATGATAATCGCTTTCTGGGCCAATCCTTGTTATATCCACGCCCCACCCATTCCTCCACTTATGGGTCTTTTCAAAATGTGGTTTTAAAAGTCATTTCTGAGGGGTAGCTCAGAACATACAGGAAAAATCATGGTTCCTGGTTACTATGGAAATAATGATTCAGGAGGGAAAACAGCCATATTCACATTTAACAAGAAATAAAAAGGGTCGTTCATAGGTCACAAAAATACTTTTTACCACCCTCTGGCCCACTGACTTCAGTTACAAGTAGACCTTGTTTTCTGTCCAAAATGAAATTGAGGGAAAAGTTTCTTATCAGAAGCCAAAATACAACTCTGCTCGAAAATTTTCCCATAATTAAGAAATTAAAGAGCTGAGAAAGCCACCAAACAGAACCCAAACCACAACTGACATCCACTGTACTGCATTCATTTTCATGTTAAAATGAAGGAAAAACACAGAAACCTGATTCTTTTTCTAGTTGTGTCATTAAATTATTATTTAAATTTTTAGTGATACTTATTTTTACCTCAAATTACTAAGTACAATTATTTGCCTGTAAACTATTTACAGCCTCATAACATGTTTTAGGGCATATAACATGCCTTATAATTTTTTTAATTGTTATTATTAGTATAAATAAGTTAATGTTAATATTTTAAAGGTCCATTGATCAACATGGATGCTTTTGAAAGCACAATGGCCAGTGAAGAGGAGAGAGATGGGAGAGAAGAACGCGAAAGACAAAGGAGGCAGAGACAAGAGGAGAGGCGGAGACAGAATGAAAGGCGTAGAGCAGAGGCAAGGCAGAGACGAGATGAAAGGCATAGAGCAGAGGAAAGGCGGAGACAGGATGACAGACAGAGAGGGCAGGAGAGGCAGAGACAGCTGGTGGAGAGGCACAGAGAAGAGGAGAGGCGCAGGTGGGAAGAAATGAGGATGAATGGAAGAAGACAAAGACGGATGGCCAATAGTAAAGACGACCTTCGTCAGCGGCTACCGCCAAAAAGATGTAAGTAGTCATGTCAGGTTGATCACCTCAACCTGTTGTCCTTTTTTAAAAATTTTGTTCACTAATTCCCACTGTTTTTTTCTTTCAGTTTCTTGCCACTTGTGTAGACAGGTTTGGCACTACCGTGCTCAGTGCCCAGAAAGGAATAAAGAAGAAGCAAACCCAAGAAATTCGCAAGTTAATATTATTAATAATTACTTCAATGCACCCCTAGAACACATCAAATTTAATTAATTTACAACAATGACAACATGTTTTTCAGTTGCAAAATATGTAAATATTTCTGAAAATGTTGGCAAATTTTTATACAATTTAGTTGTAACACCATGACATTGTTTGTAGGATGTAGCTAGGGTACTTCCCAGGGGGGGGGGTACTCAGGATTTTAAGTGACATGGATGATCAAGTTGAGGCAAAAAACAAAACCTGAAAACATCTCTAGGGCTTCCAAAAACAACCCCAAAAAATCCCTTGACCAAACATTTCCCCAAACACCAGCAGCAACACATGCCTGTTTGTACATCACAGAAATACACAGTCAGGGCACTACTAATTAAAAGATCTTTAGATTGTCATAACACCCCCAAAACAATTTCTAACATAAAAAATACTTGGCAAATTATCCTACCCAAAAAATCCCAGAATCCCAAATTTCAAACCCAAATAAATCCCATCATCATCCCTGTTACTTGAAATCCTGAGCACCTCCCTGGACTGTACTTTAATTTATAGTCAAACCCAATCAAAAATTTATACATCTGGGCAGGGGTTGTTCAAAAGCTGATTAGCACTAGCTCAGGCTTAAAAGTTGATCAAGCGTTTAACTTCTCTTGTGTAAAAGTATTTTTTAATTGTTTATGTTTTCTGGAGTATGAGATAAGGTGACATCACAACTGGAGGAAAGAAAATTTAAAACAGAAACCATGCGTAAAAGTTGAAGACTTAAAATCAAAATTCACGCCAATCCTGAATTAATTAGCCTCATTGTGCTTTGAACAACCTGGCCCCGATTGTGAATGGAATGAGTTCTGTAATGCACTTAGTCAAATGGTATAAAAAGGTACAAATCCATAGCGTTATTTATATGATATGTTCATGTTAATTCACAGTAAATCAAATAAATGGCGAAGGAAAAGGGTCAGGCAAGTACACCTTACTACATCCAAGCATCATCATTTTAAACAAAATTTTTAACATTTAATATTACATCCACAGTGCATACAGCATTTACCAGGGTAAAACGAAAATGTGAACTATTCGTCGTTTTTGTTCACTTCACTAGATTTCTAATATTAATGATGATTACCTATTAAAGGAAGTAACAGCTTTCCCATTTCTAAAAAAAAAAATCAAAAATGACATGTTTTTTTTTTTACTAAAGAGAAATTAGGTAAAAATTTAATATTGATAAGAGTTTAGAGTTCCTTCAAATAGTATTTAAGTATATAATTGTTATATTGTTGTATTTTGCTTTAATAACGAGCATGGGCATGAATGCCGATAATTTACCTGACGCTGTTAACGATATTTTTGTCTAAGTAAATGTATGAGAATGACAATTTTCATGGTACAATTTGCAATTCAATTTTAACACAGCTTGAATGGCAGAGGAAATTATGGCAACCGAATGATTAAAAAAATTCAAAACTGTAAAAATCTGAGTTAACGTTGCACTGACCCAAATTTAATTATCTTTATCAATAAACATTGAAAGCAAAATGGAATGTTTCATGACTTGGCAGTTCTGCGACGCTTGACTCTTTCGGCGATATTTGGCTCTGTGCAATCTTCGTCACGACCACTTAATGATTGCTCCGTTAAAATCTCACGCTCTCTTGCTCTAACAGCTACTTTAAGTTGCAGTTCGTCGGGAGGTATTGTTTTCCTCATATCTTCGGCGCGATTCTCGCATATCGCCCCACAAAGGTGGCAACATGGAAGGCCTGATGATCTGATCACAGTCGGTGACGACACGTCGCAGGCTCGGTCACAGTAAACAACTGGTGGCATTCTGCGCCACTGATAACGACACCATCTAACCAGTACATCTGTGGGCTTATCACTAACTTTCCATCTCTTGGAAGCTTTCTGGGCGTCTTCGTTCTCCAATTGTTCTGCCAAGTGTTCATAGGCGGGAAGGCTTAAGAGCTTGCACAGAATTTACGCGATGATTTTGTGCTCGCGGTCAAACATTTTCACCTTGTGCACTTTCTCAGGGTCTGCAGTACACTTCCCTGACATTAACAAATACTGCCACCTTGCAATGTCATACAGGGGCCTTAAAAAGTGCAACGATCCTGCCGGCATTTCGTCGTGTTTGACAAATTGTTACACGTGGCTTGTCACTTGTTGTGTGAGCGTTACATTTGTGGCTGCGATAATTTTGATCAGCGGAAAAAACACGGTAACCTCATTCGCAGGTTCTCTCCCTCTACCTGGAAACGAGGTTAATTGGTTTCTTGGGACGACGGAGCACGCGCATTTCGTAACGCAAACCACACTTCCAAAATTACAACAACAATTTACATTAACAACAAAATTACTACCTTCGAAGAATTGCTCGCTGGAAATTGCTTGATACTGCCTTCATTAAGATGGCTGATATGGCTCGCGGTGAAAAGAAAGAACAGAAGAGACTACCGATCGCCATAAGTAATTTATTAGACGTGGCCGTTTACTCTTTTGGCTCGATGAAAGGGCTGCATGACGATCACCGTGTTCAATCAACAGAGGTTGTTGATGGTGTGTGCCTCATGTTTGGCGATTTAGTTGAAAACACCAAAAAGGAAGTTAGACACGAGTTTGAAATTCTGGGGGCAAGATTTGGAGGCTGGAAGCCCAAACAACCACCCACAAAGGAACTTTTTACCTTTGTACAATCTCGACTAAAAAAATGGAAGCTGAAGAAAGGCTTCAAGAAAACAAGTGAACCAATGATGGCTCCAGCACTGGTGCATTTTAACGATTCGGATGAGGAAGGAGAAAATGAAAAACCTAGGTGCTGGCGTTGTAGTAGTTTTTGTGAAAACTGCTGCGGTGAAAAGAAGTGGATATCTTCTTGTGCAGAGTATCTTAAATGCCTAAATAATTTAAGGTTTGTAGCTGTCATATTTTTGAAAAACATTTTTTTCACAATAAGTGGACCCACTGCACCCCCCCTCCCTATGGGCCTGACATGGTTAAAGTGGTACTATGATCAAAAAGTCACCTTACCTTTACTTTTCATATTTCGAAAGTATGTATTGTAGGTATCTACTACGCCAAATTTTAAGCTATGACTGCGACGGGAAGTCTGACTTTTTTAACCACGAATTCTCGATTCGGTTGCCCGCCATTACTCAATTAAAAAATGGCCGAGTTCAAAAGAGAGAGTTGGGTCGAGGGAGGAAGTGACGTCATCCAATCAAGACATCAAAATAAACGTGGCTACTTTAGTATGCAGAAGAGGAGTGTGAGCTGCGCGTTCGTCGTGTTTTTCTGTGTAAGTTTGCCTTGGGAATGATTATGCCGTCTAGTCGTTGTGTTGTGCAGGGTTGCAGCAATACTTCCAACCCTAAAGCGGGAATTTCGCTCCACAATTCCCCTGTAATCCCAAGTTTTAGAGCTCAATGGAAGAGATTCGTCTCCGCTCACCGGGCAAACTTCGATCCTCCAGGCCGTTTTGTCGTTTGCTCGGAGCACTTTACGGAGGATTGTTTCGCCAGGACGATTCATGTCGGAGGTTCGATGAAACGCCTCCAGCCATTTTCTGTTCCGACAATATGGAAGAAGAAGGATAAAGAGCCGACTTCTTCAAGCCGTGACCGTCGAATGGTGAGTGTTTTCCATATGGTATTTCGCGGGTAAATTGACCTGTGCATACTTTTCAAGAATCTTATTTTTCAGCATGATCTTTCAGTACTTTATGGGACTTATTATCGGTTAAGTAACCTAACAGTTATAATTTCCTTGGTTTACGTTTTATCTCTACTTCAAAACTAAACTCTAAAGCGTGACGTTTTTATATCCTGTATGGGGTAAGCAGTCGATGTTTTATGCGGTCCTCCACGTGCACCGAGGGAAGAACTAAAGGCCTTAGAGAATGAGCTGAAACAAGAGGTTCCTGCTCTCTTGCACTCTATGCTGGAGAAGGAAAATAAGGATGAAGCCATCCTAAAGCATCAGGCCAGGAAACAGAAAGAGACGGTTATTTGCCCACCAACATGCACAGGTATTATGCCGTGAAACGAAGGTTCACGAAAATAACTGTTTTTTGTTCTGTACAGTAGGAGCATCAATATTTAGTTTTAATTAATATAATCTAAACTGCTACAGTGAAATGAAGCTCTCTTGAACTCTAATTTCTAAAACCTTCCAATCACTGACACCAAAAGTTGTTTACATTTTTAATTTTTTTTATTGCACCATGTTAATTTTCTTTGGAGGTTCAAAAATATTATGAATGGAAGTCAACAAAATTACAATTTGTACTAGCATGAAGAGTATTTTCAAGCATTATTTAACTGAATTGAAGCTAGAGTATCTCATGATTAATTTCTTATCAAATTTCAGAGGAAGAGCTACAACAGGAATTGGCTAGAAGTCAACCACCCATGTCAACTGACGAGAGAACTGCTAGTGGGAGAAGGGTCCCACATTGCAGAACTTGTGGGAAACCCACTAGGGGCCATGGTCCTCGATGTCAAAACAATGACAGTGCTTAATAAAGTACACCTCTAAGAAAATATCCATACCCTGATCCTTACAAAGTTTTATGGAAAGGTAGTTGGGTGGGGAGGAGGTTGGTTGAAAAAGGAAGGCATAAACTCAAGCTAAAGTGCTAAATTTAAGGAGAGGGGTGTTGATATTTCATGGAGAAACACATGTAACATGTCCCTAAGAAAAGGAACCAAAAAATTCCTGCACAATGTGCAAGGTGGCTAAAAGGATCAGATGTTTGGTTGCAGGCGACAAAACAAGTACAATATTGGAAATGTTTATTCAGTTCCATTAATTTTACATATTGGTATATACATTTTGGGTTCTTGTTCATTGATATTATTTACAAAATGTTAAATGGCAATGAAGATGTGATTTAATTTTACTCATTATGTGGTTCCTGAAAATATCCACATCCTCACCAAGGATGGTCATTGGAAATTCAGAGGGGTACCATAGGGGGTCTCGAAAGCCAAAATGTTTAATGGAAAGTATGGAGCAACACTGGAAATTCCAGTAGAGGTGGGAGGTTCATAATCAAATACCATCCTTGGGGGAGGCATGGATGTTTTCTGGAACCACAAATTTGTAAGTAGTGGTACTATATAATCAACACACTAAATTACACAATGAAGTTCAAACCGAAGTTTAAAAATGCTGTCAAATAAGATTTGTTAATATTAATCAATGTAAAAGTATTCTGTAACAAGTATTCTTTCTGAAAATCTTTTGAATGTATGATTAAGTCCACTTTGGTGTAAAATTAAAATCAATGCTGATGGATGGTAAACATCCCACACAGACAATTTTTAAAATTGGAAAGGTGTAGTTACAGAAAACATCCATACTCCCCCGAAGATGAGTTCGGAAATTCCTGGAGGTGGGGGTCCACAAAGGCCAAAAAACTAATGAAATGTATAAAACTTGATTGAAATTCCAGTGGGGGAGGGTCTTGTTAAAAATTCCTTTCTTTGGGGGGTATGAATATTTTAAGGAACTACAAGAAAACACAGCATTATTTGTTGCATTTAGTTTTGTGATGCTTTTGAATAAAACAACTACATGTGCATTTATGTGTGCACAAACCGTTATTTTAACCATGAGTGTTCTCGTCTTCGAATCCATGATAATTTCCATCCTCACTTGGAAACTATTTCCGTATCTCACTGTATGCGCAACACGGCAAGGGATAGCGCTTTGAACTTCCAAGATGGTCCCACAGCAGGCGTGTGAATTGTCTATACCCAACTGACCTAAGAAACCTGCATGTAAAAAGATAAATTGTGTCCTTGATAGTGTCCTTCTAGTTCTTGTTGTTGCTCTATTGTCGCATCGTACTCAGCGGCCTCTTCCTCCGTAGCCAAAGGCTCCAGTTCTTCGTCGTAAGGAAGAAAACCGACAGCTTGATGCACTGAGAGTTCTTCTGTTTCAAACTCGTTGTCCGACTCGCTTTCTGACAAAGAACAAGGAGAATTCAAAGGAGAAAAACTCATCGTTATACTGAAGGTTTGATATGGCGTTGCTGTGTTGTCTTGATTGGATGACGTCACGAAAAGACCGCTGATAAAAATAATAGCGGGCTTGCCAGTTGGCGATTTGAGTAATGGCGGACGTGTTTTGACAAGTTTACCCGGGCTATTTCTTCACAAGAATAGTGTATTCTGATCCAAATTTTACAAATTTATCTTTTTTTTGGTCGTAAACATTGTAGTTCACTAAAAAAAACCAGGGAAAAAAAATTGAAATTTTCGTCATAGTACCACTTTAAGATTTTTGTAAAGGTTTCTTCCAATAATTGGGACCCCTAAAGAGTTTCAAATCACAGCCATTAGTCGCGTGACCTCGTCAAACATGAAGTACCACATTTGAAAAATAATCATGAGAATAAATTAACCAATTAAAACTGAAATATTTGGATTAAATTCACACTGCATGCAATCTCGCACTTAATAGGGCTATCTTGTGCTTGAATAAGCTTGGTTGAAAAAAAAGTTAATTCTGTTCTGTGCCAGGAATCAAGACCTCTGGGCAGGACTGAAAGCCCACCAAAAAGACGGCCAAATCTCATTAGCTGTTGAAAATTGTTCATTTCAAATGCAATCTCCGACGCACGCCCAGAGCAATGTTGTGATGGGCCACATGTATATTATGTGAAACAGAGTCTCTTTCAGAAACAAACACCAATGATTAAAACTTTCTGTTAAGGAATGGCTTTCCTTAATCTGCAGGCCACAAACCTTATTCAGTGTGTCAGACACATGCAGTGGCTTTCAACCCAGAAAATCTAACTTCAATAACAGCAAGACTATGAGTTTAAGGAATTTTAAATTTGCTTGCCTTGTGACATATTAATTCCTATCAATGTCCTTCAAGTCCAAACCTGACAATGATAATAATAATACTCCATCTCATGAAGGAAGTATCTGATATCTAAAGAGTTTTCATAGTACCTTCAAACCAGAATCAAAGTATTAACATGGAACCCTGATATGTAATATTTGGTTTAATATTATTTTACAAACAACACCACAAAACAGAAATTAGCGCACAGTGATGCTAAACCAAATGTAAATTAAATTTGGAAACCAGATTTAAAACTGCTCCATAGAGTGAGATGGGCAACTTCAATCACAACTAGTGGTTTGCTTAAAATTCCATGAAATTTATTAGCAAGAAAGTGAGTTTATGGAGATCAAACACATTTGAATCATATCAACCCAAAACTGGTTTTCTTGCTTTGAAATAGAAAATAGGTGTATTTTTAATTTGAATTACTGTATTTTAGGTTATGATTTCACAGCTCTTTTAAAAATGATTTTAGTTTAATTGAAAAGGTTTGTACTTTAATAGGCCCAGAACAGAAGCCTAACAGTCCCTAGTGTAAGTTGACATGAGTAGCCAGGAAGCTTCAAAAAATGCGCCCCTCATTCACGATTTTTTTCCACAATGTTTTGCTGTGTATTACTAAAGTAAATCCAATGCCATCTTTTAATAGCCTGGCCAAACCATACTTGGAGGTGTTAGATAACATGATTGATGAGGAGGAAGAGGAGTTGGAAGACGAAGAAGATGAAGAAGGAAAGGATGATCAAGAGGAACAAGAGGAAGGCCAAGAAGAACAAGGCAATAAAGATGAAGACCTCTACAAACTGTTATTAGGAAATGAGTTAAGTGATAGTGATGAAGATTGATGTTTCAAATACTTTTTTTACATTTTAAACAGTGTTTCTTAAATAGACGTGTACATGAATAATAAATAACTAGGAATTTCAGTGTGAAAGTGAGTGCTGGCGAAGGGGTATAAAACAGTGGGAATTGAATTGAACAGTTAAAAGGTTAGGAATACTTCTTCAACTTTTGAGGGTAGGGTTGTAAAGGGTATACAGAGTAGGCACTCGCTGGATGAGTTATAACAATTGCTAAAGCAAATTGCCCAACCGTAGTTCATGCCAAATAGGCCGTTTGCATTATTACTGGTAGGTCAAATGCTCAAAGACTTCCGGGAGAGATATCAATTGATAAAATTTGGCATTTACTCATTGACACAATTTTCACACTTGCTATTACCTTTAAATGGCATTGACAGAAGTGAGCCCATGCATCAGTTGAAGGTAACAAGAGTGTGAATAGTGTGCTGTCTCACTAGGGCTCACCAGCAATAATTGCTGGTGAGCCCTAGTGAGATAGAGAATGAGTTCAAATAAATGATACTGTTTTAATTGTTCTGTATAATATAAGAACAGCTTATTCAAATTTGCTAAAGATCAAAGGCTGAAAAAAACATGTCTACATTTTTTTAAATAAATGAACCACAAGTCACTGTGTTGTTTGTAAATAGTTTTGTTGGATCTCGCTTGAAGGGGTAAAAGAGTGACAGAAAAATCCATATTTGTTTTAAGAACCCAGTCCTGGTCATGCATGACTAACTGTGGCCACCCTCCTTAGTTTCTGGTTAAATATATAAAAGTAATCAAAAAGCATAAACTAGTTTTGGTGAAAATACGAAGCACCGTGTTATCTGCAATATCACTGAACGATCTGAATGATTTGAGGATAATCGGAAGCGCGGAGTTTTGCACTGGTTTATTGGCTGCCAGCCGGGAACACGCAGCACCACTGTTTAAATCTTAGCCTGCTTGCGACACATTTTAGCTCTTCGCTCGCACGGGAATGCTTGCTACGCAGGCTATTTAAATCTTCGATCGAGCTTTTTTGTTGAATTTGAAACTGGAAATATACTAAGCCGTCAATTCGCGATAGAAATCTTGTGAGGTAAATGGAATTCTTGCAAATAGCCGCTGCATATTTCCGTTCAGAGTCAAAACATAATTACAAAGTCAAATATTGCTTCCGTGCCCTACCCCTCGAAAAAACAGTTTCCGTTCAGAGTCAAAACATAATTACAAAGTCAAATATTGCCTCCGTGCCCTACCCCTCGAAAAAACAGTTTTGCTCGAAGACCAAACTGCAACGAAGATTAGTTACCAGTCTTATGCTGCATGTTACTAGATAAAACGCATGATATGATTGGCTTATAAGAACTTATAATAATAATAGTAATAATAAAAACATATTTATGCAGGATGACCATTTCAGTTATAAAAACTGCTATCAACATGGGTCCTGTGTTAAAAAAAAAAGTTATCCATATGAAAGAGATAAAAAGACTAAAACTAGAATTTACATACAATTATTAAAAATATCTGCCCCTTTATAAAAAAACGCTCTTCTAGTCGATTCTAATTTAACCCTATCAATAACTAGTTTGTTCTTATTACTAGTATCATAATCATGAATATCATGTCGTTTAAGTTGAAAATAATTGGAAAAATAACTTGGGGCCGTTCCCTCGAGGCACCTTTTAACCAGTTTAACAATGTGGTTTTCTCTTCTTCTTGTAAGGGTGTCCCAACCAAGACTTGTAACAATCTGTTCGGTAGACAAATGGGCAGTATTCAAGACTATTTTACCACCTCGTCTTTGTAAACATTCCAGATCTTCTTCATTTCCTTTACCACATCTATGGAAAACAGCACCACAATAATCCAAAATTGGAAGAATCATCGATTTAAACAATCTATTCGCTGATTCAATTGTTAATAAGGGTCGTGCTCTTGAAAAAATCCCCAGCATCTTGGAAACTTTCTTCTTTACATAATCGATATGCTGATTCAGAGAAAGGCTGTTGTCCAATATTACGCCAAGATATTTAAGGGTATCACAATGTTTCACAGATTCTCCCCCCAAAACTATATCGATCCCTTTGATGCCCTGACGATGTAGTTTCTGTTGTGTACCAAAAACCATTAACTCCGTTTTTTTCAGATTCAAGAGAAGTTTGTTTCCACAGAGCCACTCAGATAGACTTGTCAGTTCCATATTTAACTTTAGCTCCACTTCCATCAACTGTGCAGAGGAAAAAAAGTTGACTGTATCATCAGCATACATGATAACGTTGGAGAAATTTATGCATGACGGTAGATCGTTAATATACAATGAAAACAACACCGGCCCTAGAATGCTTCCCTGAGGTACTCCATTTTCCACCGCCAAAGGGCTTGACAAATTGTTCTCTGATACAACTCGAGATCTATTAGACAGGTAGTTTGTGAACCACGCAATCAAGTTGTCCACAAAGCCAAATCGTTCCAGTTTAGAAATAAGTTCTTTGTGAGGTACAGTATCGAAAGTCTTCTTAAGGTTGACGAATAAGGCACCAGTTAATCTTCCAGCATCTGCATTTCTTCTAATCTCATCAGTGAAATAAATTACCGCACTTTCCGTTGAATGATGTGGCCTAAATCCTGATTGAGCTGGACTCAGAAGATCAAACTTCTTTAGATACTGCTGTAGTTGGAAGTTTACAGCCTTCTCCGGAATTTTTGATAATACTGGCAGTATGGAGATTGGTCTATAGTTGTCCATGTTTTCCCAACCACCAGACTTATATAGAGGAACAACACGGGCCTTTCTCCATTCGTCGGGAACAGATCCAGTACTCAGTGACAGGTTCACAAGAAACATAACGGTAGGAGCTATAACTGTAGCACTGTCCTTCAAAAAGCGTGCAGGAATTCTGTCTAATCCTGTAGCTTTTTTCACTTTCAAGTCTCTAAGTTGCTTCAAAATAAACTTTTCAGAAATCGATTGCAGGATAAAATGTTCACTAGTAATTTTTTTACTTGAGGACTGTCCGCCATTCCTTGGTGGTCCAGCAGTTTTCAAGAGCCGAGACACTGCACCAGTAAAAAACTCATTAAATCTCTGAGCAATAGTTGATAGATCAATAACAGTTTCCCCATCATCAGTTTTTATAGACTGTGGAAAAATATTCTTCATTATTTTCCAAAAGGATTTTGGATTATCCATATTATCAGAAATTTCACTTTGATATCGACTTCTTCTTCGATACTTCACCATCTGCAACGTTGTTGTTTAGCCATGTTTCAGTGAAGGCGAGAATATGCAGATTAGGACATTACGATACCAGAATATTTAATTCAGCCAATTTTCCACAACGCCTTCGTTTCGATTACTAATGTGAACAGTTTTAAGGCACATATTAAGACTTATTTTTTTAAAACTTTATATTGGTGACCAATTTTATATTCAGTTCTTACTTACATGCATATATATTCTTTTTATTTTTTATTAATGTATTATCTTTTATTTGTTTCTTTTAAAGTAATGTAGTTAATGCGCAGCTGATCATTCTCATCTTAAGCTGCGCACAATAAGTTCATTATTATTATTATTATTATTATTACTTGAAAGACTTGTAGCCTACGAGAAGGAGAACAACAAGTTCCAAAATGAGAATAAGATAACGAAGAAAGCTATTGAAAAGCTGGAAAGTTCTTAAAACGTACGTTTTGCACTATCCATCTACTACTTTCACCATATACTTAATTTGTTATTTTTATCATACCAATTGCTTTCTTCATGTGTACTATTTTACACTCTAGTTTCCTCCTATTTATCTTGTAGTATTCTTTGTATTATTTTATTTTTGCTCGCTGTGTGTCATGTGACTGTCTGGTTGTCTGTGTGTCTGTACCGACCTAAACTAGTATTATCTCTTTGGTGAAACTGGCTGCCTACCCTATTTGACCCTATGGTTATTTCAGGTAACCAGTCCCCTTTTTCGTTTATAAATAACCAAACTAAATGTCTATATGTAACTATATGGGGAACGTAAAGTGTTCTATGTTGTGTTTTTGTGAGTGCTGGCGTTGCCTCGAAATTAAAAAATGTATGGAAAATATGGACCACAACAACAACAGTTTATTTCTACTACTGTAAACAACTAAAAGAATTTAGAAGATTGTAATTATAAATATATAAATAAACAGTACAGTACATACAGTAGTGGGACACCCAAAATAACTAAAATGCTAAACTAGTTGGGTGACCGTAATTATAATAATTAAAAATGTAAGAGTCAGGAAAGAGGCACAACAAATACATTGGTACACATAAGTATCACAAACTTGGTACAAGATTAAATAGACAAAACAAAACAAAGTAGATAGAAACCTTCAAAATATCAGTAAAGATTAACTAAATTAAAGACGACATTGAGAAGGATGGCCAGTGTATTACTTTGCATCCAGGTTTTGACACTGTTTAAACTGATTGCTTTTGCATACGGCAGCAATTGGATTGAAAACTAAAGCCAAGAAGTCGTACACAGACAGAGACAGAGCCAAATCAGAGTAAGTTCCATCTAGATCAAGGCAGGGATGGTTATACTGACTGAGGGAAAATCCCACTTTCATCATTTTGTACCTGTTAAAGTGCTACTGAAACCAAATTTTTCTACCAGGGATTTTTGAGTGATTTTGTACTTTGAAACACGCTGATTATTATGGGTGTGTTCGTTTTTGCCAAAAGAAAGCGGAAAGTGCTTTTTTGCAAGCGTAAAAACTGCATTTTTGCTTCAAACCACTTCCGGGCCCTGGAACCGAATTAAAGTGAGCGTGACGTCACTGGTTGTGTTGAGTTCGACGCCGTGATTCTTTTCCCTGAGATTGTTTGTTGCGTTGGATCAACAGTCATGTCCGATAGCGAGTTTTCTTCGAGCGATTCTGTTTCCGAAGGAAGTGAAATGATTTTCAGTAGCGAAGAGGACGATGCTGGAGACTACTTCGTCTTTAATGGCGATTTTGCGCCTTATCAAGGTGAGCCCTTAGCGACAACTGACCACGATTCACCTGACAGTAGCGAGGAAGATGAGGATGGCATTTTGCCTTTCGTTTTGGAACAGCGGCTTGAAGGACAAGTTCCTGTTGACGATTGGTAAGCTTTCAAAGATGTTCCTTTTTGTTTCCTCCATAAACGGTGGTAGGAATCTAAACAGTTTTATCCTTTCATAGGTGTACATGTGGGAATTGCCACGTTACACATTTGGTTGGAGCTCGCGAATTTCGATGTTGTGGCGAAGTTAGCGAGGCGATCGGGAAGTTTACGTTCGTGGGTCTCGATGTAGAATGCATCATTAATCACCCGGACTTCTCTTCCCTGACCAACCCCACTGTACTTGAACAAGTTGGACCACTTCTTCGGGATAAGGACGGGAGGCATTACAGAAGAAGAAACAATGGAATTGCAGCCCAAAATAAGTGAGTACGATAAAATAATAGTATAATGAATTTGGGGTAAGTTATTGAACACGATCTACACATATTGCATGTGGTGTGGGGTATCAAAGCTGCCCTAAGTTTTATAGCCATCACTGAACTGGCAGTTGCTTCCGAGTGAAAGATATTCTTAATACATGGAATGCAAATTATAAAGTTACAGTCTATATCCCAGCAAGGGAAAAATTAATGTTTTGATCTTTGTTTTTTTCAATGTTGTTATTCTCCTGTTCCTTGGCATTTAAATCAATTGAATCTGCAACTGGTACATTACAATAACATTACGATTTACGACGTATGTTTATTGTGACATTAATTTGTTTTATTTATTAACCCTTAGGTTTCTCAGAGCAGTGGCCTATCGTTGGTTGGCACGGTGGCTATTTGGCCTTTTAGGATGGGAAAATACAAGACCATTGCCTTCATGTGTCTACCACAAGATACGATCAGAATTCCATACTCAGGAGGCAACAGGCTATGTTTCGGGACAAGAACGTGCTGACAGTTAAAAAATCTAAATACCTGAGCTCTGATCTTGTTTTGCCCTGTCACATTAAAATTTTCACTTGTTGCATCAAAATTACTGACATGTGTCAATCAATCTTAAAAAATACAATTTATTGATAGCTTTCTACCAACAGTATAAAAACTTTGTTGGGTGTTAAACTTTGGAGTTAAATTATCTGTTATTGGAAGATACAGCCAGATTTTTGCACAATGGAAAAGTGAAACTGTCATTCTTTTATTTCAGACAGACACGACAAAAAAGTAATTTGCATTTAGCTTGAGATGGACACACTCTAGCAGAGATCTATTTTGAAACTGGAATATTTTTGTTTTCAGTAAGACTACCTTGCAGTTTGACTTAATTTTTAAATTCAACATTAACATTGTCCCAGATTTCCTTCTGTCCTGCACAACGTAAGTTATTTCTTATGTTTGAAAAGCCCTATTTGACCAGAATAACTAGAATTTATTAGATCAGAAATTATTTAGGTTTCCTTGATTTCAGCAGCAGCATCAAAAAATGGTACAACACTGTTTTGTGTCCTTTTTAAAGCCTTATTTCCTTTTCCATGCAGCTGATGTTCTTCTTCTTTTTGAAGAGGGCCCATTGTCTTGATTTGACCTTTTCTCTCCTTGCTGCTGCATCTTTACCTGATCTGGTTCTGTAAGTAAAATGAGTTCTCATTAGGAAATGAAGATACAGATGTTCTGTTCTTATATAACTTACTTTGTACATTACAGTTAGTTTTAACTGTAGTATATTCATGATTTCAATCATCCAAACTCGAGATTTTATGAATGTTCTTGGATGTGTTAAATGAAGATATTACCTGGAGGAAATAGCTCTTGTCGTAGCTTCTTCCTTGCTACATGACGCTCTATTGCTGTCTCCTTAGAGGCCCTCTCAGGAAACTGGTTTGTAAGGGGCTCAGGAATTTTGGCCTTGTATTTTTCTCTGATTGACTCCCTCTCCTGTTTGGTCATTCTGAAGAGTAGTTGATTTATGTCTTCCACATAACCTATTGAGCAAATGAAATTCTTTACCTCATAATTAAAACCACTTGATCACAGCAAATGACCTGTACATGTAAAAATTTACAAAATGGCTATGAAGTACCCATATTTGAACATTGCATATGTTGAAAATTAAATGCAAGCTACATACCATATGTAGGGGGCTCTGTAATTTCTCTCACAACTTCTTCACCCATTTTGAATTTAGGGTAAGTTACATTGATGCACGTTTTCCCCTCCTTTGTTGTCTTGGCATTCCTTCTCAGATTTTCGTTGAAATGTAAGCTTGCTAGGACATGTCTAGCAGTATATGTAAAAGAAATAATAATACAACAAAGATGTATGTATCATAAAAAGTTACAGTGGATGTGAATTTCAACATGTGATTTATTTGGCTATTTTAATATAATACAACAACTGGTACGTGTAAATTTGTTCCAGCTGTCTCTTTGGTGGCAATTCCAGGATGATTTCACCAGTGCTCTTTCCTCCCTTCCCAAAATACTCAGGAATCAATCTGCAATTTTATTGTGAAACAGCTGGGGTTAGTCAAGTGCAATGTACCCTGTGGTCCAGATCAAGCCCTACCTGCAAAATGTTCCAAGCCATGAGAAGCACATCATCTTTGGATGCCACTGATTTAATGTTGAATGGAACCCTTCCAGACAGCTGGTCTCTGCTTCTGGAGAAAGCCTTTTGATGTCGTTTAGCACACTTGTCTTCATCAAGATTTCACGTAACTTGTCATATGCCTTTGTACCTGGAAAACAAAAGAGATTATCATAGTTTTAGGGAATAGTTAATTCCCTCAGTTTTTTTGCCTTCAAGCTAGCAATTAAGTTAAAAGATTTACCAGAAGTATTCTAGTTTTGTGTATTCTATTATTGAAATGGGCCTCTTCTTTCACCAGGTTATTACATGTAGAATATGAAAACAGTTTACTGTACCAACTTTGATCCATTTCCTGGGTTCTAAGTTGTCATCATGAGCGCACTCTCCAAAGAGCTTGTCAGGATGATTCCTATGCTTGTTGGAGACATGCTGCAAAAATGATTTCCACTTGGCCAAAATTAAGTTTTGAAACCCTGGCTTTGTTGAGGTGGAACACCACCAGACGTGATTTTTTACAGCTTTAACCCACTCTGCAATTACCCCACAACCCTTTTGCTTACTAGCAGCCAGTAGTTTCTTAACTAATCCTTTTGCCACATGCCACTGATCAAAGAAGTGAGTCACAGAGGGTTGGTGCTCTCTTATCCATTTAGCAATTCCTCTGTGTCGGTCAGAAACAAACACATTAATTCCAAGTCCAGCAACTCTCTGTGCATAATTGAAGCAGAGTTTGGCGCCCTCGAGCTCCATAGCATTGCTGCTACCTGTCTGATTGGCCTGAAAAAAAATCATTTTGATGTTCTGATACAGGTGGAAAAAGAAATCAATAGCAGAAAATCTATATCACTTCTGTAGGGAATATAAATCCTGTATACTGTACGAAAAGTATATGGGAGAAATTTAGTTTTGCATTCTCGTTCAAATTTTCTTATGGAGAATTTCTGTTTTAGATTATCTTACTCTGACCAAGTTGATGTGCCCTCATTCCAAAATATTCATAATTTGGTGCAACTGTCTGGGAAGAGTTTACATAATTGAATCTGGGATCAATAATTTTTATGAAGGGAAATAGCCATTCCCATTTTATACCTGCAATACTTCAAAGTGCACAATCTTCATTAAGGGCAAGCAGAGGAGTGTGTAGACACCATACTTGGCTGAATGACCCATGGAGTCAAATCTTCCATCACCTGACCAGATCAAATTAGACATTCCCTTTACCTTTGTGACCAAGGATGCTCGGTAGGTTTCCCAGTATTTACAAATAGCTGGGAAGAGAAATCTACTCTGGTGGTAGAAAAATGTCCTTGCTTCATATGCGCTCAAGCCCATATGTTTGAAAACAAGAAGTACTTTTCCAATGGAGGCACCTGCCATTAGTACAGCAAAACTGAGAAGGATATTGCCAGCAGGGTATCTTCCTAGTATAAATGGCTGGCTCCTCCATTTGAAATTCTTGTTGCATGATTGACAGTGTTGGCCAACTGTCACCATGGTGCCACAACTATCCATTGACACCTTGGGATTGCTAGCTTTGCAAATAAAGCAGAAGAGGGAGAACACGTGCAACAAGGCACTGTAGAAAACGATAAACTTCAGTTCATTTTTACAGGAGGTACCAGTTTCCACTCTGAAAGAAAATAAAGGCAAGGCTTGGTCAATAACTGGGTATCAATCATTGATGTTTTCTGACCAGAAATGCTATATTTTCTAAGCTATAAGTAGACAAAACAGAGGATAGGTAATATTCTGCACATGTACTTTACGGTATTTCTTGTGCCAGGATTGCCACCCTCTTTGTCATCGCCTCCGTCATCATTTTCAGCTTCCTCTTCCAACAATTTCCACTCAGGATCGGCAACGTTCTGATTGCCCTCGTCGGCCGATTCTTCGCTTGGGATGTCGAGCGGTTCACCTTCACAGTTCATACTTTGTTTTTCGACTTCCTCGTGGCACAGAAATTCCTCGTCTTCTTCCCCTAAGCTGGACAGTGCTGAATGTTTACGTAGTTGCTACAACAGTAAAATGAGAAATTAACAAAGGAATTTACCTTTCAATTACTTTGGAAACAATCGAATAAGGGATTGCCTCAGTCAAGAACAATGAACTTTACCATTCGCAGATCTTTGTTGATCTCCTTCAGGCGAACAAGCTCCATTTCTAAAATGGTTCTTCTTTTCTTCATTTTTCTGCAAGAATCTTGAACTTGCTCCAAGCGATGGAAATAGCTGCTGCACTTTTCACAATCTGCAGATGTAGTTGAATCGGTAGCTGCGGAAGGAGGAATTACAGCCGGATCTCCATCATCACTTGGCAGCACTTCTGCAGAAACTTCACCTACTATTTGTTCCGGTTCCTCCGCCGCCGGTGAAGGCGTGGGTCGTTTTATTGCATGTCGAATAATCTGTTGCAACAAAATAAAAAGACAATACTACAGCTAGAAATCAATACAAAACGAGCATTATTGGCGGACCAAAAGCTTTTTGAAAAGCATTGTTTATTTTCACACCGAGAACTCAACTAACCTTCCGTTGCTCACGCATAGTAGGAGCGTTTTCATGCTGTTCCACGCGTCTCGAACGGCCGACTTCGAACGGCTGAAAACGCATTTTCCACAACCCGTTGGCCCAAAAAAAGTTAACAGCGTTTGTAAGTAACATTCAAACGTTATTATTGTGTCCTAATATCAGGTATGAAAATTTCGTTTCAGTAGCACTTTAACAACATTTCCATCACTTTTATCATTTATAAATGAGGCTGTTTCTTTGTGTAAGCGATAATTACCTGGTCAGCCCCCAAACTTTCGCTCATAACTGGGGAAGTTCTCTTTGAATTTAAACACAATTGCTCAAACGAGAAACAATTTATTCTAGCAGATTTTTGCATTCTGTGGCATATAGACAGTTCATTCGACTGGTTTGGGAATCTTTGGTTAACGACGTCCTCTTGCTGTGTATATAATGCCATATGGAGTGCTTCCCCACCGAGCAGAAGATTACCACTGGTATAAGGAAGAGGAAGAAGATAAGGATGAGGGCCTAGCACTGCAATATTATTTGAAAGGTGGGAAACCCAATGGCATATGCCTAACAACGCTTAACTCTTCCCTATACCTCTTACTGTGCTTGAGTACAATCTGTGACTAATGGAATGTGCAAAGTATATATCATGGTGTGTTCTGGGTTGTACTGTACTAAGAGCGCAATGCATTGTGTGTAACCAAATTAAGAGAGAAGCATGTGCTCCAAAATGGCATAGTGTGTAGATGTTACATTGGCGACGAGGATTCAAAATTAACTATAAAGCAGGAAAAAGAAGAGAAAATGGCAGACAAGTTGCCTCAAATGGATGTTTCGGGTCCGGAATCCCAGTTACAGGAAAAATGGCGCGTTTGGCTTCGAGGTTTTATGTATTACGCCGAAGGGAAAGCAGGTTTGTCGAATCCAGCAAGAAAGAACGAGTTGTTGTTCCGTGCCGGGCCAGGAGTGCAAGATAGCTTTGAGAATTTGGTTCCTGTTCCCCGTCCGCACGATCTCAGAGGTGAGGATGACTCGTATCAAGAATGTGTCCGCACACTCAACGGGTATTTTCACATGGAGAATGTAGCCTATGAAAGGCATGTGCTTCGCCAAATGAAGCAAGAGCCAGGAGAAGACGTGGATTCCTTTGTTCTGCGATTAAAGAAGCAAGCACGACATTGTGGCTATAGTCAAGACGAGTTAGATGCGGCTGCGAGGGATCAGCTGCTCAAGAAAATCGCATCTCAAGAGCTACGAACGAAGTTGTTTGAGGTCCCAAACATTCAGCTAAACCAAGCGGTCACGAAGGCTCGCACGTGGGAAACAGCAAGACTACAAGCGGCTAAAATTTCTGGATCACTAGTCGGATCAGAGTTGAGTGGTGTTAACGTGCTGAAAGTAAAAAGAAAGTCTACCCAAGGAAATTTCGGTCGGCGTGGAATCAGCAAAAAGTCAGACAAAAGCGGGAATCAGTGCTACGCGTGTGGGAAAGTGGGTCACTTCGCCCGTGACAAAGAAAGAACCAAGATATCGAGAAAGGAGCCTGAAGGCACTAGAGGGGGTGACCGAATTCATCGCGTTCAGTGTGAACACAGTGGCAGCGTTTTGGAGTGGGAAGATGACTCGTATGCATTTTCAGTGGCTTCGGGAGAGTCTAAAAAGGAAAATTTTGTGCCAGTAGAGCTGAATGGGGTCCCTGTGGAGATGCGTGTGGACTCTGGTTCACAATTCACTGTGTTAGGTGAGAATCAGTTTAAAATATTGTGCCAACAGGGTCTTAAGTGTCAGTTGGTGCCAGATAGTAGGAAGTTGCGAGTTTATGGTAATAGTCTCTTGCCTATTGTTGGAAAGTTCAGTGCTCTCATAAAGTGTTATGAGTGTGAAGCAAGGGAAGATGTCCTGGTCACAAAGGGGGATGGCCAATGTCTTCTAGGGAGTCAAGTGGCAAAGGAGCTGCAAGTGCTCCACGTTGGAAAGCACATAAGTGCTAATGTAGTGGTCCCTGATATTCCTGATCAGTTTCCTAAAGTCTTCAGTGGGATTGGCAAGCTTTCAGGATACCAGCTGTCTTTGCACATCGACCCTGGTGTGACTATTATAGTCGATGGATTGAAGTGGATGTCCTTAAGTCCACCACAAGCATTTTAATCATCAGGTGTCTGGAGAAGCACTTTTCACGTCATGGGATTCCAGAGTCCATAAGGAGTGATAATGGCCCTAACTTAATCAGCCAAGAGATGGAGAATTTCCTTGAAGAGCAAGGCGTGGTGCATAAAAGAACAATTCCTTTGTGGCCAAGAGCCAATGGAGAAGTGGAGCGTCAGAATGTATCGTTGCTCAAAGCCATGGTCGCTGCTCAGGTTGAAGGGAAAGAATGGCAAACTGAGTTGCAAAAGTTTCTTTTGGCTTATCTGTCAACTCCACATGCCACCACCAGAGTCTCCCCACCAAAGTTATTTTATGGGAGAAAGATTCAAACAAAGTTACCAGAGTTTGAGAGCGCTAATGATTCCTTTGACCTGGAGGCCAAGGACAGTGATGCAGAAAACAAGCAACGAACAGAAGATAGAGCGAACTGCAGCGCCTCAGACTCAGACTTGAAGGAGGGAGAGAAAGTACTCTTGCAGCAGAATAAACAAGACAAGTTGAGTCCAGCGTATGATCCCAGCCCTTACATAATTGTTGCACGTAAGGGAGACCAGGTCATTGTGGAGCGTGGGAATGTTTTACTTAAGAGAAATGTGGCACATGTCAAACGTTTCCTTCAGTCAGAGAGGTCTGTGTCTGGCTCTAAGTGTGTGGAGCCGACACCCTCTCCACCAATCCCAAGGTGTCTTTTCTTTAAACCAAGGGGGAGAATGTACTGTACTAAGAGCGCAATGCATTGTGTGTAACCAAATAAAGAGAGAAGCATGTGCTCCAAAATGGCGTAGTGTGTAGATGTTACATGGGTTGTCTGCTTTCCATTTTCTAAATGATTTTTTGGCAATTTACCTTCTGTGTTTTGACTTCTCTACTTTGCATTTCCTCTTACTTTGTTTAGGAATGTCTTTCATCTATTCTGGATTTTCAGCACTCCGTTTTCCAAAAGGCTGATTGTCAACTTTCCTTACATGTTCTTGGTTGGCCTGCTTTCCTTTTTCTGGCGGCCCTATTCATTTTCTCTCAAGAATTGTTGCTGTTGTTGTGTCTTCTTAACAACAGAGCTTCATTCTATCTTTTCTTAAATTCTGGATCAGCTCTTCTCTTTTTCATGTATTCTTTCATGTAAGCTCTGTGTTTTTCATTTCTGTCAATAGGTTTGTCTCCAACTAAACTTTGAGTGCATTTCATACCAGCAAGTACTAATGAAGAACTGTTATGTAGCAAATTGTTACGTCGGGTAAACTTTTAGAGGACGGGTAGCTTGCTAACTAAACTGAATGCAGGGTTGTCGGAACAGCAACAAGAAGATTTATTCCCAAAATGAACGTAGTTTCCACGAAGTAGAACTTCACAACTGTACTTAAGTGAATAAACTTATACGGCCTCCGCCAACTTGAATAAATACTGCTTCCGTCACACCTGACTAAACACGTCGTCTAACCTTCAACTCTCTTCGCTTGTGAAAACTAGTTGAATCTTACTATAACTCATCTACTTATATACTAATGCAATAAGAATCTAGAACATTCCAAAAGTCTAACTATAGAAGGATTACAAAATGTACTATTTTAGAAGCGCTTACACAAGATCCCAAAATAGACACGCTATGAACTTTCGCGAAGCTTCTAGAGAGTCACGCTTGTCACGTAACACAGTTTTTCGTAACACAAATATTGAACACCACGGCTATGCACATGAAAATGATTATGAGGATTGCCATAGAGTGACGTGATACAGCTCAAAAAAAGCAATCACAACCTCCTACATCAGTGCAGTTCTATGTTAGTCACACAACCTGGTTTCTTGTAGTGAAACTGAACTGGTATCTGCATTGCAATAATCTGATGGCTTAGGGTTCCCTTCCACATCACCTCTTAAAGAGACTAGTCGACAATCTCCCATCTACACACATGCAAAACAATGGTGAATTCTTATGCTTTGACATACATGCAAGACATGCATGCAATTTCTGAAGTAATTTTTTGAGAAGGCAACCTTGCGTCTTTCACACCTGCTCTCCATGAAATGCAAACGATTGTTATCCAAATGCATAAACTTAAGCTTCAATAAATTTTGAACACTCAGATATTATTTAGCAGCATTTCAAATTATTTTTGTATTTCTAAATAGTTTGATTATTCTCACGTAGGGAATTCTGGAAGGTCCTCTTTCACGTCTTCCTCTGGAATGCAAGGTAGAAAAATACCTTACCCGTGATCTCCTACACTTCATTTCATTTGAATGCAACTTGTCAGCACTTGTTAAATTATCAGCTGGTGATCCCTGGTCAGTGCATTCATTTCCGTTTGTTGCAAGCTGTTTGTTCACAGAATTATTCTTGCATGTCTTCTCACATTTGCCACAGGTTTTTTCCCACCCACTGTAGCTTTGTTTAGGATTTGCATAGATTTGTTTACCTTTCAGGTTGATTTGTTCTTCTTAAGTGTGGATTTGTTCCTATTTAGCATGGATTTCTCCGTCTTGCTCGCATTTCTTTACACAGCAAATATTTGTAGATAATTTGAGTTGAGTTGGTCGTGCCTGTAAACTTGTTCGTGTTAAAGGTATACTTAAATACACTGCAGGTAACGTCCATTGAAAAATGGTACCTCTTACTCATGCGTAAACAACAGGAACTCTAAATATTACATTTTAACAAAATAGCAGAAAAAGTCTAAAATACCTGAATTTATTTAATGACTTGGCAGTTTTCCCCATGTCAGTAAATTAGATTTATGCTGTACACATAACTGACAATATAGTCTTGAGCTTGGTATTTCAATAAAATAGCTGGAACAACTAACAACGGTTCCACACACTGGACATTTAGCTCCAATTACTGGCATGGATGTTGAAATGTGAACATTGCAAATACTATTTGAGCAATAGAAATGCTTTTTAACTGGATGCTTCAGAGCCTGGAAAAAAGCTGAAATTCCTTAGTTCAGTGATGCATTTATTAGGATTTGGGCAGTGAAAACTAACAAGCTCTAACAAATCTTCAAGTGCAGTTCCAGAAAGCTTGTGCTATAAAGTAAAGGCCATTAGTAACAAGCAACTCTCTGCAACAGTAACACGGGCATCCTGATAAAGAGGCAAGCCATCAAAAGCTGATTTCTTCTTGGCATTCATTAGACAATTCTTTGAAGAATTTCATATCTGGAATCTGGTCAGTGACAACCAAATTATCAAACGGAGGATCTTCGTGAAATTGTGACAACTCCAGCTCTCTCTTGTTTTGCTCTTTGCCACACTAATTGTTATGAAAACCATCACCGCAAATAATATTTTGCCATGTGTCAGGCGATAAACTTTCTTTGCTTATGTTAGAAATAGTTTCTGCCTCTTCTTTTTCATCCTTTCCTGTTTAGAATATTGCAACATGTCTTCGCTAAACAACAGAATTTGTTTCAATATACTTGATGCGTCAATGACACAATAATTTTTACTCACCTTGGCAATTGATCGACATGTTGTGAAAAATAAACTTTGCTGAGTGTCTCTCGTTGTCTTATTTAGCATTTTTGGATTCTTCGTTGCAACTAAAGTAATCATCATTTTTATCATCAGTTAGGCAATCTCAGTTTTTGCCAAAGGCGAGGAGGTATTGTTTCGCAGACCTCCGATAATCAATGAAATATCTCTTTCAATTACGTGATCACCATTCACATGTTCTGCCACTGTGCTACCATACCCAGAGTTTATGTTGCCACCTCATTGTTTTCGACACTTTTAGTTTAGAATCGTACAGCCAACGTCTAGTCCACTTTGACCTTGCCATCTTGCTGCAAACGCTTTTGACAACTAACGTTTGCCATGTTTTATGCAATTTTTTTTTAAGCCTGGCTGCTAAGTTTTTAGTGTGTGCAGTGTCTTGAAGAGTGGAAAATTTCAAACAGTATTTGACAGGTGATACATTCCACAGCATCATTGCGGGTTAAACGAGCCAAGCAAAGGAGCGTTGAATAAGTCGTATTAAGAAGTCTTGACAGTCTTAGTGCCTTCACCTCAGTTACTCCTTAAAGCCGGTTGAGGTAAGCATAATATAGGCTTAAGTGATTTTACTCTTGCTTATTTCCCGTAAAAGCTGATACATGGATCTTATCGCAGGAGATGCAATAATTGATACACAAGGTGATCCATAAATCTGTGGTCTTGTTTTTGAATTGGCACAGGGACAACGTAGCCAAGGTGTTCCTGATTTTCTCTCAATTGCTTACTTTTAGATGTATGCACTGATTGTCTGGGAAACGAAGAACGGAATAGCCACAAAAGGAGAAGAGCTTGAAGCCATATCAACTTCAAAACTAACAGTTATGAACAGAAAAAAGATGCAATAGCCCTTTTTACAATGGAATAGTAACTACACAAACCTGACAGCAAGGCCGAGGTTGACCCAGCGGCAGATTCAAACAGCGGATTTAGTGACATTTGTAGCGCGACTCGAGATTCTTCTGTCAGTTTTTTTAGAATGGTTTTGAAATATAAAGACAAGGAAATATCGACTTGGGATGACATCCAAAAGCTAAAGACGAAAGATCTGCGAGATATTTTGCGATCTCATTCCGAAGCAACAGGCAGAATGAAAGCCGATTTGGTGCTGAAAGTGTACGCATTATAAACCCTTTCTTTCCTGAACCGGCCAAAACCGGCCGGCTGGAAATGCGCTGTTATTCCTGAACCGGCCAAAACCGGCCAAAAAAACCGTCATTACTTTAAGCTTCTCTCCCCTCCCCAATAAAGAATACATGCTCACCAAATGTTTGTCTATTGTTTTTAAGATACTGACCAATCATATTGCAGTTACTGCGCATAACAAATGCCTCCCAAAGAAGAGAGAGAGATGCGAATTTTGTCTTGCATCATGAACGAAGCACGCAAACATGGCGACAGTCACGAAGCGTTTCTATCAAGGAAACGTTTGTGCATTGTTGTCCGCAAGCAGGTAAAACCACCTAGTTTATTATCAACTTGGAGTTGATAAAACAAAGAAACTTCCTTTGTGGCAGGAATTTGCTTTATCAGCTCCAAGTTGATAACAACCTAAGTGGGAAAATTATGGCGACGCGAGTAGATCCTTTAGATCTAAGTATCGAAGAATACAGGGCGATTTTCGGAGATTCCGATGAAGACACTGGAGATATAGAAGGAGATAGTTCTGATATAGATTTTGAAGGCATTGATGAAGATAGTGGGGAAAGCGATGAAGAAATTGGCAACGAAGGAGCTGCTGAGAGCAACGATGAAGAAGAACCACAGCAATGGACGGCTGACCTCAGTAACATTGTTGTTGACGAATTTTCAGCACGATCGGGAACCGTTGTAGATGTTGGAGCGGTCCCAAAAGCTGATGATTTTTTTACATTTATGTTTGGGCAGGATCTCTTCGACAAAATCGTGGAGACAAATCGCTATGCTCACCAAAAATTAGTCGACAACCAACAACGCCTTGCTCGATGGCGCGACGTGACCAAAGCCGAAGTGAAAGCTTACTTTGGAATGTGCGTTATTATGGGGATGAATATTCTTCCTAAAGTCGCCGACTACTGGTCGTCAGATATTTTTATGGGCAATGAAGGTATAAAGCAAGTCATGCCGAAAAAATAGATTCGAAGAAGTCAGCCAATATTTGCATCTAAGTGACACAAGTCGGGAACCCGCGCGTGGTGATGCAGATTTCGACCGGCTTTAGAAATGCTGCCCTGCTTTGACCGCCGTTTTGAGAAATGCTCAGCGATGTTATTTGCCAACAAAAAACATTTCTGTCGATGAGGGAATGATTGCATTTAAAGGTAGATTGTCATTTCGCCAATATTTACCGGCTACGCCAACGAAATATGGAATAAAAGTGTGGATGGCGGCTGATTCTTCAAATGGCTATGTTGTCAATTTTTCTGTTTACTTAGGAAGCGAAGGAGAAATTCGAAGACGCCACGGGCTTGGATATGATGTCGCAATGGACATGGCTCGTCCCTTCCTCAAAAGAAAACATCATATTTTCTTCGATAATTTCTTTTCAAGCCCTGTTCTTTAAGATGATTTACTCTCTCAGCAAACATTTGCATGTTCGACCGTAAGATGCACACGCAAAGAACTGCTGCCATGTGCTAAAAAAAAACTTCGCCAGCCAGGGGAAACGATAACACGTCAAAGGGGTAGCCTTTTATTTACAAAATGGCACGACAAGCAAGATGTGGCATTTTTGACGACAAATGTTTCGCCAGACGATCCTTCTCGGACCGTGCAAAGGAAGAAAAATGGAAGAAATTTCAACATTGAAAAGCTGCGTGTCTCCAATGTTTACACGGCAAACATGGGTGGTGTAGGTCAAGCCGATCAATTTTGATCCTACTATACCGTCGGAAGGCAGTCACGAAAATGGTACCGATACATCTTTTGGTTCCTTTTCAATGTTGCTGCATGCAATGGTTACGTCCTTGAATGCGAACATCGAAGAAGAAGAAGAAGCCATCAGCGGAGACGACCACAAGCTGCTTTTCGGTTGGAGTTGGGAAAGCGCCTGATAAATGGGCACAATTATCAAAAGCGAACTGCCAACCAAGTAGCGGCCCAAGAGCCAAGAAGAGACCACCAATCGGTTCGAATGGATGGCCGTAAGAAAGAGTGCGTGCAATGCAAATCTGCTGGCAGAAAAACACCGAAAGGCTATCCAGTGGAAACAAGAAACAAATGCCAAAAGTGCGCTGTTGTGCTGTGCAAAGTGCGGTGTTTTGCCGATTATCATAGTGAAGACGTTTGAACCCTCAAATCCGTTTTTCTTATTTATTTTGATTTATTGACTAAGCAGAGCATTTAAAAAAAACACTACAAACAGAATATGTCATTTATTCTCTTTTTATTGTACATTTTAAAGTAATAAACTTGTAATGTGGTCTTTTGACCTTGCAGAAGCTTGGAACTCAGACCGCGGTAATGGCGGCAAATTCAAATTTTTTAATGAACATGAAGTTCCGAGTGACTTTACTTTAGCAATTTTCTTCCTATGTGTGTTTGCAGCTTTCCATTTAAAAGAACAATGTTTCAACAATAATTTCAACTATAGAGTTTGGCTGATCAAGGCCCCAAATTCTAATGAGCATGCATGTTTTGGTTTTTGGTGAATATTTTGTGTGACTACTCTAATTAGCTCCAGGAATAACAGGCCATGAGGCCTGTGAGGCCCCCAGGAGTGAAAGGGTTAATGCAACATGTGTTGCCAACATCTAATACAAATAGCAGGGAAAATGAAACCCAGGAACAAGACCTAGGTCAAGACAAAGGCGACTTCAAATACGAAGCGATCATGCAGAGAATTTCAGCTCTTGGATGGTCAAGCGATCTTCGGGATTTGTCAGAGATGAACTTTATCCAGTTGTACGACTACCTTGTTGTCTCCACTTGCAAATATCACCACATCGTTTTGAAAGGAATACATTACAAAAAACTTAAGTCATACCAATTTTTTTTGAAGGAAACGTTAAAAAGTTGGAAACTAAACTCTTTGAAGACAAAATTTATGTAAGAGCAAATGTTCTTACTTCGATGAAGAGGACGCCATATAGAGTCGTTGTGGAGTTCGCACCTACTTGTGATGTGTCATGCGTGGCCTGTACTTGTCCAGCTGGTCTCGGGTTGCATGGCAAAGGAAAATGTAATCGTGTCGGAGGAGTGCTCTTTGCTGTGGAGGATTTCATTAGAAGAGGTTTGCAGAATAATCCAGAGCCTCTGACATGTACGTCACGGCTGTCGGTCTGGGTTGTACCTCGAAACCAAAGTATTGCAGCAAAACCGCTTGACAAAGTGTTGATCCGAAAAATAAGATTCGGGAAGAAGAACATAAGAACACAACCCAAAATAATCAAGTTTGATCCAAGGGCTCCACAACAGCGTACTCGTGACGAAGAAGGATTTAAAAAACTCTGCGAAAACCTCAGGGGGTGTTTGCCCTCAAGTTGTTTCTTTCTCTCCATGACCTTAAATCAAAGTGCGCAGGTACCAATGTCCAATCGATTTCAGCCTCGGACGACGGAGAGGAGGATCAAGGGGGCACACCATTCACCGACAATTACAACATTGCCACTAATCGTTTCAAGTGTATCGTAGATGAACACGTTTCAAGCATGACAGTAACAGATGAAGAGATTCGCGCAACTGAAAGACTAACAAGGGGGCAAAACAAAAACCAACTATGGTTTGACAAACGAAGGTCTCTACTGAAAGCTTCAAATTTTGGCAAAGCTGCCAAAACTAAAGTGGAGTCATCCAAAAAACTAAAATCTATGCTCTATGCCAATTTTATGACGGAGGCAGTTCACTATGGAATTGAAAGTGAGGAAAAAGCTGTGGCCATTTACATAAGAGATATGGCAGAAAAGGGGATCACTGTTAAGGTGGACGAGGCGGGACTTGTGCCGTCCAAGGAAAAACCGTTTTTAGCAGCTAGTCTGGATAAAATCATAACGAACGTTGTTACAAACAAGAAGTGGGGAATAGAGATAAAATCACCATTTAGCAAAGCTGGCATGACAGTTGAAGATGCCTGCAAAAGTAAAAACTTTTGTCTGGAAAAACTTGATGATGGAACAATCAGACTGAAAAGAAATCATGATTACTACATTCAAGTGCAAGGTCAACTCTATTCAGCTTCTAATTTAGACCTTAAAGGTATCGTTTTTGTTGTGTATTTTGGAGAAGGCATGCCTCTGTTCAAAGAGAACTTTGATAGCAGTTGGTGGAATCAGGAAATTCTCCCCAGACTCTAGTATTTTTTCAAAAGGGCCCATTTCCCTGAAAAGAGAGTTGAGAGAGGAAAGCTTTTGTATCTCCACAGTAGATGGCTATCATATGGGCAATATACAGTTAATGGACTAAAGTTAAGATTTAACAGAGCCCAATGACACAATGACACTAATACAACTTTGTAGTACCAAATTCCAAAGGCTCTCAGAGAACCTATTGGCAGTGTTTTGTTTTTTTTCCTTTGTACATTTTAAAATGGTTGCTTCATATGTACATATTCACAAGGGAAATTTGCTAGTTGGCCTTCTACATACATGAATAATACTATCAGTATCCAAAAAGAACTTACATTTTGGTCATAAAAAACAATACAAAAATGAGTGATCTAATTCTGTTATTACAAACTAGGAAACACTGCGCCATAGTTCGCACAGTTTCGCTCTATTATTGTTATTCCCACTTCCGCCATAATTGGGTTGTTACCGTAGTTACACCTTCGCTTAGCGTCATTGTCAGTTGTACACCGGCTCTTGGTTAACTCTCATTCAGCAGGCCCTTTACATGTCAGTCACCCATGACCGAAATTTGAAAAAATTTGCAAAAATTTGCGTTACATCCGATCGCTACCAAATTTGGCAGAAAGCATGACAATAGAAATACCCAGTCTCTCCGCAAATTTAAGCCCTAACGCTTGAATGTGGCATACACGACGAATTTTTTAACTCAGTGCTTTTCGAGTTCAACATGGCGTCTGTTTCAAAGCGTCCACGAACCGTTCCTCTTAGCGCAGAAAGAGACAACAGAAGAGAGGTAGTGAAATTTTCGGGAAGCGACGCATAAACATAAAGCTCAAATTTCATTCTTCCTGTCAAACGCTGAAAGGACATTGAGATGTTGTATTTAGTTGACTTTTATGTTCAGAACTTAACTGATACTATACAATAAATATCTTGGTTTATATTTAAGTTTAGTGAGATTGAGTTTCTGGGCGAAAAAGATTTTTAGGGCAACAGATAAGAAGAATGAGTGAAATTTTTCGCGAAGCGATGTGTAAACAACAGAAAGCTTCCACTCAGCATCGATGTATTCTGAAAGGACTGCAATGCTTTGTACATGGATTTGAAGATTAGGAACATTTACTCAGTATAACTAAAAAGCTTATCAAGCTGAGTGAAAGTAAATAATATTTATATAAGAGTTTTCAAAAGAGTGCAATGATGTTTGCCTTGTAGTGAGGAAGAGAACACTAACACTCCCAGTCATGAAGATGATGGTGATGTTTTTGCCCACGTGATGCCTGTGGTTCCGCCTGTGGTTCCTGCTGCTCCTATTGTTCCTGCTGCTCCTGTTGCTCATCATGCCCCAGGTGCATTCTATCATACTCGTCGTGGTATACCTGTTGGCCGAGCTGTTCGTGGCCGTGGTGCTACGAGACCTGCTGCTCGTGGTCGAGGTGCCAAGAGACCTGCTGCTCCAGCTGCACGTGGTTGTGGTGCTGCGAGACCTGCTGCACATGGTCGTGGTGCTGCGAGACCTGCTGCACATGGCCGTGGTGCTGCGAGACCTGCTGCCCCTGCTGCACGTGGTCGTGCTCCTATGGCATTCCAAACCTATGCAGACCCAGATGTTGGAAATCGGCTTCCTCCATTTACACCTAACCGCCCAACTGGAATCCACTTCTGCCGTCCACACCTCAGGAACACGATGACCACAGCTGTTGAGTTTTTTCACCTTTATTTTACTCCAGACATAATAAGTAACATATGTACCCATACTAACAGTTATGCTAATGAACATATTTTTACAGGTACTACCCATCAGTCGTATACTATGGCAGATGGAAGCTGGCAATATACAACACCTGATGAGATCAACAGGTTGATTGCATTATTGATTTATATGGGTCTTGTCAAAATTGGTAACGTGGATAAGTATTGGAGTGTGAAGAGCCTGTACAGTGGTCTCTGGGCAGGTGCCATCATGTCCACAACAAGATTCATAACTCTCATGGCCTTGTTGCATGTTGTAGATCCAGGAGCTGAGAATCCAGGGGATAAGTTATGTAAGGTTGAATCATTTGTTGATTATTTTAAATCTAGGTGCCTTGCTTTGTATCAGCCCAGACAACAACTTGCCATTGATGAGTGTATGGTCAAATCTAGACATAGGTCTGACATACGTCAGTATATCAAAGACAAGCCCACCAAATGGGGTATAAAGCTTTGGGTGGTGGCAGATAGCTCCAATGGTTACACCATCGATTTCAATGTCTACACTGGGAGAGCGGCAGCCGGAGGTGTCAGTGAACATGGGCTTGGGTATGATGTTGTTGTAAAGCTAATGCAACCTTTTCTCAGGAAGGGGTACCATTTGTATATTGATAATTTTTACACCTCAACTACCCTTGTGAAATATTTGTTTGATAATGGAGTTCCTACTACAGGTACAATCAGAGAGAACAGCAGAGGATTCCCAGCAAATATGAAGAATGGAAATGAATGGTCCAAAGCACAAAATGTTGTAAGGGGTAGTATGCGTTGGGAAAGGGACCCACCCCTGCTAGCATTACAATGCTTGGACAACAAAGTAGTATCTATGTTGACAACCATCGAAAATGCTAATGACTCTCTTCAGGTGAGGCGCAAAACCAAGACAGCTGGTGTGTGGAGTACCAAAGTTGTACAGCAACCCCAGGCCATTGCCACATATAACAAGTATATGAATGCAGTCGACCGGTCAGATCAAATTTTAGCCACCTGCAATGTGTTGCGTAAATGCATTTCCTGGGTTTGTACACAAGATCCAGGGCCTAAGATTTTTCGTAGAATTGAGTTCGAAAGTTTGAGCAGAAATGAGTGGAAACGTTACTTTGGCTTGTATGAATGTGAAGCGCTGCCTAAGCATTCTATGTTTAACATGATTTACGATCCAGTGAAAAAGAGTCTTGGCGGTGCTGCTGTAGTTACTAGTAAAGCGAAATTTCCTCTTGTAATTTCAAACATTACTGACTTCAGCCCTGAAACACAAGCAGAAGAATCCCAATAGAGTGGCAGCTCAGGACTCAAGAACTTTGATTCAACTGATGGAAAGCGAAAGAGATCTACTAGTAGAACTAGAACTAATAATACTACTATAATAGGAAGAAAAGATCCTTTAAACCTTACTGGAAAGAGTGGTTTATTTGTATTACATAAATATTTAGATCTGCCATTTAATCCCGTTAAACAAGAGAGCGAAGATTGGAATGTTTACAGCTATAAAATGCAATTTTATTGGGACCAGGTGAAAGATCCAAACTTCCTTATGATGATTGCTATGCAACTTAGTCCGAAAGAAATACAACGTAAATTTAAAAAGCCCAAGATTGAACTTTTGAAAGCTTCTATAGATTTCCCTGATTTACGGGTTTTAACAACTATGAAGCGGGAATGAATTGCGAATGGGCTACTTGGTATGCTGATATTTTGGATATGTCAGTTGAGCCTGATGTTGAAGTTGTAAAAACAATTTATCAAGCTTTCCCTATTTTCAGTCCTGCCGATAACAGTAATTTCTAAGACAAAATTGTCTATGAAGCTGGCACTTTGAAGCTTTTGGAAGCGAGATATTCACAAGCTAGTTTTTGGCCAAATAATGCAGCTAATGAAGGAGAAATGTCGCTCAAAGCGACTATTACAGGCGAAATTAAAGCTCCTGATGTAGAAATAACGCTGCCTGAAGGAATATTACAGGAGAAATTGCTACTGAAGGAGGAGTAGCAGGAGCTATTGGCATTCAGGAATTAGCAGCTGATGTAACTTTGAGTAATACAGGAGAAAAGTCGCTAACTTTCCCTGATCCCGGTTCTATAAAGTTTACGGGTCCTTTTGTTGCTGAACTTGAAATAGAGCCTCCAGGCACAATAGGCTGGAAATTACCAAACGCAGCCAGTGGGATTCCTATGTTTTACAGTAGCGGGGAAAAAAGGCAAGATTTTGATTTTACTTATGGTGAAGGCCACGGATTGCTTTTGACTAATCTTTCCTTAGTATTAAATACGATTTGGGTAGGTGACATGCGAAACATTGCAGGCCATGATTTTTCTGCTGCAAATGGAAAAGTTCATTTTGTTTACTGTGTTCATTATGTAGATCTAGAGGAAATTAACGAACTTATAGAGAAGCAAAATGCTGAGAGATTATCTATGATGTCATAAGCCAGTTTTTTAATTTGCATAACCGGTTTTTCCAATTAGCATAACCGGTTTTTTCAATTAGCATAGTAGTCAAACCAGTTTTTCTTGTCAAACTTGTATAGTGACGCGGTCAAACCTGTTCTATAACCAGTATTTACTTGTTAATAAAGTTGTTTATATCAGTTGCGTGTTGGAAATCAGTTCATTTTCCGAAATGGCGTCGCACATTCAGCAGCTCAGCAAAAACTACTGACAAATTTAAGCATCTCGTTGCATTTGGTGTTGTAAAGCCCTGGGTTGATCGCGAAGGCTATTTCAAGGATTATATTAGCTCGAAAGGATATCAGCCAGACAGCAATTTCGTGAGATCTTTCGAATATTTGGAACGAACTTGAAACACATATCGCGTTCTTATAATTGGGTTTTCATTTATGCAAATTAGATTAATATATTCACAAATATTATGGGTTGTTTCAGACAAAAGTATTGCTTCCAGAAAGCCTATTTCCTACCCTTTCAAAAAAGGTATGGCTTTCTTTTGAATTGTAAATACCTGCTGAGAAAATAAAGAACAAATATGGTTAACTATGTCTCTTTTACTTCATTATTTTTACTTTTTATAAGGGTCTATAAAAAAATTCTTAAAAATTCAGCATTCATTCTTTTTCAGCCAAAATTACTGGATATGTTGCCAAAATAATAAGGATCAATTCTGCTTTTAACTTTTCCTTACAACCCTAAACCATTTTGAAGTTCATTGCTTTTTGTCCACTTTTTTTGATGCAGTTATGCTAATTTATGCAAATGAAATTAATATATGCAAACATATATTATGGTCTGTTGTGGACAAAAGTATTTTTTTCTGAAAGCCCATTTCATACCCTTTTAAAAGAGGTATGGCTTTCTTTCCAATAACAAATCCCTTGTGAGAAAATAAATAAAGAATAAATGTGGTCAATTTTGACCGTTTTTGGGCCTGCTGAATGAGAGTTAATAAATGGTTTTTGCGTACGGAGTTTCGTCCCAACTTACTGGCGTGGTGGCAGCATTACGGTTCCAAAAGAACTCACAAAGGACGTCTCAGTGTTCCTAATTGATGTTGGTCGTCTCTCCGAAAAGCCTAGCCTTATTTTTGAGTTTAACCGAAGCTATGACTTCCCACAGAGCGCCGAAGCAATGCTCGCTTACTTCGAACGAGACTATCACTTAGATCGAGGCTTGGGAGAACAACTTGAAGTATATCCTGTCTCGATGCCAACTTTGCCGACTTTCTTACTGATGGCTCATCGTGGGGAAAGAAAACGAATGCTTCACCTCTTCGTGGTTTCTCAAATGATCCCGAATCTGTTCCCACGGTGCGAAGGAGAACAGCTGCTCAAAAGACAGCTCACTTGGAAATGATGCTCGGCCAACTAGCAAATTACGCTCCAATCATTTCCAGGAACTCTATCGTAAAGAATTCTACTTCTATTAACGGCGTTTGGCAGACTATCCGTCAACATTATGGCTTACAATCGACGCGTTCTTGTTTTTTGGACCTTGCTTACATTGCTTTGAAGCCCGAACAACGTCCCGAGGACTTCTTCCAATGCTTGATGGCCTTTATTGAACAATCTCCTCTCCGCTTCTAGCAGTATCACTCATCATGGCGAGGCTCCCGTTTCTGATGAAGAGCTCTCCATCTCTCGAGAATTTCATCGTCTTAACATGGCTGCGTTTACTACATCCCAGTCTCCCTCACCTCATAAAACAGTGTTATGGAACTGAATGGCAGAGAAGAACTCTAGCCTCTGTCAAGCCTGAGATTTCTCAGGCACTTGAGTCTCTGCTTGACGAACTCCACGGCAGTGATGAGTCAAAGGTCCTACACTCTGCACCGCCGAAACATCGCCGCCCATCCCTGCCCGTCACAGACCTCCACCTAAACCGCGTGTCGTTAGGTCTTGCCCTCTTTGCCAGCAAGCTGGTCGCCAGGATTTCCATTCTCATTTCCTGAGCAATTGCAAATTTTTTGCCTGAATCTAACCGCGTTTTTATGTCCCGGGCCCGTCAAGTCGCTGGCCTTGACAGTGATGGAACCTCCTATGGTTACCATGACTACTGCTTCGACCAGTCGGACTCTACAGCCCTTCAAGATTTCTCTGGCGTGCAGAGCTGTCCTGCTAGCATTCTTCCCACCTTGGAGCATCCTGTTTCTCATCGTGTTAACATCTCTCAGTCTCCGTTTCTTCATGCCTTTTACCATCACCATCCTTTACATCTCACTATTGACACTGGCACTGAGACTAACATGATGAGAGTTTCCCTTGCTAAGCATATTGGTGCCAAGATCTCTACCTCCCAGTCCGCTTTGCAAGCTGATGGTCGTACTCCATTGTCTGTGATCGGTGAAACTCGCCTTCCCTTGGTTCACCTCGGCAGATCTCTCGCACTGGAAGCTCTTGTGGTGGAAGATCTTGATGTGGATATACTTGCCGGGACTCCCTTCATGGCTGCCAAAGACATTGCTGTCAGTCCCGCCAAACGTGAGATCATTATTGCTGGAACTGACGTGGCTTCGTATGGTTGTGTTCAAAGCCCCCAGACCCAGCATGCCGTCAGGGCCTGCTATCCTATTCGTGCTCCAAGTGTGAACTGTACCGTTTGGCCTGGTGAATTTCTTGCAGTCAATGCCCCTGTGGAGTTACTTAAGGATTCTCTACTTGCCATCGAATGCCGTGTAGACTCTGTCTCCTCTGGCCACCTCAGGCACGCTCATGCCTGGCCCCACCCAGACATCGTCCATACCGTCGGTAGTAAGTTGAGGCTCCTCAACGACACTGAGGAGCCCCTTCTTATACACAAGAATAACCATTTCTGCCAGGCTCCTCTGACTGTTTCTAATCCAATCCCGGAGCCTTCTCTAGTAAGATCGTCCACGTCTCCTCACAAGACAACAGTTCCACTCCATTCTCCTGCAGAGTCCGGCCGTGTTGATCGTGATGGCCTGTTGTCGCCTTCTGAAAAAGCCTCTTTCATCTCTCTCCTGAGAGAGTTCGAGGTTGTCTTCAACCCTCGCATTCCTGGTTACAATGGAGCTGCCGGCCCAATTGAAGGTGTTGTGAACATGGGTCCCGTTGAGCCTCCGCAGCACAAGGGCTGTGTTCCCCAGTACTCGCGCAACCAACTCGACCTGCTCCAAAGCAAATTCGACGAGCGAGGCCCAGGGCATCTTCAGTCGCCCCAAGGATATAGAGGTTGTCATTGAGTACTTACACCCTTCATTCCTGGTGAAAAAGAGGAATGGCGGCTTTCATCTGGTAATTTACTGACATAAGTCGTATAGTAAGCCTCAACCCTCTCTCATGCCGGATGTCGACCCTACTCTTCTCAAGATTGCCTGCTGGAAGTACATCATCGTTTCCGACCTGTCTCAAGCCTTCTACCAGATCCCTCTTGCAAGGCACTCCATGAAATATTGTGGCGTGGTAACCCCCTTCAAAGGGGTTCGTGTCTATACCCGTTGTGCCATGGGCATCCCTGGTTCGGAGACAGCCCTTGAAGAGTTAATGTGCCGTGTCATCGGTGACCTCCTCCAGGAAGGATGCATCGCTAAGATAGCCGATAATCTATACTGTGGTGGGAACACTCCTCAAGAGCTCCTTTTGAACTGGCAGAGGACCCTCTCCGCTCTAGACCGTTGCAACCTTCACCTTTCAGCCGAGGAAACCATCGTCTGTCCAGTATCCACCACTATCCTCGGCTGGATATGATCCCAAGGTTCTATCCGCGCTTCTCCACACCGTATAGCAGCTTTGGCGTCCTGTGAGCCCCCCAAGAATGTTCGCGGTCTCCGCGCCTTTATTGATCATGACCGATGGTTCCGTCAAGATGAGCGGTCTCGGTGCCACCCTTTATGTTCTTCGTAACCAGAAACTCTACCTCGCTGGGTTCTTTAGTGCAAAGTTAAAAAAGCATCAAGCTTCCTGGTTGCTGTGTGAAATAGAGGCGTTATCCATTGTGGCTGCTGTTAAGCACTTTGCTCTCTACATAATACAAGCCAAGTCTAAGCCTTATGTTCTGACTGATAGCAAGCCTTGCATCCAGGCTTTTGAGAAACTATGCCATGGCCAGTTTTCCTCCAGCCCCCGCATAACATCATTCCTGTCCACTTACAAAATGTCGGTACCAGGTCTCATTGCTCCACTTAGCTGGCTCTGCTAACCTACCTTCTGATTTTGCTAGCCAAAACGCCCCAGTCTGTGAAGACCCCCGCTGCCAAGTCTGCTTATTTGTCTCAGAGGCTGAGGACTTAGCTGTGCGCCCTATTTCCGTTGACAATGTGCTGTCTGGCCATGCCTCCCTGCCTTTCACAAGCCGCTCTACCTGGCTCCAAACGCAGTTGGAATGTCCTGATCTTAGGCAAGTACACGCACATCTTAAGCAAGGTACACGTCCGTCAAAGAAGTTGACGAGTATCAAAGACGTCAAGCGTTACCTGAACTTGGTTTCCATTAATCTCGTACCCAGATCTCACTCTGTCAGAAGCGGAAAAAGTGAGATCTGGGAAAGTTCGATACTACGCCATTTTTCATTGGCTTCTGTAAAAAGGGCTCCCTCGATTAAACCTGAACGGTGATTGGTTGTTTCGCGGCGGCAATTATCGCGGTCAACTCGCGGTCTTTCGTGGTGAGTTCCCGGCAAGTTTGAGATGGGTAAACAAGAAACATGTCCGCATCATGGATACAGCAGCCCAGAAGTCATGCGATAATTTGAAAGGAAAATGCCGGTTGTGCGCCTTGAAGAGGATTATTTTTAAACTGTGTGAAATTGTGGTATTAGGAACAGACGAACTTCCCAAGTTCTGTTGCAGAAGTTGTTACGAGAAACTTATTCGTCTAAACAAAAACGTTGAAGCGTTTGCCTTAAAGTGTAAGACTGCACAGAAAGCTTTTGAATGAGAACAAATTACCAAGACAAGGTATCGAAGTGTAAATAGTCCAACAAGCACCAAAAAGCCACGAAAGCAGCCGTGCACCATGGTGACTGCTTCAGTGAGAAAAAGTTTATCGTTCGATCAAAACCAGCAGAGTGATAATGCCACATTACAAGAAAAAGAGGTAACTGATCAGTCACCTTTTACCCATACTTGTTTTAAAAAATAAAAGCTGTGTAAGTGCTATTTGTTTTAATTTGTATTCTGATGTGCATTTCAGAATGTAGTTACCTCGCAAGTAAAAGCATCCAGAATCCCAACGCCGATAAAAGTCTTTCACAAAGAACCGGGCAAAAACCCAAAGCCGGTAAGAATCATGACAGCTGAGGTAAGCTGCGTAAACCAGATTCTAACTAAACTTTCCAATCTTTATTTACACAGGCAATGTCATCCAATCAGCTAACTAAAGCCCAACAAACTCAATCTTTACCTTTACAAGCAGTAAGCACGAACCCGAAGGTAATTAAATTCGTCAAATTTCATTTTACCTGGCCAACACTGAAGTATGTAGCTATTTAATTTGTTGATTCTTTATCTGTTTTATTTTACACAGACTGTTTTACTCAACCAAACGAAATCCCAACCAATTCAAGGTTTTTTATTTACCCAAGGCAGGTCTCAAGAACCCATTTTATGACACCTCCAAACTTTAATTTAATTTTTGGTTCTTTATTTACAGGTAATGTCATCCAATCAGGTAACCAAAGTCCAGCAGGTTCAGTCCTTACCTTTACATGAAGGAGTAAGCTTGAACCCAAAGGTAATGAAATTCGTCAAATTTTATTTTACTTGGGCAGAAGTATATAGCTAATTCATTTGTCCATTCTTTATTTATTTTACACAGACCGTTTTACTCAACCAGCCAACCAAAATCCCCCAACCAATTCAAGGCTTTTCTTTAGACAAGGCAGGTCTCAAGAACCCAAAGGTAAATAAACATGCATTACATTAAAATTATGCTCCCAGAGTGTTGTAAGAGAAGAGCTTTCTCTCAGTCAGTTTGATTGATACCTCTTGGGATAAAATGATATTATTTCAAAGAATATTTTCAGCATTGTATGTACTCTTTAATTTTAATTATTAATTAGTTTTAATATGTTTTTCTAGTTCAATAAACATCACATCATATCAGAGAGTGAAGTTTACCAGCTAAGCCTTGCTCTGTCACTGAGAAGTTCTGAAATACTTACAGATGCAATATGGGCGTCATCTCTAAGAGATCCTCTGAAAAGGAAATTTATGTTGGATGTTGCACTTGAGTGTGAGAATCTGGGAAAGACTGAGAAGGGTGGGAAGCCTTCTGTTCTTAAAGAAAAGAGTTATGATGCCTTGAAAACCTTTTCCTGGTTAAAGATTCTTGAAGAAGGTCAGAAGAGGTGCCCGGATGTTATTGATTTCATTTCAACAATATGCATACCAGCACACCGGGAGACAGTAAACAAAATGAAAAAGGGAGAAAGCAGGATACCAGCCATTGGTCTTGCACATGCAGTTATGATGCATCAGGCTAATCAACAGCTCAGCTTGGTACAAAGAATGAATACCATGATTCTGTGTCACGGACATGCAGAGAAAATGGTAAGTTTCTTTAACTTTCATACTTAGAAGAGGCATCTAAAAATTATTTTCTGAGATGTATTCTGGGCATTTGTTAAGGTTAAGAAATCTTTATAATGTATTAAATTGTCCTTCCCCACCTACCAATTTCAATCCCAACAACCCCCCCCCCCCCCCCTTTGGTCTTTCTGCTACATACCTGGTTGAAGCAATATCCCATTTACGTGCTTAGTATTTAGAAATTTACTTAATGTGCTGATCAGCCCAATAAATTAGCAATGAGCTAGCTTTTTACTTTGAGTAAAGGCCAAAATGAACATCAAGAGAAGGTGGATTATAAACTAAAATTGAATTGGAATATAGATAGTGATATGCAGCTTCTAATATTAAATAAGATGCAATTTAGTACAACCATACACCAGCACACAGTTCATACCACACCTATATGTCATTACTTTTTTTTTCAGACCTATGGACGTTTTGAAAAGCAAGGGGTATGCCTGTCACACACCTCCATGATCAATCTACTGGACTTAATGGGAGGGCACTTTCATGACAAAATTGTTGAACTAGTGAAACAGGGAAAGAAATTTTATACTGTTAATGACAATTTGAATTGCAAAACAACAGTGAAGAACATGAGAGTAGATCACAGAAACAAGCAGCACAACTGGTTTGCGAGCATTATAGTGTTTGAAAGGATTGACTTCAGACACTTGGACAATGTCAAACCACTTGGTGATATCAGGAACTTTGCAAATGAGAACTATCTTCTTACTCAAGAGGAGGTCAGAAAACTCACTTCTGACTTCAAGGTTCTAGTTGGAAGAATATTTCTTGAGTTTTTCAAACAGCCCAATTTTGCAGTAGTAAAGAAATTGGTGCCTCAGCATATTATGCACCAGTACACAAAAGAAATGAGTTCCAAGTCAGAGGTGTTTCCACTTCCCATTCAATTCAAGGATGAGAAGAAGTATTCTGATGTGGTAGACATCTTAGCAAACCATGAAGCTACATTCGAAGGCATATTCAAAGCTGCCAATGCTCAGGATGGGTCTGAAAGAGAGAGTTACATTCCAGCTGACTTCAATTGCCCTTCAGGTCAGTATGTAAAATAAACTTGTAAGTTGTCAAATTTGAGTCCTGTTCATAACTTTAGTCACTAACAAATAATGCTTGTATTTTGCTTGTATTATAGGTGGTGATCAGTTGACCAGAGTTCGATTTACAGGAGGACGCAAACTAAGGGCTGGTGCACACACTGCTAAGGACAGACTAGAACATACATATCCTGATCTGATAGAGCTGTTTCATACAAAGCAAGCATTCTTAACTGTGAGTAGCAATAACAAATATCACAAAATATCCAAAGGTCAATGTGATGATACTGTAAAGCTTCTTTCATGATGTCCACCTTGTATGCAAAAGAGACACATTTTACTATGAAAAGAACTTTGCAATTCTAAGAATAAGTACCAGTAGCATTAGAATCTCAGTCGACAAAACAATGTTGACCCACCCAGGAAAATAGGAAAAATCAGATGAAGAAAAAAAATGGATTTATCTCCTTATAACTACTTAAATTAGCAATACTCTTGCAACAGTGTTATTAGTATTGTAGCTAATAATGTGAAAGTGGTTACATTTTTTTTCTGAATAAATTTTCTGAGGTGAATGCCAGCATTACAAAAAGTACTTTAATTTATTTTCAGGTAATTAATGGTGTCCTGATGAAGCAGACCTCTTCACGTGAAATTGGCACCTTGAAGTACTTCAGAGAGAGGATCATGCGTTACAACGTTCCAGCAACTGTTAAAAACAACCCTGAAGCGTATGAGGAATTCTTTACTTCAGTGGGACGAGTCTACCTGGTAGAGGCATTCCTAGAGTTCTTTGGCATGGAATCCCTTGAGAGTCTGCCAACCAAAAACATGCCAGAACAAAATGCAAGCATTGAGGTTAAGAAACAACACTTTGATAAAGTACTTGAACAGTTTGTAAATTACTATGTTTTTCATTTGGGAGTCACTGTTGATGACAAGGTGCAGAATTATGGCCTCTGTCTGATCGAGCTTTTTGTGGTTGTTATGCAACTCAACGACACAGTTCATGAAGGTGATGGGTATAGACTTATGACCACCTGGAAGTATCTCATGTGGCCTTATAAAGCTAGTAACAATTTGTCAAAGTATGCTATTGAAGGCATGTATTTCCTGACTTTAACCAAGTGCTTGCTAACACATCAGATGTCTGAACGTGTAATTTGGGGGAGGATGACCAACAAGAGAGGAAAAATTGGAGCAAACATGCCTAATGATTTGGAGATGGAGCATAACATCAAAGACACAAAAACTATGATCACCGCAATGGGGGCTAACAAGACTGAAAAGTCTGTCCTTTGTGGTTCCATGTCAGTTACTGGGGTCAGTGAATCCCTTTCTGCCTTTGATGAAAGTTCTAATGTGAAGCCTGAGTCAACAGCCCACACAAAGAAAAGTTCTGTGAGAGATGAAGGGATTATGTTAACTGATCTAAAATCACTTAAGCCCTTTAATTGTAATCCCCCACATGAACCTCATCCTTCCTTTACAGAAATGTGTAAGAGTATCAGAGAGAAATTGAGCCTGATTGACTTTTTTCATTGGCTTGAAAAACATAAAAGACGGTTAGCTAGAGGTCTTGGCCCTGAAAATGAGGAATCTGAATCATCTGATGACGAGGACTGAGTGAGTACAAAGTCCTTACTTATTTGAAATTAATCCTTTTTCAATACAAATACAGTTCTGTCACATTTTCTGTTACTTGGACTGGGGCTATGATGCAATCAGATTAGAAATCTTCATTGGCCTATTTGTTGTAAATTTCAACTTCAAAAAAATTTAATAAGTTTAATGAGCAAAGAGTGGGCAGTATCTGGGGAATGCAGTTTGGCCCTGTTAAAGACTACTAACCTCTCAAACCTTTTCCATCTAAGGCTCCATGCCATTTCAATGTGCTATTTACTTACTAAAAATAAAGAATCTTTTACTTTTGCCTATTGCCATGTCCCAATTAAGAAACGTTCAAGGTAGTGTACAGTTTACAAAAAGTTAGATTCCTTCATTGTGTTGCTCCAGAAAATATCCATGTTCCCCCCAACAGAGTGTTTTATTAATTTTGAGCTCCTTCACCCCCAGTTTAGCTTTGTACTTTCCTTGAAAAAGTTTGGTCTTTAAGAACCCCCTCCCCTCTGGGGGGGAGGGGGTTTGAATATTTACTGGGATCACACATTTAAACTATATTTAGCAGTTTACTTTTTGGATGTGACATCATGGATGATTTTAAGAATCTCATCAGCATGTTCTTTTCTCCAAATTGGAACTTTTTCAATAACTCTGTTAAGAGTTTCAACTTTTGCAAGAGTTAGGCAAAGTTCATCTATGACTTCCATGGTTAATCCTGAGCACATTGACAACTGAAAGTAATTATCCTTGGCCTCAGTTTCTTCCTTAAATTTGATAAGCCTTGACTTAATTTCTTGCACTTGTTTTTCAGATAAAGCCATGCTACCAGTATCTTGTGAGTGTTCAACAGGATCTTCATGAAGCTCAGAGCATGAACAACAATTTTGACAAATGTCACAACAGCTGTGTGATTTCTCTTGCACAGTGGGAATTCCAAATCCAAAGTGTCTGAGTACTATTTTTCTCCTGCACTCATTTTTAGGGTTTTTACAATACTCTCTCATGATTGGTTGCATTACTTCAACATTGGCACCTATGTCATTGTTGTTAAAGTAAAGAGTTGACTTAGCAGGTCTTCCATCTCTGCCTGCTCTTCCACTTTGTTGGAAGAAACTTTCCATAGTACGAGGTACACCAAAATGAATTATTCTTTCAACATAAGGAGAATCAATACCCATGCCAAATGCAACTGTTGCAAATATTACCCTCTGAGTGCATGTCTCTGTGACTATGCTGGATATTAATTCACTCTTCATTTTATCTGTCTGAGGAGAATGAAACTGGGCAAACAATCTGTTTTGGGGATGTTTGAGAGCCCCAGAAGGGTAATACTGTTTGTCACCAAGTTTGCGATCCAGAAATGCAAACCCGACTCCACAAAGTTCTAATGACGAGTATATAACAGTAACAGGCATATGCACAGTTTTGGTAATGAGCTCTTCTGTAATGGGAGATAGCAGTTCTTCAAATTGATCAACATTTCCTTGTTTTACATATGAGGGTCTTTGTATGACTTCATAAAAAATGTTAGCTCTGTCAGGATTGGCAATGATAAGGGAGGGATTTTTCATATTAAGACTTTCCGTTATAGTCCTCTGGTACTCCTTGGTAGCTGTAGCTGTCATTGCAACAATCTTAGCTGAGGGAAACACAGAGGATAAAGTCCCAAGCTTTCCATAGTCTTGTCGAAAGTCATGTCCCCTAGAGAGTACAAATTGAGAACATGGCTAATTACAGTGTAATTACACAGTGGTTTCTTGTAAATCAGTCATATTTCCATGATGTGATTTTAATGTTGCATTTTATTAAATCAAAAACAAAAATAAAAGAGGCTAAAATACAGAATACAGGGCCACGAATGGCATTTTTTGTGTCATTTCTACAAATCATTTCACCACGTAATTGAGGTGACATGAATGCTTTAATAGTCGCTCACCTGATGAAAACATCACATAATTGATAGGGAGGCTGGGAGAATAATTATTGGTGTGCCAAAGCTTAAGGCAAAGATCTAAGAACTTTCTAATTTTCCCAAACACCCCCAGAATATATAAACACTTATCTTGTTACAATTATCAGAACAGCACTGGAGTGCCCTAAGTTTGCTTTCAAAGTTGGGAACCAAAAGCTTGACAAAGTAAATTGGACTAATAAAAAAAACAAATGATAAAAAATACAAACATTACCACTCAATGATGCAATGCGCCTCATCTACCACCACTGCCACAACATTACGCTGATAATAGTTTGATAAAAACAGCTCTCTGCACTGCCTGTTGGCCACCGCTACCTCGGGGTGCGCAAAAATGATCTGAAATTTTCCAGCCTCGAGCTCTTCTTTAATATCATGAAATCTTCCTTCTGCCTCTTCTCCACAAAGACGAAGACTCGTACAACTAACTCCAACTGAGTTCAGTTTATTTATTTGGTCATCAATCAACGCGTTCAGAGGGGAAATCACAATTACTATTGACTTGTCGTTCTTCAGTTTGTCCGCCGCAAGATAATAATCGAACAATGGAGGTAACATTTGATAAATCAACGATTTACCGTAACCTGTTGGAAGTACAATTAAACTGTCTTTACCGTACAATACAATCTTTCCCAGCGCGTCTCTTTGCTTTTGCTTAATCGTAAAACTCCCTTGTCCTCTAGAGCGAAGAACTGTTTGAATAACTCCATCGAAATCCATTCTCGCTTTCCCGCAAATTCACAGCAAACAGCAACATTTGCTGCATAGAACACGAACATGCGCAGTAATTGCAAGGCCCGAAAATCGGGCCTAGCTATTACTACGCATGCTCGAAATCGAACTTTTCCAGATCTCCCTCCCGCCAGGCCGTGGGAGATCTGGGTACGAGATTAGGTTTCCATCTCTCGCGACGGTCTCCTCGTCATGAAGCATGATGAACCTTTTGCCAAGCCTCGCTAGAGTATTGTCATCCCTCGCCCTGTCCTAGAAGTTCAACCATCCTTCTCGCCACCAAATGAAGCTGGTTATACAGCGTTACTTCTTCGCGTTAGACCTCGACAAATCCCTGGATCGGTGCTCCCTGTGTTGCCACCTTTCCTCTTCCCTGAAGAAGGTCCCTACCAGCCTTGTTGAGCAGTCTACCTCTGATCCTCCAGATGGCATCGGTATTTCCGGATCTTGTTTACTGTGGGTAATGTCGACCAAGATAGTGGTCGATATAGCGGTCGCTACTCGGTCGACAGTCGGCCGATGTAGCGATTGATAGTCGGTCGATATAGCGGTCGATAGTCGGTCGATATTTCGACGACACACCTCGACTTACTATCGGTCCGTATGTCGGTGATATATCGGTCAACTGTCGGTGGTATATCAGTCAACTGTCGGTGGTATATCGGTCAACTGTCGTTCGAATATCAGTCGTGTGTCAATTTATCAGGTGAGTCCAATGGCTTTTTTTTTAAGCAAAGACATCATTAATTACTGTTATCATGCGATGGGGGAACATGTGGCAGTGCGAGACGCGATTACTCTATGAAGCGAACCGAAGAGCACTGGGAGCTAAGGACATGGTAACCGTTTTTCTTTTCCAGTTTGCATCCTCACTGATCGTCTTATTGCGTTCGACGAAGGACAGTGCAAGCCTAATTCTGTTTTGCGTCCTGTGTCTTTTGAGTTGGTATGCCTGTGCACTGTTATGCGGAATGAATTGAGCCGTAATGCGCGCGCAGATGTATGGGCTACAAATTGGCCGCCCTGATTGATTTTTGCAGGGGCAAGTATCGGCCGGGAAACTGGTGCGACGATATTTTAGTCTCGTTTTCGCATTGAATCGTCCCTTTTGTCGTCTTTGGTCGCTGTTCTGCATACGTGCTTCACGAATTCGCTAGAACATTTTGTTTGGTCGCTAGATTGTGTACTTAGTAAAACTGTTTACTTTCGTTCTCGTACAAGAATCGCCTCTTCTGTCGTCTTTGGTCGCTCAACTTTACACGTGCGTTGCTTCAACATTCCATTTGGTCGCTGGACTGTACACGTGCTTTCCTAAAATATTCCGTTTGGTGGCTCGATTGTGGTGCTTGGTGAAACTATTGGTCATTTTGTGTGGTGGAATTTCAAGGTTCGGTAAGTTTATTGGTAGCCCTTTTAAGTATAATGTTATTTAAACGCTTCGTAGGTTGCATTTATCGAAGTCTGATGGAACTGTGTACGACTCCGCAGTTCGCCGTGTTGTTAGTGTCGCGCTGGACGAGAAACACTCCCACCTTCGCTGTCTGCAGGAATGTAAGAAAACTCGAACATTTTACGCAGCCAATAAAGTATAGCCAAAAAAACTGTCACAGGGCGAATTAATACATTTATGAACTTTTAAGAAAAAATTAAATGGCACTTAAACTTGATGAGAATGTTTAATTTAAGCCGTAAAGCTTCTTAAAGTTCTTAAAGGGCAAGAAAATCTTTAAGATGTCTTTAATGACATTTAAGTTTTATTAAATGTATTTGTCAACAAACATGAATTTACTGCCTTTAATTGGGTCTTGGAAAGGTAACTTAAACTGAAATGTGCCTTTAACTAACTTTAATTTTCCCATTAAAGGTTAAGTAAATGTAATACTGTATTTAAGTGGTAACACTTAAATCTTCGTAAGGACAACAGTTAAAAATCACGTTTATAAATCTTTAGGAAAGATTTATATGGCACTTAAACCTGATGAGAATGTTTAATTTAAGCCATAAAGCTTCTTAAAGCTTCTTAAAGGGTAAGGAACGCTTTAAGATGTCTTTAATGACATTTAAGTTTTATTAAATGTACTTGTCAACAAACATGAATTTACTGCCTTTAATGAGGTCTCAGAAAAAAAGTTAAATTGAAATATGCCTTTAACTAAGAAAATGGGGATCATGTACCTTATGGGGGCCTCGACCAATACATCCGTCGACACATCGATCAAGATATCGATCGATGTCTCGATCGGTACTCGACCGATACATGGTAGATATGACGACCGAGTATCGGTCGAGTATATCGGTCGAGACATTGACCGATCTCAAACGATGGGTCGACCGATGTATCGGTCAAGGCACCCCCATAAGATACATGATCCAGTAAATGTACTACAGAATTTAAGCGGTAACACTCAAATTTTCGTAAAGACAACAGTTAAAAGCAAACCAACAAAAATAAAGAAAAACAAACTGACATGCTACATGTATTAAAGAACAGTGCAGCTCAAGTGTACCAGTACAATTTACAAAACCAATTTATCAAAGTTGCTGAGAAAAAACCATGAGCTCTCTACCCCACAAGGCAATACAAAAGGAACCAATGATTTAAATAAAATGCTCTGAGCTTATACTCCAAAAATATTATATCAAATTACATAATTAAACAAATTACTCAGTCCCTTACTCAGTATGCGGCAATGAACATTAACTTCATGTGCTCCATACGATTAAAACTCATTGCATACATCCCAACCCAACTACATCACACTCTTCTCTACAGTATCAGTATGATATTGGGTTTCCACATGGTTGAAACTGACCTCATTATCAGCTTTTGACTCATAACCAATGGAGAATATCAATTTACCAGTTATTGCAAAAAAGCCCTTTTTTCCATTCACCAATTTCGGGTGATGCTCCATATACCAAGTCAATACATGTATATACACTACTGTGTTGTTCTATTGTGTGAAGTATATTATGTTGTTTAAGGGTTGGGCCCATTGTTGTGTTCGTTATGACATAACTCAGGACTTGATTGACTTGCTAAATGGCATATGACCCCCAGTTTGTGTTTACATGATGAATAATGTGACTGATAGATCTCTACCATGAAAAAGACCTAAATTTGACAATGAAGACACAAAAGTGGTGAGTGAAAGTCAACCCACCAAAACAATACAGTTTATTACTTTTCCTTTTACATATCAGCAACTTCTTTCCTGAAATTAAAGGTGATGATTAAAGTCTAAGGTTTCCATAAACACTGCTCTCTCTAATATTCGAAACTAGAAACAATGGGATGTGGTACTTAAGTTCATTTATAACTGTAATGCTGGGAAATTTTTAAAAATTTAAATATTTTGTCTTTTAGAGGTCTCCTTGAGACCTCTCCTAAGAGGTCTCCTTGTGACAAGTAAAACCGTCTGGCATTAGACAGAGTAAAATCTATGAAGTCACTCTTAGTGGGTAAAGAGTTATTAATCTTGATTTGTTTGGTCCCTATGAAAGTGCAATGCATGAAGCAACATCTGCAGAATTAATCAAATTTGTTCATCTTGTAATCTGTACATACCTGTATGTAGGTATTTGCATCTCGGTTTCATAACAACCTCTTGAAACTACAGCTGTAGCATCACCAAAGAACTGACTGACAAGATGTGTCATCTTGTCACTTGCTAACATTTGATGAGTCATCAAGAAAGCGGCTCAGTACACTGGTGAGCTACGCCATCATACAGGAATGCAAATTTGTTACTAAATTTTACTACACCTGCTTATTTAGGTTCTTACTCCATCAATAAATGGGATCTTATACGTAAGTTTAATTTGAATGGGAATATTGTGATATTTTTGAACAATAAATAATTCATTTGTCTATTAAATCCATTATAAAATAAGCAAGGTCAGCAAAATAATGTAGCTTATTTCATCTTAAATATAATCTACACACATGAAACTAATTATGTACATGTATGTTACTTTCAGAAAAAAATCTCTGTTGAATTAATAAATGTATATTTAATATTCAGCAAATGTATTTATAAATAAACATGATGATAAAAGTACTCATTTACTCTTGTTCTCACTCTATTGGCAAATCAACACAACATGAACTGATACTTAAATTTAATTATTACTGTAATATTTTAAAATTTAAACAATAAATAATTCATTTGTCCATTAAGCCCTCTTAATAATCTTGTCTGGTTTGATCCCCAAGAAACTGCTATGCATGGAGCCATGTCAGCAGAAAAATGAAAATTAATGGTTTTTTCTTATAATCTGTGCACACATCTATGAATGTCACTATTTGGGTAGGTTTCAGAAAACTCTGAAAGCTAGCATCACCAAAGAACTGACTGACAAGATGCGCCATCTCGCCACTTGCTAACATTTGATGAGCCATCAAGAAAGCGGCTCAGTACTCTGGTGAGCTACTCCATTATTCAAGAAATAATTCAAACTTGCAAGTACCAATACTTATTCGGATTCAGTCACTATCTAAATTGCATTTGACAGCAGTTGCAATGGGATCTGATAATTAAAACAATGAAATATTTCCTTTAATTTTGTCAATGTGAATAATTTTTTCTTAGAATATAAATGTCATGCTAACAAACTCCTACCAACAATTTCCAGCAATCCACAACAATTATTCGGTAACAGCACCAAGCTGCTTAATGATGTCATTTAAATGCAGTCTTGTATTTGGATTGAAGCTAGTGCACTTGTTCCCTATACTTTTAAGGACAGTGCTTTCAACACTTTTGGCAATTACAGAAGCTATTCTACCAAAGGAGTAAATATCACTAGCAGCAGAAGGTTTACTTGCTCCAGATACTATTTCTGGAGCTATGTGAGCATGCTTCTTGTGGTATTCTTGTTGCTCTTCATGTGAGAGGTGTTTGACAGACCCAGCAGCTGTTGTTATGCACTTCCCAAAATCGATCAAGACTGCTCTGTACTTATTATTCCAAAATGAAACAAGAACATTGTCCAATTTAATGTCTTGGTGAATAAACCGCAGATATGAAATTGCTTGAGCCAGCTGCAGTGTTATGCTGCACCAAATTGCTTGTGAAAGATGCAGTGACTTGCTATGGAGGGCAGTGTACATTGTAAATGCTTTGTTGTTTATGTCATAATAACTCATGACTAATAATTTAGGAGTTGATTCTATTGAGATCCCTAAAGGAAAGGGAATATTTTGGTGTTGCAATGACATCATTATCATGGCTTCTCTTTTAACATCTTCTGAAGTAGCAGAGGAAAAGCTCTTGACAGCTACAGGTGTACCTCGGTAAAACATTTTCTGGCAGGAACCAAACATACCTGAACCAAGGTGGCTTCTCTCATCTTTATCGCTTGGAGTCTCTAATAGACTACGGTCAATCTCTGCAATATGTGCCTGAACAGGCTTCTCTTTAGACACCTGTAGTTGATGAAGATAAAATCAGCTACATGTACCTGATAAATTTACATAGTCCTTTATCTGATTCAAAATGGTGGTCATTTTGCAGGAAAGAGTTATTTGACCCGGCTTCCCACGCTTATTGAAAAGTTAATAAACCCTTGCAAAATCGCTGCTCTTCCAAACACAGGAAAACTAGCGACTACAAAGAGAGGAATGAATCGATTGCAGCAAGCTTATTGTCCTAACATAAGCTTATACAGCAGCTCAACAACATTGATATCAACATTCAACAAGCAGGTCCTCATTATAAACACAGGACGATCGATTCTTACCTTTCGCTGTTCAGGCATGAATATTGTTTTCCGAATTTCACAATTCTCTTTTGTTTTAGGAAGAGAACGCCACCTATCGTAGTACTTTCTTGAAAGATAGGCGTAAATTTCCCGCTGGCGTTCCATATATACGCTTCGTTGTTTCCTTCAATTCGGCTACAAGTCGCGCCTCTGCTCGGTTCCTTCGTTCTAAAAGCCGCTGCCGTCGCTTTCTATTTTTTCGTTCTTTGAGCATTCGCTTTCTTTCCTCCATAGTATTATTCCTGCTACGTCTTTTCATGGCAAATTACTGTAAAGCAAGCTACAAGCTAGACCCACTCAACATGAGAAAATTTCCCGCGCCCGCCCGCAAGACAACCGCTGACACAATTAACTGCCGTCATTGGCCAACTTTCCCGACTCTCGGCCCGGGTCATCACTCTTTTCTGAAGTGGGCTATGTTTTGAACGCATGAGATAAAAATACTACCAGAAAAAATGATAGCAAAATTGAAGTGAATAAGAAATTTTTGCTTCAGGTACACAGCTTGCTTAAAGCTAAGATTGCCCTGATTTTATCATAACAGTGGTCACGATCTTTGCAGGCAATGATCAGGTGTGCGTGCGCATTATTTGACAGCTACATGTACGTGAGCCTGCGTGAGTCGCTGCGTGACTGATTCACTGGCTAGGGGTGGCTAGTCTGCAATACATACAATTTCTCCAATCTTACTCTGCTTTTGGAGGGAAAATTTATCTTAAACAAACACTTAAACATAAATAATTGCTTCACAGCTAATATTACCTGGTTACAATGAAAATGAACACGAAACAATTCTCAACTGCCATGAACACCTCTCCCTTACCTCCCGTACCCAAAGTTGCAATTAGTATTTGCGCGCCAAAATAGGTTGCATAAATTATTGCTAGCGCGCGTTTTCCAGAGCAGTTCCAGTTCAAAGGGTTGGAAAACTTTTAACCTTAGCTTAATTTACAAGAAACCAAGCACGAAATGGCGGGCATTACCGACGATCAAGCTGTTCTTCTGGAGAGAACACTTCAAACCAACAAGGAAGTTATAGCGGAGAACAAGAAACTCCAAGATGAGATAAAATCGAGGGACGAGAAGCACAATAAAGTTCTTCACGATGTGTTAAAGGAGCTTCAAGAATTAAAACAAAACCGAAATTTTGGAAACCAAGGGCAGTCACGGCTGTCGCGTAAGAAGGATAAAGTACAAGTTCCCCCTAGTTGTCGGGTAAGTGTTTCGCAGTAAAGCACTTTGAGAATAAGTGGCCGGGTATTGCAAACTCTAGGCTTCGTTATCTACGGTTAGTTCTACGCTGTTGACGCCAGTTTTTTTTTTATTCAAGCTGCAATTCTCGATCATATGCCCGATTTCTAAAGCTTGTGTCTGTAAGCTTAAATAAATTTCCATCTTGTTCTCGTTATCAACATGCTCTCTTTAAGTTCGCCTAATCATAAGAAAAATATATCAAAAAAATCATATAATGTCAACTTAAATTGTCTTGAGAGCGAAATAGACCAGGCATTAAATGCATCGTGGGTAATCGAGTTAACTGCCATGTGAAAAATATAAAGGTTTGTATTGCAAGTGGACAGGAAAAAGGAATCATTGCTAACCAGATACATGTACATGCATATGTTTACCTATCCAGTACATTTTGATTCTCTCTAATGTGTAGATTCGGCCATGGTAAAAAATACTATCCTATGCATTTATGCATCAGATTAGTGGTGTCACTATACATTGTAAATGAGACCAGTAGGTCACCTGCATGGTTGAAATATTTGTGTTGGAGACCAATCTGAGTGTATCAATGTGCAGATAAGTGAAACTGTCCTAACTGTGCAAGTCAATCAAAGTGCTTGATTTTTACTGACTTTCTGCACTTACCAATACAATGAATAAGATAAATGATACACATTCTAATGACATTTATTTCTCTTTAAGCGTACCTTGCGAAAAGTGTACAGCACTCTATCTGAGAAAGAGGATTTCAGTGGTTTTCATCTTGAAGAGAGGTAAAGACGCTCATGCCAAGTTTAATTTTTCATAAGCAAATCACTCATCAAGTTTGAGATACTTTTAATAACAACAGTCCATAAAGTCTGTGGTTGTTATCACCTTTGACAGTTCATGATTTTTAGGACTTTAGATGTAAACTTGCTATTGACCACAAGAGTTGTAACATTTTAGTAAAATTTGCAAGACACTAGCTATATCCCGATTGATAAAGGATCAGTCACTTTTGACGAATTTGTAAATGGCATGATGGACAGATGCAGGTATGCGTGGATGATTAGTCACTAATTTGTTGATGTACAGTGCTAAAACCTAATTAGTCTTATTTGTAAAGTATTTCTTCATTTCTTTCTTACTTTTTGATTCTTTTGTTAGTGTTAACTCAGCTGCAAATAGTGAGGTATTCAAAAGAGTCAAGGATGAAATCTATCACTATGTAGGCGGGCAAGATCGTTGTGCATGGTCAGATGCACAGATTGAGGGTAAGGTTAATTTCATTGCATTAATTATATATATATATATATACATACATAATTTTATATTATATTCTGATAAAAGTGTAACCTAGTGTGTAAGTGAATTTTGGTCTGAAAATTTGCATCAAAGCTTAACAATAATCATTTTGAGACACACAAGCATGGTCTGTGTTTGCATAGAGTTGAAGTAACATTTGTGCAAATTAAATTAAATAATTAGTCTTCACAAGACAAAGTGACTACAAGAGCTGTTCTTCAGGTCAAAACCCTGTAGTCCTAATAATGTTGATGTATTAGTATTGAAAACATTTAGTAACATGTCTGGGTTTTTGTGCACTTTCATCAAGATGTATATCTACATGTAGTTGGCAGGTTGATCCTGTACCATGAAGTACAGGAAACAAATACTGGTATTAATTACAATATTAATGATCATGAACATTAATTCATTTACTCAAAGACCCAAACCTTTAACCCCTTCAAATGATTTGTCTCAAAGAAGACATGCACTAACCAAAACAAAACAAAAACAAAAATTTCATTATCAATAAAGCTGAAAAGATGTACCCTAATAAAGGGACAGGTGAAAATAACAGAGATCAGTGTCTCTGAATTTAATTCTTCCAGTTGTAGAAGGTCATAGAAGTCAATGCATCAGTCAATTCCAAATGCAATCAATCCCCACTTCCCACCCTAGTCATACATAACCCTGGTATTTGACTCCAGTTCAGGTCCTCATACATGTTCTTTCTTTTTCTTTGATTACCATAGAGGCATTTAGACGGTACTTTCTTTCAACTTACGAAACTGTTAAGAAAAGAAGTAGTGGCAAATATGAAGACCACAAGCAAAAGTGCAGGCGGCAATCTAGAAAAAGAGAAGTGAGTTCATATTGAAATATTGTTTAAAATAATTTTTGTTAACAGCTATGTCTATCAAGAATCATCCCTTGCTTTTCATTGGTACAGCTTGACCAATAATTATTGTTCAAAAATAGCTGGGGTTTCCTTCCCTATTGTATGTGTGTGTGTGTGTGTGTGTGTGTGTGTGTGTGTGTGTGTGTGTGTGTGTGTATATATAATATTACAAGTTGTTTTGTCTTTGGTTGTTGTTCTTGTCCTTGTTGTTGCTCTTCCTTGGCTTTGTTTGTTTTTTTTAGGACAACTTGGATCATATTAATGAAATTAATATTAATTTCATTGCAGAAACTTAGTAGAAGAACACTTGCCTTGGAAGTGATAAATTGGAGCAAAGAAAAGAAAGGGCAAGTGGCTGAAGTTTTAACGGAGGACTACATGTCCACAGAGGAGTCATCAAATGAAGATGATCAACTAACCTACATAGTTAGGACGATCACATGGGAAAGTGAAAGATTAACAAAAAGGAAAAAAGTCTTGGACAAAACACATGAAAAAAACCAGTCCAAGCGCTCAAGGCAGCGACTTATAAAAAGAGTTAGGCATGAAGGGATGATCTCTGTCCGTCCAAAACCGGATAACTGCCCAGAATGGGCATGTGCTTAGAATTGATTACTTTATTTTGAAACAATTTTCAGTTGTAGTATTATTTAACAATTATTCGCCTCAGGCTTAGTGATTCTCTGGGAATATTCACTGAGAATCATTGAGCCTGAGGTGAATAATTGTTTTAGTATAAGTACACAGGTGATTCTTTCAAAAAAGGAAAGAAAAAGCATTGTATAACGTGACAAACATTTATTTCATCAAAAGCACGCGAACGACTGTCAGCCATGTTGTTCATTGAGGTGATTATCGGCTGATAATCCGAGATAGCGAACCAATCAGAGCGCGTGATTTTGTATAATCACCTGAGTATTTATACTAAAAATAGAGATAATTAGCTGTATATGTGAATGAAATTTTATTATATACGTTAGTTAATCATTACCAGAAAAGTATAGAATTGCAGTTTGAACATTTTGCAGTAAATACAAGCAATGTTTAACTAATTACTTAGAAAGAACACATGCTCAGATTTTTTATAAGTTGTTACCTTGCTGAATAATGCATTTTCACTTACATTCTTGAATTGGTAAATTAACTATGAAAAGAAGGGGTTGATTAAGTGACACATTAGTCTTTATTTGAAAAAAAAATTTTTCAAAGAAATACAAATAGATATATATATATATACAAAACAAATGCAGTGAAACGTTATATTTCTTACTGAATCAGTACCAGAGAAGAATAGAAATATAGAAATTTAGTTCAATAATTGTTTCAGTTGGAAAGTTAATTGTACATGTGTCAAGAACAAAATGCTCAAATCTAATTGGTTCTTAACAGCCATAATATACATGTATTGCTTGATGTGGCTGTTGCAACTCCAGTACTGTCTTATATGAGTTGTGTGATTACAAGCGCTTGTATTCGGACAGGGCAAATCAGGCAGCAGATGTTATATCCAAAAATGTAAAAGGTGATGGTGAAGAGAAAGTTTGCAGGAAGTAATTTTACCTTGTCCACTTAATTAAATGTTATAAAAAAAATTAAATTCTCTTAGCATTTATTCCCTTTAGACTTTAAAGATACTAAAGAACAGTTTTTAATATACTCACCATAGAAATTATAGCTATTTAATCATTGAACACTTGTTTCCTTTTAAATTGTCATTAAAGATACATAAAGAATACTTTCCTTTACATTTAATAAACATTTACTATTTGAAAGCAAATGAAATGACTATTTCCTGACCTTTAATTACTCAGATGGATGTTCTTAAAGAAGTCATTTTATCAATTTACTTTCTATCCTTAAAGGTTAAGGAAACAAACATTTAAAATGTTTCGCCAAACTTAAAGGTACAGGAAATGATGCTTTACTGTATCTTTAAGATGTTCTTAAAGATACAGGAAACGATGGTTTATTGTATCTTTAAGATGTTTCTTTAAGATACAGGAAATGATGCTTTACTGTATTTTTAAGATGTTCTTAAAGGAGTCATTAATGACTCTTTAAGAACAGATCTTAAATAATGATTAAGTCGTTCATTAATCAGTTTACTTGCTATCCTTAAAGGTTAAGGAAACTAACACTTAAAATATTTAAGTCAAAAGTAAAGATACAGCAAATGCTTCTTTACTGTATCTTTAAGTTACCTTTAAGAAACATTAAATATGTCATTTCATCCTGTGTGTAACTCTTCGAGGTGTGCGACGCTGCAACCAAAACTGACTGTTGCTTGTGGTCAAATAGCAAATTTTCTGAGTTGTATAGCTCAGCGGCCATTGTGCCACTTGATCATGGCTTGTGATCAAATAACAAACTGTCCGAGTTATGTAGCTCGGCGGCTGTTGAGCCACTTGATCATTACTTATGATCAGAACACGGCGTTATCGAGTGATGAGGCTCGCATTTGCGTTAAACATTTGCACGGTGTAGACGAAATCAGAGCAGATGAAGCGATCGAATACAACCGAACCACTGTTTAGTCAGATGAAGCGATCGAATACAACCGAACCATTGTTCAGTCGAGTAAATGCGGCACCGGAAGCATTCTTTTGAATAACGTGACCAAATCACGTCGTGCACAGAGTTCTGTCCAGACTTCGATAAATGATACCCACAATAATTATGACAGTAAGCTTATAAAGAGATATGAAAGAGATGTCCGTGTTGTAGCTGGAAAGAATGGCGATAGGAGTTGTTCTGTTGCTATGATCTCTACAAATGCTGAGGAATCTCAGGCTGTGAAAAAAGCAAAAAGCTACCAGAAACGAGACAGAGAACCATCTCGAATTTCTGTTCGTAGAGTTACTAAATTGCTTAGAAGAAAGAAATACAGAAGTAGACTTAAAAAACTACTGAAACATAATTTCCCAAGCTCCTCACTTATTAGAAATTTTTGTAGCAATTACAAGAAATGGTTTATTTTGTGTAACTCTGAACATTTTTACAGTAAATATGTTTTTTTCATAAACAAACAGAAAGAGAAAAAAAGATACAAGTATTGCACTGGTAAACAGAAAGAGTTATCGATTGACATGCTTCAAACAAAGTCTGACTTCAGTCACAATAGCGCTTTTGGTCATATTTTACAAAGTTCAAATTTAAAAGGAGGTATGCTTCCTGCAAATGACAGTTGTAATTTGCCTTGGGTATCTCTTAATGAGAGACTTTCATTAATAAGTTTAATGCCTTATGATGTTGGTGGGAGTGGAGACTGTTTTTTTAGGTCAGTTTCACACCAACTGTATGGAACTGCAGAGTTGCATTTTCAAATTCGTGCTGCTGGTATTAGGCACTTGAATAATCATCCAGAATTTTATGTTGAGAGCGTTTCTGACAATAGTTGGCAAGACTACATTCAGCAAATGTCAACACCAGGAACTTGGTGTGACAATGTAATTATCCAGGCAGTGGCCAATGCTCATAATTGTGTTATTTATATCACCGAGTCTGATGTCAATAAACCACATGGTACAATAATAACTCCTGTTGACTGTGAAGGAGGACCAAACACAATTTTCATTGGATATATTAATGAGCTACACTATGTTTCAACAGTGCCACTTACAGATAGTCCAAATAAAAACAGATTAACGTATCTTAAGAGAAAGTTATTAGAGTCTGATGACCAAAAAGAGAAGAGACTTGCCAAGAGAAGAAACACTAGAGATGCAGAAACTGATATGCAAAGAGAAATTAGACTTCATAAAATGAGAGAAAATATATCCAACAAAAGGGCAACGAAAGCTTATCAGAATGCTGAACAGAGTAATATAAACCGTGACAATTATTTCACTCCACTTATGGAACAAAAACAAAAACAGGTTATGGCAGCAAAAACTGATAACAATGTTATAAATCAAAACCCTGAACAGAGTATTGTGAACCATAACAATTATTTGACTCCACTTATGGAACAAAAACAGGTTTTAAGAAATATTGATGTGTTTCATAAATCTAATAAGTACTTCATCAACCAGTGCACAATATGTATGGAAGCATGGCCCTCAGTAGGAAGAAGAAAAAATTGTACAGATTCTGACTACAAGTGTTTAAGATGTGTCCATGACAAGAACCATCCGAAAAAGTTTTCTAAAGAAAATAACATGATACCCTCTGCAGTGCCATGCCAACTTCAAGGACTTACACAAGTGGAAGAAGTGCTTATTGCTCGTGCACTTCCTATAATGCGAGTATATGTTAAGCCTGGTGGACAAAGAGGTTATTCAGGGCACTGCATTAATTTGCCCCAGCATGTGGAAGAACTCGCGTGTTCTTTACCAAGATATCCAAAAGATTTGTCTGCAATAGTTGTTAGAATGAAAGGTAAAGACAACAGCTTTAAAGATTTATCAGTTCGAAAAAATAATGTGGCTGATGCACTGCAATGGCTTATAAATGCACTTTTTATAGCAGTACTTCTTTGTAATTTGGATTATTATTTAATTCTATTATTCAAAACTGCAATATTCAAAGCAGCCCAACAAAACTAATAAAGAAAGTCATAATGAAATCACTTGGACAAAGGGACTTTTCAGCACAGGAGACAATGCATCATCTCCTGTCATTGAAACTGGTGAGCTCATCATTCAATGTAATACCAGTTAGTTTAAATGGCTCTCGCAAAATAAAAACAAATTCAGTTGAGGGAGATGTTGCAACAAATGATTCATTACTTGATGTTTATGCAAACCGTGCTAAGTATTCTGAAACCATCCCTAATATAATGACTTTAAATTTTGTCACTTTTGCCACAAAGTATAAAGTTGTGAACAATAAATTAACAGCTCAATCAGAGAATACCATTCCTAGGATTTTTCCAGTATATTCTTCAAATGAAAAAGGCCCAAATTTTGGGCTTTACTGTAAATACCAGCTGCTTCGATATAAACCTTGGCACACAACACAAGACAATCTTTGGAGTGACAAACCAGCTACTGATGAAGTTTATATCAATGAATGGAAAATCTTCCTACAAACATTATATGCTAAAGAACATGTTCCTGACTGGTATGAAAAATTAAACACCGTTCAAAATTACTCTCAGTATGAAAATGAGACAGATGTTCAACATACACCACAAGAACACCCTCAACGTGAAGAGTGGATGCTCTTAGCAGATCTTGTTCCTGGATCCTTTGTTAGCAATGACATATCACAGCAAACACTTGACTCTAATTATGACTGGCAAAATGATAAACTGAAATACCTAGACAGTCAAATAAGAGAAATGTCTTCATGGATTAAAACCAACAAGGATAAATTAACTGCAAATGTTAAGGTGCCAGAAAAAAATGTTGATGTCAGTACTTTTAGCGATATGCAAAAACGTGGGTATGATATCATCAAGGCACATTCAGATCAACCATGTCCTAAAGATCCACTGTTACTTATAATTATAGGTGTTGGTGGTACAGGTAAGAGCTACCTCATTAGTGCCATTCGAAACCTGCTTCAACATTCATGCGCAGTTACTGCAACAACTGGCAAAGCTTCATATGGCATACATGGATGCACAATCCATTCACTGTTAAAACTTCCTATTGGTCCAAAAGGAAACAAAGACTTAAGTGGGCAAAGCCTGGTTAGACTACAAAATCTTCTTCAAAACATAGATTATATTCTAATTGATGAATATTCTATGCTAGGCCAAAAAATGCTTGCCTGGGTTGACAAACGGTGTAGACAAGCTACAGGTTTAACAAATGAACTTTTTGGAGGCAAGTCAATTATTTTAGTTGGTGATCCCGGTCAATTACCACCTGTAGCTGATAAGCCTCTGTATCACTCGAAGCCATCTTGTTTGTTATAAGAACAGGGTTATTTAGCTTATTTCATGTTCAACACTGTTGTTAAACTAACAATAAACCAGAGAGTACAAGGCTGTACCCCAGAACAGGCACAATTTAGAGATTTACTTGAACGCTTACGCACAGGAGATTGTAATCAAGATGACTGGAACCTTCTCTTAAGTAGACAACCCTCTATGGTAAAAGATATTGCTAACTTCAAAGATGCTGTAAGACTCTTCTATAGCAATGATGAAGTGGCAAACTATAATTTTGAAAAGCTATCGGCACTCAACCATCCAATAGCAACAATCAATGCTGTACACTCAAGCAACATAGCTAAAAAGAGCACTCCTGATGAGATGTCAGGATTAGAACCTGTCATTTTCCTTGCAAAAGGGGCACATGTTATGCTTACAATGAACTTGTGGACAGATGCTGGTCTCTGCAATGGTGCAACTGGTACTGTTCTGGACTTAATATATGCTACAAATCAGCAACCTCCTGACTTGCCTATTGCTGTTGTTGTCAAATTTAATGACTATAGAGGCCCATCTATAACTAATGATATTCCAGGTTGTGTACCAATATGCCCAATCACAGTAAGCTCCAATGGATTTGGTGGTGTCCATGAGAGACAACAGCTACCTTTAAAACTTGCTTGGGCAATGACAATACACAAGAGCCTGGGATTGACTCTTACAAAAGCATGGATTGACATTGGGAAAAGTGAAAAAACTCCTGGCATCTCTTATGTAGCTGTAAGCAGATTAAAAGCACCTGCATCTTGTGTTATTGAACCCATGACATTTGAAAGATTGACAAGCTTAAAAAAGTCAGTTGGTCTGCAATACAGGCTTCAAGAAGAAAGCAGACTTGATAAACTTGCTTCTGAACAAAATAAAAATTGAAAGTTTTTTTGCACTTTTTTGATAAAAAATCAGTCATTTGCATTGTCTGAAATCTTGTGTACATGTAGAACAACTTAAGCTTAATTGGACTGTTTCATGGAACTTTAACCAAACAATAGTCGTGGTTACACTAGCCCTTTTACCCATGGGCAAATAGCGTTTGACCACGGGTAAAGACGTTTTTGTGTGTAACCGCTTTCCCCAGACCGAAACTGCCCTAGGGTTATTTCCATGGATACATCAAAAAGAACAAAAGAACTTCCCATGACAGTTCCTGAACTGAAAAGTACGGTTTATCTGCTCCCCGAGGTGGCTTGGCCAATCACAAAGCAGAACGTAGCTAATACAGGAAATCGCCTACAGGGCTCTGACGTGACCTCTGATGCGCTTGGCAAATTTCGCGCCTACTTGTAGCACGAGGTATCATGGCAGGGTTTCGTCCATCGCTGTGAGTATTTCTTTATTTTCATGAGTTTGCCGTTCAGACTGTCAGTTGATTAAGTTGTGTTAAATATTTCTGTTTATATGAACTCTATTCAAAACGAAGATCCCTGCTACAACGGGTATTTATTTGCAGCACGAAACCAAACAAGGCCGCAGGCAATTAACAACCCTGGTAATACCCTGTATGGTGTTGGAATGGCTCAAAATCAGGCTCCACTGCATTATCCAGCGATGCTAAATCCCTACCCGATTTACCAGAACCCTGTACCCGGTACAAGCAATCACCTTCAGTTTGAATCAGACAGGGAAAGAACCAGTCCAAGTTCAAGTGAATCCTCAAGCCGAAGTGACGATCGTAACAAGCGCAGTAGCTCGTCGTTGATCGAAGAGAGATGCTTAATTGCGGCTTATAAGGAGTACTACGATAGACTTAAGTCTACGAAAAGCAGTCACGGCAAGAAAACCATATGGGAAGATATTTTGAAGCAGTTTCAAAGTATGTGCTTTGACAATGGTGTGGAGTCATTAGCGCAGTTAAAGGAGAAGTGGCGGGCGCTCTTGGATAAATACAAAAGTGTATGTGATAACAACAATCGCACGGGAAGGGAACGGAAAACGTTCAAACACTATGAAGACATAGACGAATTTATGTCTTCATCAGACAAAGTAAATCCAAGATTTGTCAAGGAAACGAAAGCCCAGAAACAAGATTGTAGCTCGGATGATACCGACGATATTTTATCGACCAGAAATCAAGATTGTGGTTTGAAACTAGAGAAACGCCCAGCTGCTTCTGCTGAAAGCGATATTGCAGATGCCGAGAAAACTGGAAAAAACTGGCAAAAGGACGAAAAAGGACCAAAAAAGAAGAAGAAAAGGCTTAGCGGCAATGACATGGAGCTAGCAATCCTTGACATGATGAAGTCTCAGCAAGAATCCATCCAAAGATCCGAGGAGAACAACGAGAGCGTTTTTGAAGCTCTCTTAAAATCTCAGGCAGAAGCGCAACGACAACACCAAGAATTTGTTGTGTCTGTGTTAGGAAAACTCGGAGACATATTTGCTTCCAAAAAATAGGTTTTTACTCAGTGCTTTTATTCCAAAGAAAAAAGGAACAGTTAACTTGATTGTTGCATAAAGATATTTTAATTGATTTTGAACAACATTTTGGACACTGAAATACACAGTGCTGTAAAATGATTATAATCGCTGTTTGCTTAGTATAATATACGTTACAGTTTTTCAGCAAACATAACTTTTTTATTTCCAGTAATTATCCCGTGAAAATTTCTACGTTACTTTTATTGGCTTTATATTACAATACATATATATATATATTTTATTCAATCTGTTGTTACTTTCAGGTTCGGATCAATACAATCAAATACATAATTGCTTAAATAAATTTCGAATCAAAATACAATTGTTTCGTAACCTTCTGTAACCTAGGACGCAACGAGGACAAAATCAAGGGGATGCTGCCTATTGATTTGCAACGTATTGAACAAGGGCTTGTAGAACCGCACCTGCAGCCTGGGAGGGGGGGCTGCCCTCGTCATCATCATCATCATCACTATCATCATCATCATCACTATCATCTATGTCGAGTTCATCCCCACATGAAACACAAATGTTATGTAGAACGCAGCACGCAATGATAGTGTCAGGTATTCTGTCACTGTCTTCGTCTAAGCGCTTCAGTAAGACCCCCCATCTTCCCTTGGTCATACCAAATGCGTGTTCGGACACTATTCTCGCCTTAGATACCTCTTGGTTGAACTTCCTCTGGTCGCGAGTAAGGCCAACTGTATCCTTATATGGTCGGATGAGCCAGGTTTTGTTTGGATAAGCAGTGTCTCCCACGATAAGTGGGCGCACTATAGTTCCTCCCGTACGAAATAGTCTGGCCTTACAGAGCCATAATCAGGCCTAATTCAGGCCAGATTTAATGCCCTGAGACCTGAAACAAACCTAACAAAAGCCCAACATTTAATTTGTTAGGTTAAAAATGCCAAGCCTGAAAATAATAAGGTGTTGTTAGGTTTAAATTTAAGGTTACACAGAACCTAACATAGCGTAATTTTTTTCAGGGCGATAGCGTTATGAATCGGTAGCCTTATTCTTGGCCTGACAAAGCCTGAAATGTGTTTGGTAATTCGAATGACTGAGGGCAACCAAAATATCTAGCCTAACAGTAGCCTAACAGAACCTAATTTATAACTTAAGAAACGAAAATTGAAAATTGCGCAAGGCAGCTGTAAGGGGAAGCTGTAGTATCAACTATTCCTAGTTTATTACACAGTAGGAAAATCCTGGTATAATTGATTTTAAATGTGCTCGTGTGGAGGTGACATATAACACACAGGACATACAGACTAACCTATATTTCCTGATTCATTCACTTCTAAGATCAGAGCAAGGCAGCAGCAGACTAGGTGAAGTGATATAGTGTAGTCGATCACATGGTCGTGTGTTTTTGGCGTACTCCAAGAATCTTAGTTCAAATGTGTACAGCGAGAGTCTGCGATCACTGGTTTCGGGCTTCATGTAAACAGATAAGCATTATTTGATCTTGAAACGTTTTTAGGCCACTTTATAAACCACTTGAAAGACGAATTAGCGACTTGTTTCATCTTCATCATGGATTAACCGGCTGCATGGTCACATAATTTTGTTTCCTGATCTCTTCTGGGTTCTCGTTCGTCCGTGTTTTGCCCATAAATTGAATGACATCGTTTATCGCCCTATTACCCACGGCTACTTCCGCCTAGAACTATTGATATCACGAAAAAAAAGCTAAATGGTCATAAACGTTTGTCAGGCTAGGCTAGCCCTGCATGTACTCCTCCTGAACGCCGCCGATATCTCGAGATTTCCCACGTGGTAAAGAAGTCAAAACAATCTGTGGGGGTGAGGTGTGGGGGAAGATTGCAAAAGGTTGCTTAGTTTGCCGTTTTTGTCACCTATTCAATTGCAATCTTTAAGAATTTTGGCACACGTTTTTTACAAAATATCATTGTTTTTTAATCTCATTATAGTATTTTTACAATCAACATGAAACAATGAGATAAAATTAGTCTCCTTAAACTCGGTTGGGAAATTCACACATATATCCCCTGTCAGGAATGTCAGTGAAAGAAATAAATATGCAATTACAGCAAACGTCACGCAATGGAAAGGTAATCAGTTCTTGATCGTGTGATAAATCCACGACATGAATGTGTGTACTGCCGTCATATTCACGCTGAAGTTTAAGGGTTTTCGCCATTACAAGGTTAAGGATATCTCCTGTGCTAGTTGACAACTGAAAGAAGTACTGAACGAGGGCAAACTGTACACTGTTCAAGTCTTGTGAAATGTACTTCACGGCAGCGCAATTTCTCTTCAACATTCTTTTATAATCAAGCCCATAAACGTAACATCCAGATGGACCGATCTGTAATCTGTTAAAAGCACGCACAATAACAGTGGTGGGAGCCAAGCCAAGATATCGCTGAAAGGCAGCATATTCTTGAGCATTCAGAGTTCTATTATAAAATGCCCCTAAAGCATAAACGTTTTTAGATATTTCAAACATTTTGGCTGGCTTCTGCGAACTGTTTAACGAGAAGTAAATTGCTGCCAAATCAGTGCCGCTTATAATGCACTTTTCGCTAAGCTCTGGTATCTTCTGTGTAATAGATACAGCGGAAAGAATCTCGCTATCTATAAATTGTGTTCCGTGTATTAACTTCAAAATGAAGCCATTTCTGTCGTCAAAACTAAAACAGCTATGGGTATACACGGGCCCTAAGTCTCTCACATCATCAGTTAAATGTAGTAATTGGTGAACAGAGAGAGAATTGAAACGTTCTTCATAAAGTGAACTGAAGTCCTTGCAAAAGCTAAATAGCATCAGTTCCGCTTTCTTTAGATCTTCTGAAGATATTGAGTCTTTGAGGCAAATGTAAATTGCGTGCACAAAAATTGCATAGTGATGAAAATAGCTATCGGGCAAAATACCATAAAGGACAGGAATACCGTAAAAAAGCAAAAATGAACGCAACTCACTCGCTTTCCAATACTTTAGATGCTCTGAAATCGAGCGCGGTAAGCGATGGATTTCTAGTGTTGGTGATATTTCCGATAGGCGTTTATCAGCAAGAGAGACCTGGCCACTTACGCTGAAGGCCTTTCCAGCGAACTTCGCACTGAACCATAGAGTCAGTAGCAACTTCTGAACACCCAATAAAACGCCATGCATATAGTCTATTCCTATTCCAGCGACGTAATCAAAATGCTTCAGTAATCCAAACCAGGAAGGTCCCTTTATCCCATGGACAATGTAGTCTTTCTTGCCATTCAGTTGGTTAGCAAGGGCATGTCGTGCATGTTTTTCTGTCTCTGCGCGTGTTCGTTGAGGACCTTTGGGATCTTCCATTTGATACGGAAACACTCTAACGCACCCTTGTTTTCCTGTTTTAACTGTTTTCCCTTGCTGTAGACACTTCCAGCAACTCGACGCCCAATTGTACTGGATGGCATTGCACACTAAACAACGAGCAGGAAGATCGCATGTGCCTCTAAGAAGGACTCCTTGGCATGTCACGTTTCCAATGCCGTTAACAGTGAAATTAACCCCTTGCTCTAGCTCAGACAATGATTTATGAAACGGTTTCAGAAATGTCCACATGGCTGGCTTTTTTTCTCCAAACCACATTCCCGCAAAAAGTAAATTTTCTTTTGCAAATCTCTTGTTATGAGGTAATTCGTTGATGACAAGATAAAGCGGCCAAATAGAAACTTTTGACGACTTAAATACTGGGACACCATCAGTGTTAAAAATGAATGAAATATTATTTCCTGAATTGAGAATGCCTTTGCTAACTAAAGACCTGTATAGCCGCCCATCATAGACGTCTTCGATGTTTTCCTGTGCTTGCTTCTTACGGTTGAACCTGTGCTGCAGGTCTTTATAAAAGCCGGACCTTGAAAACATTGTTTGAAGTTGATTGATTATGGAGACTTCTATAAAATAAGAAGTAGCACCCTTACCAGTTAAATCTTTCAGGCAATGTGGATTTGTACAATGTTTGACTCCATGTTGACTGATGTGGGTGAAACAGTAGGAACAATAATGATGAAAGACAAAAGGGTGTTTCAAGTCACTGAAGTACTTCTTGAATCGGCTCAATGAACTTGGAAGAACGCTAGTTGCCGGTAATAATGCGGTGATAATTGACAGTAGGCTTCCGAGCGCTTCGCTAGTTAAATTAAACCTAATAACAAACAACACGAGCAATACCATGACTGAGCCTAAAGAAAAATTTGCACCCTTATACAAAGGTTCTTGGTCAAAGTCAGTTTTCTCCTTTTGACATGTGTTTTCATCTGGCAATTGTGAATTACCGCATCGAGAGACACCAGGTAAACAATAATAATAATAATAATAATAATAATAATATTTAATATTTATAAGGCGCAAATTAACATGTAAATATGATCAAATGCGCCTAACAAACCACATGAGTAATATAAATTAAAAATATGCTATAAATAGTAAGATTAATTTAAAACTAATTATTTACAATAATTATATACATTAGGCTAAAGTAAAAAGCCCAAAAACCAAAACATCAAAAACAAAGAGTCTAGTAAAAATGTGTATAAAACATCAAGAGCTATTCAAACGCTTTTCTAAATAAAAATGTCTTCAGTTTGGACTTAAAATTGTTAAAATTGACCTCCTCTCTTATTGTACACGGTAATTTGTTCCAGTGTGATGGTGCAGCCGCAGTGAATGCCCTGTCACCAAGTGTCTTCTTCGTTTTCGTGGATGGTGGAACTAATAAAACTTGAGAATTAGAGCGAAGACCATACAGGGAGGGATTTTTAACACGAATAAGATTACAAATATAGTCCGGTGCTTGGCCATGTATGGCCTTAAAAGTAATTATTAAAATCTTAAAAACAATTCTAAATCTGACAGGTAACCAATGTAAAGAATATAATACAGGAGTAATGTGACTAAAACGCGGGGTCGAGCAAATTAGCCTAGCAGCTGCGTTTTGCACACGTTGTAGCTTATTAATATGAGTGGTTGGTAAACCATGGAGAAGACTGTCACAGTAATCAATGCGTCCCATTATGAAGGCATGCACTAGCACCTTGGTAGACTCAACCGTAAGAAACTTCCTAATACGTCTAATGTTATGCAGATGATAAAAAGCAGCTTTACATGTCTTCGTAATGTGTGTCACTAGACTAAGGTTGGTATCAAACCAGGTTCCAAGGTTTCTTGCAACAGCAACAGGGGCAACACTCACATCCCCCACCGATAACTTCTCGATGTCCACCTTGCTAAGCTGTTGTCGTGTACCAATTATTAAGAATTCGGTTTTGTCGTCATTTAGCTTTAACTTGTCCGTAATCATCCACGCTCTAATTGCCTTTATGCAGAGTTCCATTGCTTCGATTGCATCAGATTGACTTGATGTGGTGTCGGGCTTGAAGGACAAGTAAAGTTGCGTGTCATCTGCATACGCATGTGCAACAGGTAGATGATCCTTTATCACCTCAAAAAGCTTGCTAGAATAGATCGTAAATAGCAGGGGACCCAGACATGAGCCTTGAGGAACCCCATGTGGCAGCTTGGAACTTTCAGAGAGACAGCCTTCTAAAAAGACGTGTTGCGATCGGTCAGAAAGGTAAGATTTAAACCACTTCAAAGCCGTTCCTGTGATACCAAAACTCGACTGTAGACGATGAAGTAAGATTTTGTGGTCCACCGTGTCGAAGGCCGCACTGAGATCTAGAAGAACTAGAAGTGTCACGTGCTGGCGGTTCATATTCATAAGTATATCATTCTGGACTTTTAGGAGCGCAGTCTCGGTACTATGGCATTTACGGTATGCAGACTGGAGTACAGGATACAGGCCAAGATCCATCATGTGGTTGCACGTCTGGTCAAATACAGCGCGTTCTGTCAATTTTGATAGGAACTGAAGATTACTCACAGGTCGTAGGTTTTTAAACACCAAATCAAGGCTAGCTTTCTTTAGGAGAGGGTTGACAAGAGCTTCTTTCCATTCACCAGGAAAGTAACCTGAGGACAGCGATGAGTTAGCTATGCGTGTGATGATGGGGAGGAGCACATCATGACAACCGACGACCAGTGATGTTGGCATGGGGTCCGTTAGACAAGACTTCTTAGCTGACTTCTGGATTAAAGCCCATACATCATTCTCAGTAACAGGGTGGAAAGCACTTAAAGATAAACATGTTGGAACGACTTCTACTTCAGGTGAACTGGGCACTCCATCATCCACAACAATGGCATCGATGTCCGAACGAATTCTGGTGATCTTACGAACGAAAAAGCCGTTGATGTCATTGGCTAGGGCCGTTTTGTCATGATAGTCAGGAAAAGATAATTCATCCTTTCTGACAAGGAGTTTCTTGGTAGCTCTAAATAGCCTTCCTTGATCGGCACTGTTCTCATCGATAAAGTTGGTATAAAACACCTGTCTAGCTTGATTCATGAGATGAGTCACGTGATTTTTCTTAGACTTAAAGATAATCAGGTCTGACAACAATTTAGTTTTCCTCCACGTTCGGTCAGCTTTCCGACGTATTCGTTTAGCGGCATCTATGTCAGCGTTGTACCAGGGTACCCTCGGCCTAGCCCTTAAGGTCTTTGTTTTTAATGGCGCATGACAATTGGTCATTCTGGACAGAGTTTTGTTATAGTTACATAAAAGCGCATCAACACCCTCCGGGGTGACAGTAGTTAACTCGTCGGGTTGTTCTTGACACAATCCAGAGGCAGCTAAGTCAGCTTTGAGTAAATCCAGGTCCACTAATTTCAGCCTTCTGTAAGTGACCTTCTTAGTTGTAACAGCTGGTTTATCTTGAAGTAGCTTGCAAAGAAGTGATGCATGGTCTGATATGAAACGATCAGTTTGTGGCGGATCCTGGATGATTTGGTCAGACCATCGGGTGATAATAAGATCTAGTGTGTGTCCGTGAACATGAGTTGGCTGGGAGACGTGTTGCCGTAGACCAACAGACTCCAAGAGATCTAACAGTTTGAGAGAGTCAGGATCATCAACAGCATCAACATGGATGTTAAAGTCACCGGTAATCAGTAGCTGTTCCTTAGACAGAAGAATGGATTCAAGATAAATCGAAAACTCGGTGAAGAAAACATTGGTTGAGACTCTATGTTCATCAGAGTATGGCGGACGGTAAATGATAACAACGCGGAGATTGCGCGATGATGATGTCGTAACAGTCCACTCGGAGAATTCGAATGATTCATTTTCACCCGCGTCAGCTTTCTTAATACCCAATGAATCGCAATATACTAGACCCGTTCCGCCGCCACGACGCCCAAGACGGGGTGATCTATAAACTTGTACCTGTCAGGGCACAACTCCGCCCGTACAGCTGCATCATCCAAACTCAGCCAAGTCTCGGTGATCGCAAAAAGATCGGCTTTGCAATCACATATATAGTCAAAAATAGCAGCGCTCTTGTTTTTAACCGAGCGAGCATTGAATGTGCATAATGTCATTGGGTGATTATAATATCCATTCAAGGATAATCCGGCAGAACAATTGAGGTTGATTAGGTTCCCAGCATTACGAGATGGCATTGTCGATTGTGCTATGTGTCGGTAATCACTGCGCGTTGAAACAGTAACAGGTATTCTTTCACCTGTGGGGCCAGGATTCAACTTGAAAACAAGATCTCCAATTAACAGATCATGGAATGTAGCTGTTGTGTTTGAATAATAAGCCCACGGACGTCTATGCCATTGGATCTTGCGTCGCCTTTGAAATGAAGAACGAGCAGTGGTATACTTTAAGACAGGCGCTTCATTAGTCTGTGTGATAATGTCATTCCATGACCAGGAAGACAATACATAATTACCAGCAAAGTTGCAGCTATTGTTCACAGGGCAAACGACAATATTCAAGGAACCCAGAGAGAGCGTCGGCAAGACAGCGCAAACTGGGTTTTCTGCCACAAATATCCAATTTTCCAATTCCGAAGAGCTCCTGGACATGCACAAAGATGTTACAAGTGGTCTGCCATGTTCATAATCTTGAGATAAGCAACCAAAGAAGAGGAAAAAGGGTAGAATGGCGCAAGTCGAAAAAACACGTCCACGTCTCATTATGTACTCAACAGCGCAAGAGAAAGGCAACCAGAGAACTCAGTGGCGTTCTCTGTCAACTGGAAGTGTTCCTCGACATCAAACCAGACATCTTCACCTTCGACATCCATGCTGTGTAATTCTTCCTCAAAATAATCTTCACACCTGTTCAGCATATCGTTTCTGACATGGGACCACAGGTCTTCAAAGTCGGTGTCTTCTTGGCTATCTGAAGGAAGATTTTTGTCGCGATTGTCGTCTCCGAACCATTCATCAAGCAGCAAAATGTCACTTTCAGTGCTGTCATTATTGGCAGAGGACAAACTGGCTTCAAGAAACTCGGCGCTGTTGCTGTCAAATTCATCACTTTCTTCCTCTCCATCGCTTGGACTTGGCGGGTTTAACAGGAGCTGTTCGTGATATCGTTCACCCTTCGCGTGACTTCCATCATTTTCCTTTGCTTTGCCATTATCGAAGACTTCTTCTGCTTCAAATAAAGGAACTCTGACCTCAACATATTCGTCCGCAGTTTTTTCCGGTGATCGCTTGCGTTTAGCACGTCTTTTTCTAACATCCATTATGTTGATAAATAAAACTTATTTTTGGTCAATGTGTCGCAGTGCTTACACGGGAATAGTTATAAGTCGCCTTACTAAGTGTACGTGTGTTGCATTTGAACCCCTTATTATAAAAGCTCACTCGAGTATGCGTTTCAAAGATCTGTCACGTTAGCTTGTCAGTTGGGGTATGTGTCAGGGCCGATCCGCATCTAAAACATTTTGGTTGCATGTTTATCTGATGCCTTATGAATGTTCACTTCAAGTTGACCTGTCACTCATGTTGGCGCTGTTTTCGTTTATTCTGCGTCCACACTCGATAAAGTTTTTAGTGAACTTGAACAGATAATCGTAATATGTGCCTTTATATTTCTCAACCTCACCTTTTTCAACTAGAACACTACAACTTCAAATTAATTGCTTTGCTCTTCTGGTGGGCGTTTCATGAAAATGGACTCTAAACTACAACTTACAGGTCTATTGTTAAATGAAATTGACAACTTCGAATCAGCAGGTCAAACACAGGTCAGTCCCTATGTACCTCTGTTAAGTGTAAGTGTACTGTTACAAGAAATGCTGAAAACTGATTGGATAAGACAACTTGAAACGCGGTTCAGTTTGAATTTGTTCGCGCTACATCACAACCTTGCTTGTAGAAGTTCTGAAGAATACTGGTATAATCTTCATCAGTTGCGTTTTTATTACCATGGCTGTGTACGCATGCATTTATTTCGATGGGGATAAAAGCCTAAGTGTACTGCCCCAGAGTAAATGTGTTTTAACGCAAAGCTTTGACAACGGTAATGAGGTGGAGGTACCATGGAAGGATAAGAAAGGCGCCAGACAAATTTGGTTAGGTGTCATTGTGAAGATAGCTTCCAAAGGTAAGTCTGATTCTCTGTACTTTCTAAGATTCAACCATTTGAAGACGAGGGATAGATTAGAATGTTACAACACGGCAGTTACATAGCTTTTTTATGTACAAGTTACTCGTTAAAATTAAGCCCGCCAAAATTAAATCACAAGGCAAATTCGGTTGTCTTTCTACCAAATATGACACAATTGTAAAATGAGTGTACGAAGGTGATTCGTTTGCTTCAATTGCTACTTAAACATCCCAAACAAAGCGAGGAGCTTTGACAATCCATACATTTTGACTGTAAACGCCATCCACAGTTACGACTTAGGAACTCAGTTTTTGGCGGGAAATTGGTATAGCGCTTATTGTGCTTTATAGAAGACAAAGTTTGTCGCCTTTATCATTTGGCTGATGCATTTTTTGAAACAGATTTTTTCTGTAACTGCTAAAACGTCATATCTAAAGCGTATTTGAGAGTATTTCTTATCTACGGAATGTTGTTCGGAAAATTAGTGACATTGCAGTGTTATATTGCCGCGCTATCAGTCTCATTTCCTGCCAGTGTTATTCCTCTGGATCTCACTTGTTTTTTTTTTATCTAATACTGGAACGCAGATGCCTTGCACCTTTTTGTCACAGTCACTCATTTTTTGGTAAAATATTTGAATTTCTAGCTGTGTGTGACCAGTTAAGTTGCCGTTACTACATAGCATATATATGTATTTGCCGGTTATTAGTCTGCGAGCAGGCTCTCTCTTCGAGGGCAAAACGAAACTCGCGCTTCAGCGCTCGCATCGTTACCCCCAAAGAGAGTGCCTGCTCACAGGCTAGCCGGTTATTTGCCCTCAGTCTTGAGCACGGCCTCAGGCCGTATTCAAGATCTCAGGCACTTTATCTGTTTTTAAAAGGAACCTAAATCTGTGTTTGTATTTGCCCGCATTTCAATATTAAGTCGATCGAGCCATACCCACAGAAAGGTTCAGGATATTAAATTTACACTGAAGAGATTCAAGAAAAGAAGCTGTAGTCAAAATGGTATAGTAGTATAGTATAGTACTTTCTTTTCGCCGCATTTTTAAGTGTTTATGTTCAACATTTTCACCCACTTAGAAAAAAAAGCTGCCTTGGAAAAATATGCAGATTCCCTTAATAAAATTGTACACGATCATGTGGAACAGTATCCAAACATCTCTCCTCGCGAAATCCTTCTGCGCCACGCCAGTGAGTGTGACCTGGAGAAGTATGGCGAAGGAAACCAACAGGCCAAGCGAAAACGTGCAACTGATGACGCAACATCAAAGCAAATGGCAAAACGACAAAAGTCGACTCCTCTTATAGAACGAGATCAGAACGTAAACGACGATGCTGGTAAAAGAAAGGCAGCAGCACAAGCTAAGAAAATGGCGGTTAAAGCTCGTGAAGTATCATCAGTAACAGCAATGCAGGAAATGCAGACGTCCACGTTCGTGAGCAGGAACTTTCAAAATTCTTTTCCGTCAACTACGCAGGCCTCCACTCAACAACAAGCGAAAGAGGGGAGTTCTGAAGTCTCCACCCCTGTAGTCGTGAGCGGCTTGGAAACGCCAACGGCGCAACTCAACAATGGACAACAAAGAAATGCCATTGTATGTCCAGGTCAACACCAAGCCAAAGAGAGGTCTGAAGCCAGGACCTCTCTAGTCGTCACTGGCTTGCAAACACCAACGACACAAAACAAGGGTCAAAAGGAAAACGCAATTTCTCAACACCCGGGTCAACACCAGGCCAGAGAGAGGTCTGAAGCCAGGAGCCCACTAGTGGTCACCGACTTGGAAACACCAAACGCTGAGGTAAGGGGAGGCTCCTGTCTTCGAGCTTCCTCCGAAATCATTGCTGAAGACGCTTTCTTTCCAGATTCTGTTACAGTAACACCGGCTACTGAAGTATTGCAAACGAAACCAGTTGGAAGAAAAACTCCCGCGCCTAACTCCCCAGTCATCAGTGATAACACTCCTTGCTATGACGTATGGAGGTCTTCCATGACAGCTTTATTAGAGATGGAAGACGACGAATTTGAGCAGATGTCTGATCTTACCTCTGCTCAAGCAAAAAATGCGTATCGTCTTTACGAAGAAAACCAAGCTCTTCGCGAGGAAAATAAGCAACTTAAAGATCAGTTGACAACAATCATGCAACAGAAAGATTGCTGTCATCCAGGTAAACAATAACGTCTTACTCGTCTTGAAGATCCTATCAATAACTTAAATAAGAAGTGTCCTGGGGGAATGGAGTAGGCTTTTATATTGCCTTACAAATGCAGTGGGGGGAGGGGGGGGGGGGGGCTAAATTAAGGTTAAGTCTATGAAGACAAAGTACTGTACGGAGTGAACGGAGGATTTCGAACTTATAATTGTTCTATTCCCTCTGAGCACAGGTAGCCCATGCACAATATATGACTACTTGTTGAACATATTATGCCAAATGTTATGTATGTTATTACTATCGTCAGAGGGCAAAGGGCAAGGGACTAGAAACCGCCTTAATGGCAGCAAATCGAACCAGACACCCAGATTATTTTATATTTCAAGCTTTTTATTTTTTTTTCTGTTTTTCAGTGTTGTGCAATAACATTTTACAGATAATTGTGTGATCGCTGATTGATTTATTTCCATTGAATGAATGAATGAATGAATGATTGATTGATTGATTGATTGCAGTTCCTAGTGAAGAGGTTATAACTTTCCTTGAGTGCTTCACCAGACACTACCGCTCTAGTGAACATGTCCCTTCTCAAAGCTGCAGTTCCCTCTCGTCTTTAGACTTGCAGCCTTGCAAGCAATATGTGATTAAAGCAAACCTCTCGCCACCAACGGTGAGTCCAGTATAAGTAATAAGCATAAGGATTGGGCTCAGCAATTTTGAATTGTGTACATTATAATTAACTTTATCAATGCGTAATAACCGAAAGGAATAATTATATCAGTCGAGCGTCATGTAACTCTGTACGGAGAGAGAACTGTGAAATAGAGCTGAGTTGATACATCACAACTCGGCATCGTTGCCCGCCGGGGCAGTACCTGTTTCCTTCAAAACACACTATATGCACAGCTTTCCAATATTCTGCAAAGTTACTTTAATCATTTAGGAGCGATACACGATGATCAGTCTGACAACCTATTTCTATTCAACAGAACAATTCAAGCTCCTCTCAAGTAAAGCTTCTTGATAATCATGATGTTTTTGTCGATCGCACAAAACTGAGGGCTGCTCTACAAGGAGCACGCCAGAAGACCACTATCTTTTTATTGAATAAACTGATACCTCTGGTGTTCTCTGAAGATGAGCTGGCAAACTGTTGTGGCCTTGGAATCCACAACTCGGCTAAATCCGTGCAGTCAAAGTTGCCTCTGGACTTCAACAAAGTGGCAGCTTGTAAAGGTATGAGTAAGTCATGTGATATTTGACCGCAAGGTGATTCGGAAATGTTTTTGTTTCGTTGTAGATACCCTGTAGCGGGGAAGTGTTTCCAAAAAACGGATCAGAAATAGATACCTCGTAGTCTAAAATTCTAATAATTTTTTTTACAACAGCAATTAATATATGTTTAGCAGTGTTAAGCGATTTAAATTATTGTTTTGACTTTGTATTTCCGGAATTTTTTCGAGCTCGGGCTTACTGTAAAACTCTAGATGTTTTCGACATTTAAATTTGTGTTCTGGCACTGAGTACTTTTACGTCTTGTGGACATTAATATTCCGTGAGACAGAGAGTTGTCTCTGTGCCAGAACACGAATATTTCCAAGTGTCAAAAAGGACCAACAAATAAGAGCTGACTGCAAACAAACCGCTGACCACCATTCTGCCCCTGCAGCGGAAAATAACAAGTGAAATTGCTTGACAAATTGCTTGACATTTCTAAACAAAGATCTGCTATTCTAAGAAGAATTTACTGAGATATTTTAGTGGAAATTGTATAAGAATTTAAGACTGTAGGGTATCTAGTGTCTTGGAAACTGCAAGGTATATTCGGTAACGGATCGCTCGTTTCATTTCGGTGGATTCGTTGCGTTGTTTTGAATGCATGCATGCAATCACGTCCCTTTATTGGTCTCATTTATATTTGTCTGTTTGTCCTCATTTTGTACGAATGTTTGTAATGCGATTATTTTTATTTTCTCATTTACAGAGTATTTGACGGCGTTCTGCATTCAGAACGAAAAAGAATATCCGAACGCCAAGGAGGTGAATTCGGCTTTCACCCAACAAATCACGTACGCCAGGGTGAAAGTTTCGCGAAGAGCAAAACTTATCTGAAACTTGTTGATTATAACAGGAGATAAGTAAGACATCTTTTTACTCTTAAGGACCAGAAACAATACAGCACTGTTAATATACCCATTTCATTATACATATTCAAAACTAGAATTTAAGTTTGATTGATCATTAATGCATATGATATTTTTAAAACGCGTAGAGAAAATGTGTTGTTTTCGCATGATTCCTTCAATAAAAATTAATGAATTGTTTGGTTCACTGGAATTTCATGTAATGTCTATTGTCTGTTTATCAGCGATCAATAACCTCCCTTGCTGTGCAACTTTATAGTTACCTCTGCAGCATTCATGTGTACATGTGTACACATGATTTCGACCGATCGCGAGTACGGCTGTGTTCATTTCATTCATACACGTACTACATTCGACCACAGAACTTTCGCACTGGCAAACAATTGTTGAATGCCTGCACGTCTGGATTTCTAGAAGGTACTGAAGTGGTAATGGAACACTAATGTCACCAACAGCTTGGCGTGAAGGTATGTTTCGAGGTTCATGTCACACAACCTATTTTTAGGCATTTCATCAGCTGCTACGGTCTTGCCTTTCTAAGCCTTAATTTAGTGTTTTAGTTTAACAATTTAAGGCTGAATTTTAGCCTAACAAGTCTGCCTTTTTAGGTCTAACAAGCTTACTTTTTAAGCCTTAATGTTGCTTTGTAAGCCTTAAAGTTAATTATTTCAGGCCTTATTTGCGCTCGACCGTGCCGTGTCTGCAAGCCTTAAAAATGTCAGGCTACAAGCCTTAAAATATTAAGGCCCATTTTTAAGGTTAACACGAGGCTTAAAAAGGTTAAGGTGAGGCTATGGAAATTTGGTTATTGTCAGGTCAGACATTTTCGTACGGGCTCCTAAGTCAAATGTGGGTTCCATTAATATATTCTCATCTTCAGCAGCCCAATAAACGTCAGTTAATCGTAGCATCCGAGCATCATGTAGACTTCCAGGAAAACCAGTGGCAACAGATAAATAGAAGCCAGAGGCATCAACTATTCCCTGTACTAGAAAGCTGCAGAAATGTTTCCGGTTGAAGTAGTCTTCATGGTTGATTTTCGGGGCCTTAATAGGTACATGGCTTCCATCTATTGCTCCAACCACATTGGGTAATTTACTTTTATTGTCGAAGCCTTTAATTTTTTTAGCTATCTCTGCTGCAGTAGAAGGAAACTTGATAAACTCATCTTGATGTCGGCAGATTTCTTGAACAAACTCATGGCAACACTTTACGACAGTCGGTTTTGCCAACCCAACCATCAGTCCACACGAGCGGTAGCACTCTCCAGTAGCTAGTCACCAGAGGCTTGCGCCGACTCGCTTTGGAACTGGAATGGCCTCTTGCATCCTAGTGTTTTGTCGCTGGAGCGCCGGTCCAACAAGTTGGCATATATATTCAAAGGTATCGCAAGAAAAGCGAAAGTTTTCTTTCCACCAGTGATCCAGTGCATTGTTATTTAGAAGTTGCTGAAACCAATTCTGTGGTCGTGGAAATGCCCAAGCTCTTCTTGGCCGACGAGCAAGTTCGCGACAAGCTCGTAAATGTAAAAAAAAATGCCGACAAACCTTGAAGGTAGCGTAGTTGAAAGCGCCTTCTTCGGTGTCTTCTCGAAAAAAACTGCTTTGTTGTTATATTTATGGAGGACTGTCGAATAATAAGCAGAAGAATCACTGAAATTAAGCTTACCAGATCTCGATTTGTGTCATCCATGCTGATCTGCACTTCTCCCGCCAATTTGAGAGGTCAGCTAACTCATATCTAATTATGTTTTACCGTGAGGGGTGTCTTTTACTGTGTAACCGCATCCCCAAGGGTAACATGAAACCTGAGCTGAACCAGACCCAAGCCGTTTACCCTCCGGAAGACCCCAAACCCATGGTGTGTGTAACCACAACTAATGTACCTATAGTTAAAGCAATACATGTAAATACTCTTTACCAATAGTCTACTATGTTAATATGATAAAAAGTTTTACTATCCCTGCATTTGGAAAGTTCTTTGATGTCTGATATGACCTCCTTTGTAAAACAATTTATTATTTTTGTGATGCCAGATGAGATGGTTTCAATAACAAATATCTCTTTCTTTACAGGAAAGATGAATAATAACAACAAACAAGTGGAAGGTAAGTTTACAGTTTTTCCAAATATTTTGTTAATTTTTTGCTCAGGCTAGGAAAAATGGTGTTTTCCAAGCAAAATTCTTTTATTCACATTGCTTTTGTTCATGAAATGCTATGTCAAACAATTTGTTTGTGATGTCAGATGCCTTTATTTAAAAACAAATTTCTCTTTTATATATAGAACAAATGAATGACGGCAGGGATCAACCGGAAGGTAATGTTTCAAACTATTTTTTGCTACATGTATGACTGGGAAAGGTGGGAAATAATTTGAGATAACTGTAATCAGATAACTGTAAATTTCGACTTTAACTTGATCACTTCCGTAAATAATCTCTAAAGTTCACAACATTTGTAATCAACAATATCATAAATGTAGAAGAGTATTTGCTGCTGAACAAAAAACTTATATATTTTTTATCTCTACATAACCCTAAATGAAAACAGTCAAAACCACAACCTAAAATCTCACAAATTTTACTCCTGATAATAAAATCAACAACAACATTATAATTCGTAATTAAATTGTTTCCTTAAATATAATACAATTCAGGCTTTGAGATCAATTTTATCAAACAACATTCAACCAAAAGGAAACATACAGTATATAAAAGTATCAAAATTAAAAATAAGTCTTCTATTTCTATTAAATTATACAAATGTATATAATTTCCATTAACTAATATACAATATTTATGTTATTGATACAAATTCTCCAACAGCTAGAACTTTAGACTGCTATGTTCATGGTACTTCGCCTGTGAAGAATTCAACATCATCACATAGGAAATACTTCAAATGCATTCTGCAGAAAAACGATGAAGCAGTTTCAGTTGTTTGTTTTTCCTCACAAAAACAACCAGAACTTAAAACTTTACAGGTAACAAAAACACCTGTAAGAGTTTTCAACTTTAGCACAAGCAATACAGGCAACATTATCCTTGACAACCACACAAAGATAACACCACTGGACAGCCTGCCATTTACATACTCCGACTCATTAACAACAACTGGTACAGCATCCATTTCATCCTTAGCTCAGGTTGCTGCAGAGCAACTCGTAACAGTTAAAGCCCAAGTATCCCATGTGTCTGGTGTCAAGAAAATTCCCACTTCACGCCAAGGTGTCCTGCATAAACAAGAAGTAATCATACGTGACCCAACAGGCTCCATCAAGGTAGTCTTGTGGGAATCATATGTTAACTCGTTGGACACCAACACAACCTACCTCCTGCAAAACTTGAAAGTAAAAGTGAACAAACAAGAAAGGTATTTAAATACAGCAAAGGATGAAAGATTTATCTTTCAAGAGGTCAGCGCATATCAAGAAGCCCTTGCAGAAGTTGACCCCACCGCAGATACGCCATCGATAACTGGGAAAATAATAGGAGTGCAACAAATCAACAATACAATGGCATGCATCACATGTTACAAGAATGTTGCCCTTTGTCCTAAAGATGCAACCCTTGGTGAATGCCAAGGGTGTAAACTTTTACAAGTTATGTCGTCGTGCACACCACATTGGTGTATCAGAGTTACTGTCCAAAGTTCATCTGACTCGTCCCAAAAGCGTCATCTAACACTTTTCAATCAACAAGTGAACCAACTTTTCTCTGCCCTTAACTTGGAACTTACAATGGACTCTACAAATGAAAGAAAACTGACTTTGACAATTCTCAAAGCAAATAAAAACTTAACCTTCTCATGATTCCTCTTCTTATAAAGTTACGGATGTAAATGAATAATTACTTAAAACATTTACCAGAGAAGCAAATTTGTACTTGTAAAATTTTCCACACATGCTGTTTTCACACCAGACACCTGCGGTCAACAAAGTCATGGGTGTTTTTACTTTATATTCCTCAATTACACACTGTTGTTGTTCCAAAATTAAAAACCTTGATTAAGAACTATAATATTTTTTCATTCATATTTTTAAACTAATATTTTTTGATCTCATAAGTTATGTACTTTATTGTACCATACATTTGTAAGTATTTTTAGTTGAAAGCAAATTCTGCAATATTAATTCATACTTCAATATATTGCTGTTTCAAGTCAAAAGTGCTTTCTATGGAATTCACATGTTGCTGTTTCAAATATAAAATAATGTTGTCTGTAACCTTAAAGAAACAGTGCCAGTTTAAGTTTGAACTTTTGAACTGTGTCGTTACTTTCATACTTGTTTGTTACACATAACACACATTCAAAGACAAGCAATTGTCATTCATTCTTAGAATTAATAAAGTTATTGTTTAAAGTTTATTCGCAATCAATGTTGTTAAATTATTCTTACAAACATTTCACCTTCCTCTTTTGTCCCATCACCAACAAATTGTACAAGAAAAAGGGGAAATCTCAGTCAACACCAAAACCTACTTCTCCTTTCAAGCCTTACTCGAACGCATTCCCCTAATCGCTGATTACTACTAGTTTTAAGCTGTTAAACAGAACCTGTCTCAGCCTAAGTTGAATCTGCTGTGATAACAATGGGGTGACAGGCCTGCACAACTCCCATCCACGTGTAATAGCCTGTTATAGCTTTGCTCTAACGAGTATATCCTTTAGTGATCTGCCCCTTCTGTACAAGACAATAGGGGATCCTTGAATATTCTTCTAAGCAATGGTTTTTCTTGAATTAAATGCCAGTTCTGTATAAGTATTTCCTTTAAGTTAGGCACTGATGGGCGATATTGTGTGACAAAAGGCAAGATTTGCGTGTCTTGTTTACGTTTCTGTTGTAGGGCAGCTTTTCTCTCCTCAAATGTAATTTCTACTTGTGAAATAGCAGTTTTGAATGCTGTTTCAGAGGAGTTAGTTTGGAGAAGTCTGAATGCTTCGCCCCTGATAAAGCCCTTTTTTTGACCCCTGGTGGGTGGCAACTCGAGAAATGCGTGTACTGAAATGTTTCAGTAGCTTTTAAATGGGTTTTTGTGCAAATCTTTCACCTTTGTAAACTTTTATGTTTTTTTGTTTTTGTTGGCCTGAACTCATTTTTCTTGTCTTATGGCTATGCAGAGGCCTTCGATGTTTCGATTGTGAAACCTTATCAGCGCTTGTAGATAGTCTTGCCCAGCTTTTGAGCGAGGACGTTTAATGTCTTATGCTTTCATCTTGAATTTTGAGTAGTTTGGACTCATAACTGACCAAATAATGTCCAAAAACGCGAATTTTTCACGAATCTCGACGTGTCAATGGGGCCAATCGGTTCATATTTCAGTTATCTTGCTCCAATTTCTTCTCCAGGGCTATTGGTAATGAACTAAAAACTATACTGACCGACAAAAATCTAGACCGATATATCGATCGACTATCGGCCGACTCTCGACCGATATATCGAATGGCTATCTTCTGATTACCGACCAAGTGTAGACCGACCATCGACCAATTACTGACCGATACATCGGTCAAGTATCGACCAACTATCGGCCAAATTGTCGGCGAAGTGTCGGCAAAGTGTAGGTCAACAAAAAGCTATATCGGCCGAGACACTAATGGAACGACTAACGACCGAGTGTCGACCGACTATTGACCGACTGTCGACTGAGTGCTGAACGAGTATCGACCGACTGTCAGCCGAGTGTCAACCGAGTGTCGACCGAGTATCGACCGCTACATCGTCTGAGTATCAACCGCTACATCGACCGCTATGTCGACCGATATCTCGGTCGACATTACCCATAGTAAACAAGGTCCGCATTTCCTTAATCGCAGATATCTTAAAGCGCTACCGCCAGCTGATACTCATCGTCCGCGAGACAGCAACTTCTTTCGTCGCTTCGTGCCTCTTGGATGACGAGAGCCGCGAATCTAGATGAGCTTACTTTAATTTAACGCTTCATCAATAATTACGAAGAAGGACATACAGTGCAAGAAGTACTCAACCAATTACCGGCATGAGTGCAGTTTAACCATTGGAAAAGGGTAGAGGTAGATGGAAAGAAGAAAATGAAATTATTGACAGTGGAGATGGAAAAGACACAGTTTGGAGAGCTGTTTAGAAAGGAAGTGAAGAAGTGAAGAAGTTCAGAGAGCATGCAAGAGGAGTGAAGATCCAGTACGAGCAGCTGAAATTGCTCAAAGAACATCTTCCAGAAGACCACACTATCGTGCAAATGGATTTTGCCGAAAATTACACCTGCCAGTCCCTGGGAGAAATTCAGTCTGCCTACTGGAACGCTTCAATGGTAACTCTCCATCCCACAGTTGCATATTACCATTCAGAAGATAGCCCGCTGTCCCACAAGAGTAGGGTCTTTGAATCTGACGAACTGGGACAACTCTGTGACAGTGTATTCCTTTCTTAAGGAGCTAATACCCAACTTGAAGGCAATGCTTCCTAACCTGAAGTATGTCCACTATTACACCGATAGCCCTACTTCTCAGTACAGAAACAAAACAATCTTCTACCTCATAAGTCGCCACAAGGAGCTTTTCGATGTCACTGCATCATGGAATTATTTTCAAGCTGGACATGGTAAAGGACCCTGTGATGGCGTTGGAGGCTCTGTTAAGCGTATGGCCGATGAAGCAGTCCAACAACAGAAAGCAAGCAACCAAGATGCACCTGACTTTTTTGCTTGGACACAACAACAGCAGTCATCCAGCTCCATTGCCTTCACCTTCATTTCCAAGGAAGCCTGCAGCACGACAAAATCAGAAATAGAGCGATTTGGAAATATTGTACCTGTGCCAGGTACGATGTCTGTCCACGCCAATGCAGCTATCTCTCCCGGGAAGATCATGGCTAGAGAAACATCACGCCACTGCCAACAGTGTTTCACTAATGGAAGATTTAATCCAGAGTCACCTTGCTCCTGGAAAATGTATCTTCTGAAAGACTGTCCAGAAGAAGAAGAGATTGTACCTGTAGCTGGCGACTGGGTTGCCGCAGTGTACGATGACAAATGGTATGTGGGAAAGTACTAGAGGTTGATCTGGTTGAGAAAGATGTACAAATATCATTTATACATGATGCAAGAAGGCAAGGCGGTTTCCTGAAGTGGCCTACTTCACCCGATGACCTCTGGATAGACCTTAAGTCTGTGTTTTGCTATAATCGAGGATCGTTCTCCTTGCGGGAGATGTCAGCGACAGTAAAAGCTAAATGCTGACACTGTGTCAATGGTTGAGAGCCTGTTTACTCGTCAACAAACTGATCTGTAACCAGACAGTTTCACTGTAACTGTTATAGTACAGCTTCACTGAAAACAGCGTGAGTGAACTTAATTTCAAGATGTAGTGACTCGAAGTTCTGTTACAGTAACCTCCATTACCATTTTTGTTGCGTCGATAAACTGATTATTTTAGGTTTTCTATATAAAACAATCATGAATATCATTGTTAACAAACAGATAGAGTTTAGTTAATGATTCTGATAACCATATTATAAATTTTCACTAATTTGGCACTTATTATCCATTTTAATCAAAAATGCTAGTGATTTTATATGACGTATAGAAAAATGAAAGAGCAAGCTTTTCCCACGGCACATGCCTTTTTATATAATTTATCGTAATCGTGTTTTTCATAAACACATAGACGTAAATAAGTCACAAGTTTACAGTCATGTTTATATAAAGAGTGTTCGATTTTACATTAGAATGGTAATCTCCGTTACATTTACCTTTACCAAAACAAATGAAGTTTAACAGAAATGCTCACAATTAATAGAAATATACTTTATCAAAATGAATTTAAATGTAGTAGGTGATAGCCTCTTAATATAGGTAACGTGTTTTTGCTATCTTCATCGATAAATATGTGATTTTGAAGTTTTGTAAACTTTTTCTTGTCGCAATCTTTCTTGGTCCATGAAAATTCCAAGTAACCCTAACAAAGGAAAAATTGTCGAGTTGTTTTATCTTTTTGACACCAATTTATTGAGAAACATTACAGAAATGTATTTGAGTGCAATAAAGTGCCATAGTTTGCGTTGTGTCAGAGAAAGTAATTTCCTTACCGAAGACGATTAAAATATGCCCAAATTTTACGCTAAGGACCCACCCAGGTAAAATTTTCATAATTTGCTTGCACTTATTCCTTATATGGCAATACTTTCAGAAAAACTCCTTAAGATCGTGCTGAAACGGAAAACACTTCATGTAAGGTTGTCTGACACACTTTATATTTTACCATTTTTCTAATTCTATTGGCCGGGTTTAAGGCGGATTGACTGAAGATTTTTTTGACACAGGAGCTAATTTTAATTGTGCATAATACAATATAGTACAATAACCACGCTACATCTAAAGTGATAAAAACTTGTCAAAACATGTGCGTGAAACAAAAGCCATTAAAAATAAAAGAAATAATTTAAAATTACCATTCTTAAATCTATCTAACAACTTTCCTCTTGAAAAGACATGTAAAAGAAGAAATATCCTTTGCATTTTTCACTGCTGCCCGGATCTTCAATATGCTGCCTTCCAGGGACAAAATTGCGTGTATACAGTAATAAAGCCTTTTTTATGTCTATTCCTTGTAGACTCAGGCTAAACTAGGATGTTCGGCCTGGTATACAGTCCTTTGGAGCGGGTTACAACAAGTCACCACAGGTCCCAGGACTCTCTTTTCCTTCTTTTTACAGAGTCAGCACTTTCCTTAGTATATTTGCTGTCCCCAACAATGCTGTTTTCTGGATAACTTCCAGCCTCACGTTCATGCTGATTCGCTTCATGTGCTCCTTAAAGTTGACTGACACGGCTCCAAGAGCCCCAATGAAAACAGGCACTACAATGACTTTTCGCATGCGCCAGACTTTTACAATTTCATCTTTCAATAGCTAGTATTTCTCTACCTTCTCAAGTTCCTTATCTTTCCCCCTGTCATCACCTGGGATGGCAACATCAATCACGACAACCTCTCCTTCTTATCAATAAAGACAATGTCTGGTCTTCTAGCCTCGATTTTCTCCATGGCATGACATAAGGGTTATTGATTGCTTGCTTGTTACGCATACATTAAGCCTTTCAATCTAAAGAACCATGGAATAATTCTCAATTACTGAGTGCCATACACTTTCTCGTATTTTAGTTGGGAGAATTTAGTGTAAAATCAATACAGTATTCTTGAGTTAATCATTTTTGCAATTCCCTTCATCTGTTTGCCTGACAGTGTATTGATACTGTAATGGGAAGCTGTATATTGATCACTTCTGAGAGTGAAAGGGTTTTTGTCGGATACTTTTGAGACATTATCACCTGCCCACGACGATTCATCTGTCACTTCTACTCTACGAGATAACGATCAACTGGAAAATTGCAGGAAAAGCTGTAATGATATCCTGCTGTGCCATCTGAATATTAACAGTATACAAAACAAATTTGAAGAGCTTGTCGTTATAATCAGGAAATTAAATATTCACATTATATTCATCAGCAAAACAAAAATTGATTCCACTTATCCTGATAGCCAATTTGCCATTCCAGGCTACACCTTATACCGTAATGACAGGAAAAAAGGAGGTGGAGGTATTCTGGTTTATATATCCACACTACTGCCATGTAAACGGCTAAGAATTACCAGGACCTATAAGACACTGGAACCCCTCGCTGTGGAGATTAGAATTGGCACTACTGACATGATCGTTATAGGCATCTATCATCCACCTAAATCGGTGTCCGGTAATTATCAACTACAACTGGAAGAAGAACTGAACAGCATTTGCACCTGGGCCTTTTTACGGAGGAACTTTGTCACTGTCATTGGTGATATCAATCTTGATAGACTAAGACCAGACAAAAATGAAGGAAAACTACTCTTGGATTTGGAAGTGGAACAAGAACTCACATGTCTTATTGATAAACCAACACGCACAGAGAAAAAAGGGTTAATACACACCTCTACCCTCATTGATGTGCTGTTAACAAACAAACCAGAGCTATTTAATTGCGGTGGTGTTTACTACCCATTACTTAGTGACCATGCCCTTATTTATGGGATCTTCAAGGAAAAACTTTAACAACACCCAAGTAAATTGATTAATTTTAGAAGCTACAAAAACTTTGATCATGAAAAGTTTACTCGGGACCTCTCTGAAACGCCTTGGCATGTGGGGGAAGTCTTTGACGATCTGGAAGATCAGGTGTATAACTGGAACACTCTGATGACAAATATCACTGATGAGAATCTTCCTTTAAAAAAGATGAGGGTAAGAGCAAAAGATGTGCCATAACCAACTGGAAGAACGCTATCAGAGCTAAGAGAAGGGCATTAGCAACCTATCAGAAGGACAAATCCGACTCCAACTGGGATGAACTGTGTAAATGGCGTAATGAAGCCACCCGACAAAGGCGAATAGCAATCAAGTCTTATCGGAAGGGTAAATCTGATCATCTCAAGGATAACCCATCAGACTTTTACAGAACTTTTATGCCATTCTTAGGGTCAAATGACCCTGCAAAAAGTCCCGAGTTTAATCTCAAAGTAGGTAATGAAATCATCAAGGATCAAGACAAGGTAGCTGAAACTCTGGCCGATTATTTTGCTTCAATTGCAGATGGCATCGGTGGAGAAAACGTTGAAAATTTAACGGAAACAGATTTCATCGACCACCAAAGTGTCTTAAAAATAGCACAGCTTTCAATTCAGAATGATGCTATAAGGCTAAACCCTCTTCAAAAAGCGCAAGTTCAAGAAGTAATGGAGTCATTAAAAGTCAAGAAAGCGTCTGGCTGTGACTCCATTTCTCCATTTGCTCTAAAATTTGGAGCAGAGGCTATCGCTATCTCTCTCACTAATTTATTTAACAGATGCATAAGTGAGGGTAAATGGCAACATGTCATGGAAAAAGCGGGAATGGATACCAGTCTTCAAACGTGATGACCCCCTACTAAGAGAGAATTATAGACCTGTCACTGTCCTCCCAGCTGTAGTAAGGTGTTTGAGCAGATTGTAGCCAGGCAACTTGTGGGGATGTTCAACCACCGTTTAGGACAAGCCTTGTCGGCCTATCGTAAGACTCATAGTTGCGAGACTACCCTTATTTATCTAATTGAACACTGGAGATTGGCTAGGGACAATAAACAGTTAGTAGGAATCTTATCAATGGATATGTCAAAGGCCTTCGACTCCATGCATCCAGCTCTGTTGCTGAGTAAACTCAGAGCATATGGCTTTGAAGAGAATCTCATCAATTTGTTACGCTCTTATTTATGTGATCGCTCCAACAGAGTGAAGCTGGCATCTCAAAAAAGTTCTTGGAAGCAAGTTAACTGAGGCTGCCCCCAGGGATCAGCGTTAGGACCGTTATTGTGGAATATTTTTCAAAATGACTTAGTCTATGAAATTGAGCAGAATCTAAGCATGTATGCTGATGACCATCATCTCGTCGAAATCAGCGACAACGTTGCGATGATTAATGACAACCTTAATGCGAGCACAACAAAAGACTCTTTATGGTACGAGTCGAACTTACTTATGGGGAACCTCACGAAATACCATACCATGCTAATCAACAATAAACAGAGGGACAGCAGAGACGAGATAAGCATAAATGTACAAGGAACTGCCATTGAATCTCTGGACAGTATTAAGTTATTAGGTGTAACTATTGACAACAAGCTTAATTTCAGTGAGCACATAAATATCACGTGCAAGAAAGCGAACCAGAGGATAGGTGTATTAATGAGACTCAAGAACTTAGTACCCACTGTTGCGAAACTACACCTTTTTAAGGCTGCAATTCTTCCCTATCTCACCTATTGCCATCTTACCTGGCATTTCTGCCAAGCAAGTGACAAGAGAAAACTCGAACGCACCCAGGAGAGGGGTTTGCATGTAGTATTCAGAGATACCAAATCTAAATATGAGGTACTGCTAAAGAAAGCTAATTTAAAATCTCTGTACAAAAGAAGGCTGCAAGGTTATAGCTTGTTTAATGTTCAAAGTGAAGCATAATTTGTGCCCTCCAAACGTCAAAAAGTTCCACTTACAACCTTAGAGGCGCAGATTTCCACATTCCCAGATTTAATACTGTCACCTATGGAAAACATTCATTAAGATATATTGGACCTATGCTTTGGAATCGACTCTCAACTAACTTAAAAAACTTACCGTCTCTACAATCTTTCAAAAGACAGATCACGTTAATTAACCTTTCACAGAAAATTGAACATGAATGCAATAGCTGTGTGTTATGTAGCACATAATCTACTTACGAATAACTTATTTTAGAATTGTTAGAATTATTGTAAATAATGTAGTTAAATTTTAGTCTTATAAATATCAAATTTAGGTTTTTAACTTTTATAATTTATTTTATTAATTTTATGTGTCCCCTATTAGTAGAGGGTTTCAACCCTCGGCTAGACTGCATCGACACATTAATAAAGTTATTGATTGATTGAAAGGGTTAAATAATATTTTGGTGTTAAAGGTGTTCTAAACTTCATACCTACATATACATGTTTTTTAAGACAATTATCTGGAGAAGACTACAAAATCTAATATCTTCACATTTCAAATTCAGCTTTGAAGATGAATTTTTTTCTTCTAATTACTGTAGGCCAGGATGTCAGGCAGCGATGGGAGCCACCAATCTAAGGCATTGCCTGAAAGTCCAAATACGTCTTTCCAACTGGTAGGTGATGAAATGTTTGCTGATGCTCTTCCAAAACATTTCTCTACAGTTCTCTACATTTCTCTACAGTTGTAATTTGACATGATGAAATTGAATGATTATGTTACTGGTGATGCTTAATTGGTTCTTAGACAGTTGTTGTGCATGCCAGATACATTCTTAGTCATTATTTTCCAACCAAAATACTGAACTAGCTGGTGTCAAATAATTTCCTGCATCAAGCAAAGGTTGAGCAGCCTAGATTAGTGTGGTAGAACTACCCAAATTGCCTTTATGCATAAGCTTGATAACTAAATTACAGAATAATTTCAATTTGTATGACTAGTTCTTCCCAATAAGACAGTCCCTGTAAGGACAAACTTGGGTGCACTTGTGTCAAAATACAGCTGCACCTGCATCTATGTGTTTGTACTTGGATTACAGAGCTCTATTCCAAATTAAATTTTTGATATTTGGATGTCTTGACTCTTAATTCTGTTGATTTCTGGATTCCAGATGAACAAGGATGTGAACTTGCTTTCCCTGTCATCAGGGGGAGATGTAAAGAAGTTTGCCCTAAAAGTTTTCAGGGCATTGTTTACTGACTGAGAGATGGCCAAGGAAATGATTGGGCCCATGGAGAGGGCAAAGAGGAAAGGAAAAGTCATTCTACATAAATCCCCAGTGGAATTGTTAAAAAGGGAGGATAAAATTAACTATATACCAACTATATTAAAGCTAATCTAGAGTTTTAACATACAGTATCAAGGGAATGGATATCTCTTCTCAATGCCATCAGTTGGACCCAGCATGAATATGCTGCTGAACTGGCCCCTTACACACAAAGCCCTCCTCCAGAAGGCAATGATTCAGCCTAAGCAACTGTTTATTGACAAACTTTAAAAGGTCTTTGTCTCAACTGTAAATTAACAATACTCATCAGAGTCTTCTTTCTTCAAGACGGGTTTGTGAATATGGGGCCACCAAACAGTGGCACAGCAGTTGGGTTTAGTAGTAAAAGAAAAGTAAGGCTCATAATTA